>JADKXX010004172.1:0-44397 GCA_017310255.1 Butorides virescens
GTCCATCACCCACCCATCGTGACACGCAGCCTGCCCAGCGTGGTGCCGGTCCATCGCCCACCTTTGGGCTTCCCGGGGCTGGGGTGGGAATGCCTGCTTGGCTCACCCCCGCGCTCCTGGGCTGTGACCAGCTCTGGGCATCACTGCCCCATGGAGCACGGGAAGGCAGAGGCACGGCCGAGGTCCTGGAGGCAACGCCGGGGCGCCCAGGAGCCCCCAGATGTTGCGGCATCTGGTATGAGTAGCTCGTGCCCACTTCGTGCACATGGGGTGCCCCCTGTCACGGCTCCCAGCCCCAAATCAGACCCAGGCAGCCCCCGGGAGAGCCCCGCAGTGCCCTGGGCACAGCCGCCTGCGCGGGCAGCACTGGGGAAGGTGCTGCAATGAAGGCTCTCTGCAGAGTGTGGTGGCCATCATCTCGGCAGCATCCAGGCTGGTGGCCAGGCAGAGATGTGCCAGGAGACACGCTGCTGCCCGGCCCAAGTGCACAGCCCCGGGTCCCTGGGCCACCCACCTTGGTGAACCAGAGAAAGTCCTGCATGAGCAGGCAGGAGTAGGTGTCGTCAATCTCCACCACGGGGATCTGGTCCTCGTGGGTCACCAGGATGTTGTCGTCCTTGTAGAAGATGGCTGTCAGGTAGAGGCCCCTGCGCGGGAGGGGAGGTTCAGCGTCATTCCCTGAAGGGTCTCCCCCCCACGGGCAGAGGAGGTGCCCTGCCCCAGGCCCCAGCTCCTCTCCAACAGCCGGTGGCAGAAGAGGGACATGGCCAGGCCAGGAGCAGGAGCCCAACGCTGCCCATGAGGCAAGCCTGGCCAGTGCCCCAGCGGATGCCGCGGCTGATGCCCCGGCCAGCACAAGGGAGGGTGATGGGACCCGGCCTGTGCAGGAGAGACACCGGGGTGCCTGGGGGCCACGCGTGAGGGTGGGAGGGTGGTGGGAGGGTGGTGGGGTCTAGAGGAGCGTGGGGCGTTGGGCGATGCTCAGAGGTGCTGCAGGGATCGGGGTATGGGCGCAGCTTGACCAGTCCCAACGGAAACACCAAGGAGAAGCGTTTGGTTTCTGGGCAATGGGACTCATCTCCGCCAACACCACCAGCTCGCTCCAGGCAAGGACCCATCCCTGAGCACCCCCCAGCCCCTGGCTCGTGCAGGCAGCTCCCGGCTGTGCCCAGGGCGGGCAGCCCTACGCCCCCACCGGGGGACGGGCTCTCCACCACCCCCGCACATCGGCCTCTCACCGCTTCAGCGTCTTGAGGAACTTGCTACCAGGGTGGAAGAGGTGCTTGAGGCTCTTGGAGACCGAGTGCTTCCTGCTCTGGGGCTGGTTCTTGCAGGGCTCTGGGGAGCAAGAGCAGAGGATGCCGCAGCGGGACACGAAGGGTGACAACGACAGCCCATGGCACGGCCATGCCAGCCTGGGGGGACGGCTCTGCCGCGGGCTGCGCTGCCCGAGCTGTCCCCTGCTCCACTCATCCATGGGACAGACCTACTCCTGGTGCCACCCCAGCCCATGTCACAACCCGGGGGGGCCCGGCTGGCTCCCCCCCGCAGCCTGTGCCGTGCACTCACCGTGGCAGACGCAGTGCTGATGGACGGTCTTCACCTGGCCCAGCAGATGGTCCAGGGCTTCAGCTTGTCCCCGGCGCCGCGGCGCCCGGCCGTCGTACTCCCGCCAGTCTGCGGAGGACAGACCAGCATCACCCCGAGCCCCCGGCCCATTGCCCCCAGCACCTACCCCTCTGCCTGGGAGCAAGGGGGCTCCCCATCCCCTCCTCCCCAGGGCAGGTCACCTCCTGGCACCCCCCACGTGTCCCACAGGCATGGCATGGCACAGCATGGCAGTGGGCACGGGTGCTGGGCACCTCTGGGTGGGCCGGGCTTTGGGAACTTTCTGGCTTTGTGCCCCCCTTCCCCGGAGCACCCTGGCCCTGCACAGCACCCACGGCCACCAGCCACCCCGCAGCGCGGCGGGGACAGAGCGGGGGAAAGAACAAGGTCCTGTCTGTTGCCGCCGCGCTTCACCAGCCTTAAAAAATAAAATTCTTTCCAGTGTCTTCCTCCAGGTCTTCCCCGGCGCTGCAGCTCTCCCCGGGCTCGCCTGGGCAAACACATAAATAAGCTCCCTGCCAGCTCCGCCCGCTGCGGGACAGCGGCAGGACCAGGGACCCACCGGCGCTTCTGCGTTAGCTTTACATTAATGGCTTTAAACACCCCCTGTGTCCTGCCTGCTGCTGTTTTCCATGGAAAGTTCAGCTCTGTTAACTTTGGCTGGGGCTCACCACTATTTTTAGGAGCTTTAAAAACACCCAGGGAGGTGCCTGGCTATACTCTGCCCGGCCAGGGAGGGATCTTTACTGAAGGGAGAAATATTAATGGAGATAGAAATAAATAACCCCCACTCGGGTCTGATTCACTTCAGCCGTACTGCGTACGGACGCCGCGTGGGTCTCGGCCACGGGGAACGTGACCCGGGTGGGAGGGCAAAGGGGCTTTAAAGTGGGTGCAAATGGGACCGATTCCCTGGGGCCGGGCCAGGGCAAAGCAATGCAGCGCAGGGGTGGGCTCGCTCCGAATTCACGCGCACGCAGATGTATTTTTGCATCCTTTTGTGCCGGTGCACCTGCAGCTGGAGCCACGCACGGCGCCTGCACGCCTCGGCCCCGTCGCCGTTCCCGCGCTGTCAGAGCCGCACCGGCACCCGCGCTCGCAGCAGCACGCCCGGTCCCTCGCTCCCCACCAAGCCTGGTGGCAGGGGCTGTGTGCCCATTGCCCCGCTCCTTGGGACGGGCTCAGCCTCCCCGGGCACACGGGGCTGATCCTTGCACGCCCGACGGCGCTGATCCCACGGGACCGGCACGCAGCAGAGACCCCTCTCGCGACCGGTGGCAAGAGGCAGAGGGCACCTCCGGGCCCACTCAGCCCTGAACTTGCCCCCCTCTGGGGCTGCTCCTTCCAGCTCAGTCCCCCAGGCTTGGCTCCCCCCTGCACCCTGGGGTGCCTGGTGGCAAATTGTGTGGCTTTTCCCCCCTGCATGGGGCGGCGGGTGCTGACATCTGGTCTCCAGTGGGGCTCGTGACCCCCACCCCAGCTTGGTGCCAGACAAGGCAGGTCCCCAGGGCTGGGCTGGATGAGCGAGAGCCTGCGGTGGCGCTGGGAAGGCTCCAGGCTCCCCTGCCAGCCAGGACCAGGATGGCTCCGAGCCCCGGGGGGCAATGCCAGGGGCTGAGCTGGGGCATCCCCCCGCGCCTCCCCGCAGCACGCGCCTAGGCTGGGCTCACACAAGCTTGGCCGAGGGGGGGCAAGGACTGACACCTCCCAAAAACCACCCTGCACTGAAGTACAAACCTCTGCTAAAAACCCCAGAGGTGTTTTTCCTTCCGACAGAGGAGACGGCTGCATGGCGCTCCTTACAACGAGGACGCCCAACGCCTCCCCCCCCCAGCTCCCTCCGTAGGATGAGCTGATCCACATGATCCAGCTCAGCCTTCACCAGGCAGCCAGGAGGATTTCAGGTTGGAAAAATCAATATTTGGCAAAGCTCCTATCAGCTGAGGTAGCACCCCGGCCCCCCTGGGCACAGCCCCCCTGCTCAGCCCAAGGCTCCAAACACTGCCTCTGCTCCCGCGCCCACCAGACCCCATCCCAGCAGCGAGAGGGACCCCGGAGGGCACGGGGTGCTGCCGCTGCCCCCCGGCCACCCCGCAGCTGGTGCTGGCTCCCGCGGGCATTCCCAGTGGTACTTACTGGAAGGGATGGCGAAGGGGGGCACGGAGGCTTGTGGGGGACCCCAGCCCTTCATGTTGTAGGCAGACACCTGGACGTAGTACGCCGTGCCCTGCGAGGAGGGAAGCCACACTCAGCACACCGGCACCTTTCCCGGCGTGGCGTGCGAGGGAAGGAGGGTCCCCCCATAGCCCAGTACACCACGAGGAGTACTAAACTGGGAGCCCACACCCCGGGTCACCAGCTCTGACCCCCCCCAGCTGCACAAAGCTCTTGTTATCAGACACTAGAGAATCCCCACGGCCCGGGTGGCCGGTTTTGCGGGGGGAGGCAGAGGAAAGGTGGGACATGGCAAACGCCCCTTGCCAGGAGATGCTCCGGCCCCAAAGGCAGGGGCTTCCGCAGCTGGCAGGGCTGGGTGCTGCCTTCCTGCTGGGACGCGCGAGGATCGGGCCCCCAGCGAGCGGGGGCTGGCTGAGCGCCGTCGCGGGCTTGCGGCGTGGCGACGGTGATTACAGGCCCCTGATTAAAGCTCCGTCAAGCTGCCAGATGCTGCCGGGGCTCCAGGCGCCCGTGAAGGCGGGCAGCAGCCTGCGGGGCAGCTCTGGAAGCGTGATGGATGGGCTGGGGCCAGCGCCTTGCAGCGGCACTGCTCCGGGCTGCGCTCCAGCCCCGTCCCGCCGCCCCCCCGGGCAGCTCTCCCACCCCGGCAGCGGCGGCGGGGCTCCGGCACGGCTGCCTGGGCTGAGCCCCTCCGAACACACCGAGGGCTTTCGCTGCTCCTCGTGTTGGCAGCCCCTGCCTGCCCGCCCCGGAGCTTCGGCACTGCACCTCCCTGGTGAGGGCCACCCCATCCATCCCACCATCTCCCCGTGTTCCCATCCCGGGCTCCATCCTGCCACGGTCCCCATCCCGCCCTGTCTCCCCCCGCCGGTCCCCTGCGTGCCAGGGCCAGGACGGCGTCCCCCGGGGAGGGGACAGCTGACAGGCAGCCTGGCCCCTGCGGTTCTCAGGGAGATAAAACAGCGGGGAGCCCCGGCCCCAACCAGCCCGTGACCTTGCCGAGCTCCCGGAGATGGAGCCGGGGCCGGTCCCCCCTCTCCAGCGAGCGAGGGGGCTGCTGCGGGGGCCGCTCTGCGCCGGTGGCAGGGGAACGAGCCACTGATTTATTGCCCAGGAGCAGCACGGGTGGAGACGGGAGCGGGGCAGGGGACAGAGGATAAATCAGGCGCCCGGTGAATGGGCCCATTCTGCCTTTCACTCCCGAGCCCCCAAGCCCCCCCGTGCAGGGGGTTTCCCCATCGCCAGGGCGGCCGTGGCCGCGCAGGGACAGACGGACGCCTCTCCTGGCCCCCCGCTCGCAGCTCTGCCCGCAGGCTGTGCCGAACACCACCGTGGCACAATCCTGTTCCTCCTGCTCGAAACGATGCTCCGTCCCCCTCCCTGCACCGGTGGCAGGGAACGGCCCCGTGGGCTGCACCGTGGCCAGCGGCTTTGCCCAGCTGGGGGCTCTCCCCCCACAGCCTGGACCCCCGCAGGGCACCCCGAGAGCTCACCGACACCAGCCCCCGGATGGTGAAGTGCAGGTTCTTCAGCTTGTCGATGACGGCCTCCCCCAGCGGCGGCGAGAAGGTGGGAGAGCAGCTCCACTCCACTGAAAGGAGAGAGACCCCGAGGTGCCACATGGCCCTGGACCGGGGACGGGCTACCGGGGCTGGGCTACCAGGGCTAGCAGCTGCGGAGGGACCGCGGGGGCCGGGGGCTGGAGGCAGGGAAAGGAGAAGCCACAGCGGGGGGGTGGCACGGGGAGCTGTGGTCCTCCCCGCTGAGCTGTGGCAGGCAGGATCAGCACCCTCCAACCGTGGGGAAGCGCTCCCAGAAGCCCAAAGTATCTGGGGTAAGCGGGTGATGGGCGCAGGAGCGGCAGGACGGCGAAGCCCCCCCCCCGCTGTGCAGGATGAGGGGGCAGCAAACAAGGGGCACCCTGAGCTTTGTCTTGGTGCAGGACAGCGCTTCGGGCTGGGTGGTGGCCGGGCTGTGCACACCGGTGGCTCGGCAGCTCTGCCCGTGCCCCCGGCGTGGCGTGCAGGGGCTGAGCACCCCGGTGTGCCCTGCTGGTGCGCCCGAGGTGCCTGCCCCGGCGGCGTGTCCCCTGCGCTGCTGTAGGGACCCCCCCAGTCCCTACCTTTGTACTTGGTGACGACGGCCGAGTTGACACTCAGGGGCTCCCAGAAGGTCACCTGCACCGAGGAGCTGCTGGCCACGGAGAGCTGGACGTTGGTGGGGGCGTCTGGCACTCCTGGGGACAGAGCGTGCAGGGATGGCTGCAGGAGGACAGCCACTCTGGACCCCCCAGCGTCCCCCCCTGCGCCTCCCCCCGCGCCCAGGAGCGCTCACCCCCGCGCACCCACCTAGTGAGCCCCGGCTGCAGGGACCCTCTGATGGGTACCGGTGCAGCCCCGCTCCTTCCCCCAGCGCAGGGGCTGCCCCCCAGCCCCCCCAAGCCCTCCGGGGGGGGGGGTGGCACTCACGGGCATGCTCGAACCCGGCCTTCATGCGCTTGTACAGCCGGTAGCGCCACTCCCAGGCCTTGAGCTGCTTCTCCTTCTCGGAGCAGTCGGCGTTGGGCGCCTCGTTGACCACCTGCGCCGTCAGCTCGTTGACGCGCTGCTCGGCCTCCCGCACCAGCGTGGAGAGGTGCAGCGAGCGGCTCTCCAGGCTGACGACTGCGGGGTCGGAAGGAAGGTGGTTAGGGCAAGCCCAGGCTCTGCTGGCTGGCACCAAGTCCCCACCCCGAGACCCCATCCTCCATCCCCTGTCCTGCTCCCGGGCTCCCCTCCAGTGCCTGCCTCCGCTCCAGCCCCCCCGCTCCAGCCTGCACCAGTTTCCCCAGAGCCCAGCGGCCGCCTCCCCACCCGGACCCCGCTGCCCGGCTCCACGGGGTCAGAGCCCCAGGCGAGGGGCACGACACGGCTCCCCCACACCAACTCACAGTGCGGGCTCTCCTTCGCTCCCGCCTGCAGCAGGGCCCTGGCGATGGGAGCGTTGTTGGTCATGATGGCGATGTCCAGGGGCAGCAGCCCCTCGCTGTTGGGGGTGTTGAGGTCCAGCTCCTCGGGGCTGTACTGCTTCAGCAGCTCCTGCACCCTGTCCAGGTCCTGCAGCTCCACCGCCTCGAAGAGGGCAGCGTTGCTCTGGAACTGGGTGGGTGGAGAAACGCAGGTCGGCTGAGCAAGGGGGCACCCTCCTCCCCCCATCAAACACCCCAGCCCCTCACCAGCACCCCACAAACCCAAACAGGGTCCCAGGGGCATCAGCAATTTGCAGACCCAAGCGGGTGATGCTGAGCAAACACCCGGAGCAGCCCCAGACGAACTCGCTCCGGGGCAGCTTCACCCAACGCGCCCCTGGGCTTCCACCCCGGCGACGGCATCGCCCACGCACGGACCCAGCCCTGGCCACCGCAGCGGCAGCGGCACCGGCGGGCACCCACCAGGTAGGACTTGCGGAGCTTCTCCTTCTCGCCCCGGCCCGCCAGGCTGCCCTCGTCGAAGGAGGTGTAGTTGACGCGGAATTTCCCCGACAGGTTTCGGTAGAGCCTCTTGGCCGCATTCGGCGAGGAAGGGCCCGGCGGCTTCCTGGCCTGCGCCAGCTGCAGGTCCCGCATCTGCTGCGTCATTTTTGGGGAGGATGACCTGGGAAAGGGCGAGGAGGCGTGGGGAAACGCGGCACGGAGGACGTGCCGGAAAGGCAGAGGCGCATCTGCAGCGCCGGGACCGGGGCACGAGCTGGGAGAGGCAGAGCAGTGCCGGGGCAGCACCGATGCGCGCGGATGCCGGCGCCAGCAACACCCTCATCCTTCTGTTATCAGCTGAGGCCCGCCCCTCCCCCCCCCCCCCCCCCCCCCGGCTGCTGGCCCTGTGGGGGTCCCGAGGGGCTTGTATGAACCCTGCAGGTGGGACGTTTCCTTCCAGACCCAAGGGCTGGTCCGGCCCCACACCGCCCTTGAGCTGGGATGCCCCAAGCAACCTCAGGCTGCTCAGTTCTGCAACCAGACCCCATCCATCACACCAGGAAAAACCTCTCCTTACTCCAGTCTCCACCATCCAGCTCCTACAGAGATGGGCTGCCCCATCCCGGGTGCCCCGACCCCCTCGGCAGTGGGGGGCGCAGGGACCGACAGCTCCCCGGCCCCGCGATGGGTCAGTGCTGCCCACCAGCAGCTGGCTTTGGATGGCCTCCCGCACCCATCCTTCTAGCAGGAACCCACCTCCTGCACCCTCGGAAAGCAAAGCAAGAGCAGGGAACGGACAAAAGGCCACTTCTAACGGCACCGAGACAACGCCAGGTCCTGATGGGGACCAGTGACCCCCAGTCTCCTGCCTGCCAGCAGACCCAGGCTCCACAGCTGCTCCCCACCTTCTCCATCCACATTAAGCTACAAAATCTTTTCTCCACTCTGATTTTGATTTCTACTTTAAAGAACCATCATAAATGGCCAGGAGGTCACCAGGAAAGCCGGCACCTTTTCTTGGCTTCCCAGAGGGGGAGCTGCCCCTCTGCCCGCAGCCATGACCCTCCTGTCCCCACCAAGGTCTCCTCCCCACCAGGCAGAGTCCCCGGCGTCAGCGCGAGCGTGGCCTTGCTGCTGCGTGGGGCTTTGGCCCAGGAGTTGTCCCTTACAGCACCGAGGGCGTTCACTGGTGTCCAACCCCATCCCCCCTTTGCCGCAGCCCGGGGCACAGCCATGCCCACCACAGCCTCCCCCGGCTCTGCCCTCGCCCCCCCTTGCGGTCAGACATTCCGGGGCAAGGCCTTCCCCGTGCCACTTTATTGGTAAAACATCAAGCAAACAAAAAGCACGACCGTGGTCTAGGCGGCCATGCCAAACCGCTGCCGCGACGCTGTGCCCGTGACGATGATGATGATGATCGCACCATTTTCCCTCATCTCATTCGCTTTTAACAAGAAGTAAAGAGATGGAAACTGCCCAGAGCCCAGGAGCCAGCACCCATGCCCTGAACCAGCTGCCCCCAAGATAAAAGGGCTCCCTGCCCTGGGGGCTGAGTCACCTGCACTCGGTGAAAGCCTGGATTTATCCAGAGCTAAACTTCATGGTGGAGCAACAGATAGCCGAAAACAACACCCCCAGGAGCTGTGCCCACAAGGTATGAGCGCCCAACACCAGCTCACCCCCACAGCAAAGCCCCATCCTGCAGGAGGGGTAGGAGCAGGGCCCCCTCCTCTTCCTCCTCTGCCTTTATGGCCTCACTGCAGCTGAACTAAATTTATCTCAATCACAATCAGCTCCTGGTGCTGATTATTGCCCTCCCTGCTGCTTCGCCCGCCCCAGCAGCTCGGGTCTCTGGCCGTGGGATGTGCTGGGAGGCATCGGGGCTGCAATCCCACAAACCTGTGCACCACAGAAAAGGCCGAGGTTCTGCGGGAGGCTGCGCTGGGGCTGGCCAGACCCACCCCCTGAAACCAATGTAATGAGGATTATTTATTTCTTCTAAAGCACACGAGGATGGATGTGCATCAGACAACTTGGTTTTGTCCTTCCCTCTGCGACGAACGCAGGCAAATCCACGGGGGAGTTCATACCGCCGTGGTTTCCAAATATTCTGGGTTTTCATGTTTCTGGTGCTGCAGATTTTGGCCTAGTAAAGGGTGTTGGTAATCGCTGTAATGATACGATCTTAAGTGCGTTTTGTTTAAGGGCGTAGCCTCTCCGAGCCTCCAGCAGGGAACCAGTCCCTGCCAGGCAGGGCTGCGCCGTGCCCCCAGCAGAGCCCTGTGCCCCCCGAGCCCCGCGGGACCCGGCTGCCCTGCCCTGAGCACCCGTGGGGCGCCCGCTGCAGCAGACGTGCAAACCCCGGGGGGGCTCCGTCCGCCCTGCTGCCACGCGTGCCCGGCTGGGGGACGGGGCTGGAGGTGCCCGGGCAGGCAGGCACCCACCGTCCTGCCTGGAGGTCTCTGTGGAGCACCACAGCAGCCAGCCCGTGCCACCTCCCACCAGTGAAAAGGCTCCTGTGCCGCTGGTGGCAGTGGCCTTCTGGCCAAAACCTGAGGCTGCCTGCCCCCTGCGCAGAAGGGATTAGCTGAGGGGTGCCCATCGCTCCGGGAAGCTGCGCCCCGCCGCCCGCAGCCTGATGCAGCACGGGGAGAAGCCGTGGGGCTCCACGCATGAGAAAAAGGGAGCCCAAAGGACGGAGGAGGAAAGGTGCTTGTGCCTTGAAAGGATGAGAAGGCTTGGGGCATGGAGGGGGAGAAGGACCGGGTCCTTGCAGAGCTCCTGGTGGCACCGTGGCGCTGCGGATGTCGGCGGTACGTTGGCACGAGCTGCCAGGGATGCCTGCCTGAACCATTCGGTCCCTAGGGTTATCCGAGGAAGGAACAGCAAAGGACAGGAGAAGCCTAGAGCCTGGTCCCCAGGGAGAGCCAGCCCACCCCGGCCTGCCTCGTCCCCAGCATCAGGAGATCAGCTGGCAAGATGAACACAGGGGCTGCTTCCAAAGAAATCCCAGCGTTCCCAAAGAAATCCCAGTGTTCCCAAAGAAATCCTGACTGGAGCACGCTCAGCCCGACCCCGCGGCCAGGGCCACGCTCGCCCTGGGTGCACGCAGGGAATCACACGCAGCTCCACGGCAGAACCCACCCGTGCTCCCACCGCACAGAGGGGCTCCCCTCGGCTCGGGGGGACGCGAACCAGGAGCGCAGCGTGCAGCAGGAGGAGGAGCCGCTGGTGCACTTGCATTTGCCACTCTTCCCGCCCAAGAATAAGCAATTTTTCAGGTCTGGGGAAATAGGGGGGTCTGAAACGGAGCAGGAGTAGGGGGGCCCTTCCAGACGGGTGGGGGTCTCCTGACCCATCACAAGGCACACTCCGAGCTGGGGCGAAGGGCTGTGCTTAGCATCCCGGCAGGGCGCTCGGGAGCAGCCTGCCCACCGCTGGCCCGTCCCGGGGGGCGCGCGGCTCAGAGGGACCGAAATACCGCGCGGTGACCTGGCCACGCAAAACGCCCCTGCCCCGTGGGGACCGCTGCGTGCCTGGGAAATGCACTTGCTGATTGAAACCTGGGTGCGGGGAGAGGCACCAAACCAGACCCAGGGCTTGCTTTCCTCGTTCCCTACGCGTTTTCTCTTTTTTTTCCCCACTTGGCAAACCCGCTGGGTTTTGTTTTGAAGGGAGCCGAAAGGAGCGTGCCTCCTCTGTTGAGCAATAACAACTTATAGAGGTGCTGCTCCTGCCAGGACATTTTTGTTCGAGCTCCAGAAGCCCAGCGCTGTGAGCCCGGGGCTCGGCGGAGCTCAGCGCGGTGCACGGCCAGGAGCTGCCGCACGGCCCCCGGCGGGGCACAGGGCGTCCCCCACCATCGGGTGGGGGTTTGGCAGCGCTGCTGCGGCTGCTCCTTGGCTCTGCCACCTCCATGCCAGGCATGCCACGGCGCGCGGAGCTCACAAGCCGGGGCAGCGGGGAGCGGACCCCGTGGCCACGCAGCCCGCCCGCCGTGCCGTGGCATGGCGTTGGGTTTGAAAGCCGCCTCCCAGCGGCTCGGTACCCGAAAAAGCTGGAGGAGCAGAGCACGCCCTGGGCGAGATCTGTGACACCCTGCCAGGGCTCAGCGCCCCACGCCTCTGCCGGGGACGGAGCGGAGGATTCCCCCGGGGGAGCAAGAGGGAGTCAGCATCGCGCCTGGCCATCCAGGCTGGTCCCCAAATCGGGAGGCTTTTGCATCCCCTGGGGAGCGCTCACACTGGGAGCACAGTGGCAGCAGCGTGCGGTGCGGACCCCCTGGGAGCAGCCCCCCCTCGGCTGCTGGGGGCACGTGGGCTGGATTCGCCACGTCCCACGTCATGGGGCCGGCCGGTGGGTCCGCAGTGTGCTCCGAGGCACGGCCACGGCCCCCAGCGCAGCACGGCCAGGAAGAGCCTGGCCACACGGCTCAGCCCCGCCGTACCTCCCTCCCAAATCACGGGCTCTGAATCCGGGAGAGACGGAGACTTCGGGACTCCAGGAGAGGTTCGGAGCCAACCAAGTAGATCACTTGCTGACAGTCCGCGGGGGCCTCGCATAAAACACCCTGGTTCTGCGGGCCCAGCCGTACGTTTGGGGGAGGAAGGGAGCAGAGACGCTCCAGCAAATGCTGCTGCAACACAATAATGCCGCCGCTTCTTTATTTTATTTTTTTTTTTACTTATGCATCCCGATCACTCTTTTTAAGTGAGCCCAGAAGGAGCCTGTGGCTCAACCCCTGTTAAAATAGGACCAAAAATCAGACTTTCAGTCCCCCGGTCCCCCGTGCCAGCCTGCCACCGCGGCCGGGACTGCGGTCGCACGCATGCCGGAGTCACAGAGCGGCACCGTCCTGGCGGTGCCCCCCGCCCCGCGTCCCTCCGGGGCAGCTCCCGCAGCTCTGCCAGGGCAGGGGGCAGCTCCCCGGGCCCATGCTGCGGACCCCGCTCCGGAATGGGATGCTGGGGGGCAGAAGCAATGTCCTCGCCAGGCCCTGGGCTCTGCGCCCACCCCAGCTCCACTGGCTTCACTGTTTTCCTGAGGATTTACCCCAGCAGAGCGCCTGGCCCGCCCTGCCCAGAGGCTTGCAGCTAGAAAATCCGCTTTTCTCCTGCGCTACCATGTCCGGGTGGGGTGTGGGCAATGCGGGTTCGTGCCTCGCAGACCGGGGGTGTCCCTGTCCCCAACTGGAGGGTTCAGCAGCCGCCGCTCGGGGTGCAGCATCCCCCGGTCGCCAGCCCCACGCGTCCCCGGGGCGCCTGCCAGTGCCCAAAGCCCCCTGGCTGCCTCCCCACCGGCGTGGGCACTGGGGACGGTGGATCCACCATCGGGAGCTGCGCCCAGCCCGGGGGTCCCACCTCCCCGCCAGGCAGCCCCCCCCCTCGCTGCGCTCCCCTTCATTGCTGCTTGACATTGAGTATCTGCGCGAGGAAGTCTGGGGTGAGCGTTCCTGCCATGGGAACACACAGTGCCGAGCCTCTTTAATGACATTGTTTTTGTTTGGCTTTTTTTATTAGTTGTGCTGCGGCTTCCCCTCCCTGACAGGCCAGCGCAGCGCACGCTAAATATGGCCGGGTTTAAAACCCGCCGTGAAATCCGAACCGCGGCACCAGACTGGCTGGACTCGGTGCAAGCCAGGGTTACGCGGGACACACATTCCAGCTGCTCCTGCCCCGGGTCCTGCTCCGGCCCCTGCCCAAACGCCCGCCGTCCGAGCAGCTCAGAGCCCAACCGCCACGCCCCAAAGCACCTACGCATCCTCCTCTTCCTCACCCCACGAAATCCTGCCGGGAGCACGGCCTCACCCCGTACTCCACGGGCCCCAAGCCGCCCCGTCTCCGCCGCAGCCGTCGCTCCCACGCTGGTCCCCATCCCACCCCGTCTCCATCCCAGCCATCGCTCCTGCCCCTCATCCCCAAGCCCCCAGCCCCACACCTGCCCAGCCCACCTCTGGGCTGCCCCCCGCGGCCGAGGAGCCCTCTTCCCACCGGCCACGCCGCTTTCATCTTCCTCTCCCCCCCTTGTTATTTTAAAGGCATTCCAGAGGATGCTGTCAGGCTTGGATGTGGTTTGGTTGGGTGGTTTGTTTTCGTACTGGAGGTTTTATGATCGCACTGGGAACGAGCTCTAATTGAGCTGCAATTCGAATTGCAGTCCGTGGGTATTTGTTTCATTTTTGGAAGGGCTTGAACAGCAGCACAGCTTAGGCTGGAGAACGCATTTGGTTTTAACTGGAACCTGATGGAGACAGGACTGAGCAGGACGGGCTGCCCCCAGCCGTGACCGAAGCTCGCGGGGAAGCCCTGGGCGGCCACCCCGGCGCCAGGTACCCGGGCAGCGCCGGGCAGCGCCGGCTGTGACCACAGCCCCGAAAACCCTGCCGCTGCCAGGCAGGAGGCAGACGGAGCCAGATCCCGGTGCCAAGGGCCAGGAGCCCTGGGGCCTGGCTCGGTTGGGGCTTGCAGCCACCCTGCAGACCCCGCGCCCTGCAAACCCCTGCGCCCTGCAAGCCCCCATGGCCCTGCAGACACCCCATGCCCTGCAAATCCCTGTATCCTGCACCCTGAAAATCTCTGAACCCTGCAAACCCCTGTGCCCTGCAAATCCCCAAACCCTGCAAACTCCCGCACCCTGAAAACCCTTGTGCCCAGCAACCCCCTGTGCCCTGCAAACCCTCGTGCCCTGAAAATCCCTGTGCCCTGCAAACCCCTGCAACCCTGCAAGCCCCCGTGGCCCTGCAGACCCCCCGTGCCCTGCAAACCCCTGCCCTCTGCAAACCTCTGCACTGCAAGGTCTGTGACCTTGTGCTTGCCCAGCACCCCAGCGAGGGAGCTGAGCGCCGCTGCCCAGGCTGCTGGGCCCCGGGGGCTGGCTCTGGTGCTCCTTGCTCGAGCCGGGAGCAGACTCCAGCCCCGAGCTGCTCGCAGGGACCGGGCAGCAGAAACGCACAGGGCCTAAAGGTCAGCGCCCAAACTGCCCTTCAGAGGATCTACGTCGGTGTCAACTTCTGCTGACCATGCCCCATGCCGACTGCCAGAACTAGCAGCCCAGCCCCAGCCCCCAAAATGTGCCCACTGCTTCTGGCAGACGCAACCAGCCGGACGGTAGGGACGGGAGGACAGACAGATTTCCAGAGCACAGAGGGGCTGGCCGGGCGCCTGCTCCGCATCGCAACGGCGCTTCCTCCAGCCCTTCCAGGATCTCACAAGCCGGGATGCTGGCACAGGTCAACAGCTCTGGAAGACACCCCCGACCTGCTGGCACCATCCCGGCTAAATCAGACTTCCGCATATTAAAAGCGGATGAGCAGCGGGGACTCGCTGCCCCTCTCTCAGGAAGAAATCCTACCCCAGCCTGGCCTGCCAGGAACGGGCACCGCTCTCGGCCACAGATGCGTGTGTGCAAACTCTTCTCGGGGGTATCAAATGCAGAAGCTGAGTCATGCGACTCCTGGTCTCAAAGATCACTCAAGGTGCAAGGAGGGGAGAAGAAATCTCCCCGTGGGGTCGCAGGGCCCCAGCTTGGCCCCAGCCGCAGCAGAAGGTGGATGCTCAGCGTGGGGATGCTCAGCCGTGCGGCCGGGGCCCGGCTGCTGTGCTGAGAGGAGCGAGAAGGGGAGACGCTAAGACCACGCTCATCCAGGCTCGGTCCCGTCCCTCACACCCCCTTCTTGGGAGGGAGCAGGGCGGGCTGCTGCAGAAGCTGCTGCGGCAACCCCAGCCTGCGCGGGGCCCGTGGCTGCGTCTGAGCACCATCCCGATGGGAGACGGGGCCACGGGAGACGGGGCCACGGGGGCCGGGCCGGCATCGCCCCAGCTCCCCTGAGGGCTGCCGCCATGTGCCGTACCCTGGCGAAACGCCCGGGGGCCGGGAAGAAGCCCGAACCTCTCCCCCCCCAGGGTGGCTCAGGCGTCTGCGGGAGGAAGGCTCTGTGTTTCAGCGTGGCCTCGCACCAGGGCAGCATCCTGCACGGCCACCTCCTCGCCCCGCTGAGCCCCACTTGGGCTCCCCCCCAAAACCGGCTCCTCTGCACCACCCTGCCCCGTTCCTGGGACGGTGGGGCCCCGCAGCCCCCAGGGCCCCCGCTACAGCCCAAATGTTTGCTCAGCTCCTTGCTCTCAGGCTCCTGGGAGCCGCATCCCTGCTGCCTGGCCCTGGGGCTGCAGCTCGCCCCGGCACTGCGGCACAGCCCCATGCCGTGGGGGCTGAGACCTACAGACTCATCACAGCAGTGAGAGGCAACCCATTTGAACCCAGACCTGCGGGGATGACAAGCAAATCCTTTGCCCTCCTGCGCCACCTGGTGCCACCAGGAAGAATACGCTGGCGAGATCCGGCCTTCATCGGAAACCACCTCTTCTCCAGACCCATGGAATTGTCAAAAATTGGCCCAAGAAGGGCTTCTGGAGGTCATCTGAGGTCGCCCCGCCATACCTGTGCCCGACCTCCATCCCCAGCCGACTACGTGCCCCCTGCGCTTCGCAGCCCCCCCCCAGCCCTGCGCCGGGACGCCCCTTCTGGTGGAGACCCCTCCAGCCCATCGTCCTACCCAAGCCATCCAGCTAGACGGGGACCAAGCGGCTCGAGCGCGCCGAAGCTGCGCGATGGAAACGAGCACCGCTGGCTGAAGACTTCCAGAGCTGCACCCAAAGGGGTTATAAAAGGCAGGCCACAGGCATTGATCTCGGCGGGGAGGAGGAGACGACGGCCAAGACACAATGGAAGAGCAGACGAACGCACACACCCGGCTCCAGCGCTGCTGCCCAGCTGGTAAATGTTACTGGAGTCAGAAAACCCCTTTCCCGCTGGAAGGCAACCATCAGGCCCCGGCCGGCAGCGCTGGGCACGCTGGCCACGACCCACAGGGTGTCCCTGGCACCGCTTCCCGGCACAGGCGCCCCCCCGCTGGGAGCCCCTTGGGCTGCCGGGGTCTGTCCCAGCCCGGCTTCCCACTCAGCACAGCTTCACGCCAGGACTTGCTCCCGGCTCGCCCCACCGCCAGCCCCCTGCCCAGCGCCCACGGGGGTCTTCTCCCCCGCCGGAGGGACCGACCCCACCAGGCAGCCCCGCTGCGGGTGTCGTGCCCAACCGAGGAGCTCCTTCGCCGCCGCCCGACGACAAAAGCGCCCACGTACGCCAGGGCCGACCTTCCCTCCGCGCATCTCCAGTGGGGACGGGTCCAAAGGCTGCAGCCCAAGAGCAGAAGCCAACTTTTTTTTCTCGTTTTGCTGGAAAACTCCCCACAAGGGCTCCCGCGGTCCCGTGACGGCGCTAGCCGGGGGGGCCTCACCACCGGGCTGGCCCCCTCCCAGCCCAGGTTTGCCGGCTGCCTGCGGCAGAGCGGAGCCTTCCCACCTCGCGCGGCGCTCGGCTCCCCCTCCAGCTGCAGGGAGCTTTGGGATACCATCAGGTGGAGAAGCTCAAGCCGAGGATAACGGGGTCTGTGGAGGAATTGTCAGAGCCCCCAGGCCAGCAAGCAGAAAAGTTTTCCACCCTAATATTAAAAGAGCAGCGTTAAAAATCACGGCAATCACCAGGCCAAGCCGCCCACCACCAGGACGCGCGCACCCGTCCCTGCAGGGATGCGGCCAGCGCTGCTAAGCAGAGCCACAGGAGAGGCAGGGGAGCAGATGCCCTTTCCCGGGGTCTCGTGGGTGATGGGAGCACTGGGAAACGCTCCCTCCTCTCACTGGGCGCTGCCTGGGCTTCTCCTGCCCCGAGACACGGCGCTGCCCACGCCAACCCGGGCTCCGCTCCCTGCCCGACCGCCGCGGGCAAGAGGCGGGCGATGCCCAAGCCAGCGCCTCCCTTTCCGTGCCTGGGAGATGGAGACAAAGCCCACCTCGTCGTTTGGAACCTGCTTTGGGACTTGCTAATGAGGAGCACCGACCAACCGCCCCGGCTCCTTGGGGCCACCGAACTCCCGTGGGCAAGGGGGTGCCTCGAGAGGTGGGGACGGGAGGGGCTCGGCGCAGGCGGGGGGCGGCGGGGGCAGCGGCCCCGGGCTCCTTGCGGAGGATGGGGACGGCAGCAGCAGCTCCTCCAGGCATGCACAGCCACGCTTTCCAGAGGCTGACAGTTTGACCAAATCTGTGTTGATTCCCACCAGGAATGCACCAGCCCTGCCAAATTTCAAGTCTCTTTTCCAAAGCATGGAGGCACCAGAAGTCCTCAAACAAAGAGACGGGGGGGGGGGGGACACGACACAAATTGGCAAAGCTCCCATTTTCCCCAACCTTCTGCTGAAACTTGAAAAAATAAAAGGAGAAAGTTCAGCCCGAGGCAGAGCGAGCACGGAAAAATTCAGCCCAAACAGTTAAAGCCTGGCAAAGGTAGAGGCAAACAAACTTCCCCTGGAAAGTGTTGGACAGCCTCAGCGCCCGGCGCCTGCGGGCTCCATCCAGCACCGGCGTGGGGCCAGGGGTGCCCCCCTCGCCCCGCCGCGGCAGCACGGGCACGGCTGCGCCGCAGAAACGCCAGGGCGGCGGGGGCCCAGGGCCGCGGGTGGCCCTGGGGATGGGGGGGACGGGTTGTGGGGAGACCACCCGGGGCCCAGCACCTCGGAGATCTCCCCCAGCACTCGGGAGATCCCGCTCCTCGTGGTTCCAGCTTTGAGCCAGACCCAAACCGCGTGGGCTCCGCCGGCGCCAAGAGGCTGGGAAGCCCCGCACGGAGCTGGTGGCCTCGACACACCGCGGGTGCCACCGGCTGCTTTCTCCCCCCCGCCACCCCCTGAGCAGTGAGGGGGGCAACTGGCCCTCAGCCCAGAGGGCTTCTCTTCCCCGTGCCCCCCGATTTTCTGGTGGTGGCCCACCAAACGTTGCAGTCTGAACCCAGAGCTGGGCGCTAGCAAGCGTGACCTGCGGGTACAACGTGGGAGCGGGACGGGGCGGGGGGACTTGACTCTTCGCTCTGTCACAGACCCCCCGGGTGACCTTGAGCAGGTCACTAAAGCCCTGGTGCTGCAATGGGGGGGCCTACCAGCCCCCCAAGACCTCGCCCGGCAGCGATGACGGCAGCGCGGCCCCAGCGCAGCCCAGGGACAGCTCCATCCACCCGCCGGTGTTTCTACCCGGGGTGAAGAGCAGCGCTGGAGGCAGCAGCACCCCCTCCACGGCACGGCGGGAGGGCGAGGTGAGCACGCCGGTGCACGAGGAAGGCAGCCTTGGGTCCCCGTGCAACGCGCCGTCCTCGCCCGCATCCTCGCCCGCATCCTCAGGGGAGGAACCGGCTGAAGAGACTTGGCGAGCTGATGTGAAGTTCACCCAAGCGGAGCTCAGCTCCACGAGCAAAACTGCTTTTCCGCTTGCCACCAGCCTTCCAGAGCTCGTGGCTGGGGCAGCGCAGGGCCAGGAGCGTGCCGGGAGGACGGGAGCAGGCAAGTGCTCCACCAGCTTATCCACCTCCTCGCTCAAGGAGCTCCGGGAACACGCTCACGGCCGCGGTTCCGTCAGAAGGCAGCCCCTGGGACAGCCAGCAGGACACCGGGCGTAGACAGGGAAAGCAGGAGCGTTGGCTAAACATCACGCTGCCTTCTCTGTGCCCAGGAGCCACCTCCTCGCTGCCCGGGATTTGGCCCGCCACTTCGTGGGATTTCGGAGCGCAGGGGAACCCGACACAGCCCTCCCGGCCACCATGGGCTGGCCACCAGAGGCACGGGGCCATGACAAGGCGCTCCAGCCGTGCCTCGGCACGCGTCAGCCCCCGGGCGACCTGCCTGCTCGCCAGCAAGCCCCTGCCTTCACCCAGCTTCACCCCCGGGCAGGGGCAGAGGCAGCGCCGTCCCTCCCCGCGGCACAGACCCTCCCGGGCTGTCTCTGCCCCCGAGGCCGTTCCCTGACCCGCCGGCGGGTCTCTCCTTCAAGGCTCGCATCTTCTCAGGTAGGCCAGGCTTACGGACAGGCTGAAGGCTCCGTCCCACAGCAGGAGCGGGCACCCTCTGACTCCAGAGCCCCGTGCACCGTGACACCCCAACTCAAAGGAATTTGCTAAGATTATACCCGCCCGGCCCTCCCAGACCCAGCAGAGCCACGCGCCCACCCTCACGCCTGCCACTGCCTCTCCCTTTCGTCCTCTCTGCAAGCCTGGACTTACAAAGCCTAACAGCAAGCTCGACCCGCCAGCTCGAGCGCAGAGCCAGCCTACGCCTTGTCCTGGGGGCTGGGCAGCAGGTTTGCCAGCAGAAGACCCCAATTACCGAGGGTCCTAACGCAACAGCCAGCTCCTTCATCAGCAGATCTCAAAGTGCCTGAGGAAGGATGTCAGCCTTGCTGTGCTCCTTTTAAAGAGCGGGAAACTGAGGCACAAGGAGGGGCTGCTCTCGTGGCCGTGCTTAGCAAATGCCACCACGCAATGGCAGATGTTCATTCTTCAGAGCTCAAACCCAACGGCCTTCCACAGCAGACCGTCGGTATGGAGCCTGCCCTGACTTCAGGCAGGAGAGATTTGCCTCCTGGCCGCTAACTGGTGAGCCCGTACGGACCCTCTGGGGACACTTCTGGGGTGGAAACCAGACCCTGTCCGAACAGACCTGGAGGGGGCTCAGGGGACCTCAGCACCATGGGCAGAGCGAAGACCCCGGGCAGTTTCTCGCGGTGATGCTGGCGGCTCCTGCCAGGTTTCCAATCCCACGTTGGGCGAAGTGGAGCATGAACCTCCTACCTCCAGTCTGGCCTTCCCGCTGAGTGCTGCCCATCCCATCCCAGCTGCCCGCTGTACAAACCCAGGCACCTTCTGGGCACGGCCACATCCATGGAGAAGAACCGGTGGAGATCCCGTGGGATGAAGAGCATCAGCCCCGCTCCTCGGCAGGGGCCGAGGCATCCATCCTGCTTGGCAGATCCAAGCCAGGGGAAATGGCAGAGAGGAGATGAGAGCAAAACAAAGCAAATCAGGCAAACGGGGACTCGCCAGTGGCTTGAGGTTGGACTCGATGGTCATGAGAGATTCTTCCAGCCTGAATGATCCTGTGATTCCAAATGGGCTGTTGGAGAGAAATCAAAGTGCACGCAGGATAAGGGATCAGCTGCACCGAGACATAACCTCGGCGGGGCTTGGAGGTCCCGGCTACCAGCAGAGGGAAGCGGCCAGAACAAGACATCGACGCAAAAGTTTAACTCTGTCTTTTAAAGAAACGCTATTTGCTGCCTGCGCTCCCAGTGAGGAAGGGATCCGGCTGCGCGCCCCGGTCCCGGGCAGGGAGAGACTGGAAATCTGTCCTCCCCGGACATTTTCCTTCTGCCGCTTCCCCAGAGGGCTCGATTTTTCCTGCTGAAGTGACATGGGAAACGAATGGAGACGGGACCGCTGGGCCTGCTGGAGCCAGCGCCGGCGGCACCGGGACACAATGTGCACGGAGAGGATCCGGCCCTTGGGCTTCTCCCTTGGGCTTCCTCCCCAGCCTCACCATCATCACCAGCCTCCCCAGAGGAGGAGGGAGCCCGGGCTGATGGAGGTGGGCGGCACAAGCCTCGCGCAGACCCCACCGATGGGGACAGCCCTGAACTCCCCCCGCGCCGCTCCCCTTCCCCACCCACACCCACCGGGGGTGCTCCCCACTCCCCCTTGGCAGTGTGGGGCGGTGGGAGCGGAGCCGCACAGACCCCGACCCCCCCGCCGTTGCAGAGCCCTGCCGGGGCTGCAGCCCGAGCATCGGTACGACCACGAGGAGCAGCTACCCTCGAACCTCTCTGCCTGCCTGCGGGCGACGCAAGGGTAATGAGGATAAAAGGTGATTTTCCGCAAATAAATCATTCCCTTCAAACGCCTTCCTAAAGGCAAACAGAATCACAGAATCACAGACTGGCAAGGCTTGGGAGGGACTTCGGGAGGTCATCTAACCCCAACTTTCAGGGAGATAGGTTGCGGGTTTGCTCCTCCCCAGTCCCACTGGCACGTCCCTACCTCCCCATCCCCACCGGCGCGTCCCTAGAGTCCCTGGGGAGGCACCGTGCCCCCACGCTGCCGCCGAGGCGCTGCCCCGCCACCTCGGGGTGCCGGGATGAAGCCAAGCTCTCACACCCCATGCTCAACACTGAGGGGCTCCCGAGCTGGTGTCTGCCTCGCCACGTAGAGGTGTCCTGGGGGGACGGGGGGGTGGCACCAGCGCAGGCAGCCAAGCCCCCCCTCCTGCCCCGGTACAGGGGGGTCTCTGCAGAGAGGGCCGTCCCTGTTCGCCAGGGCCGCAGCTCCTCTCGCCCGCATTTATCGCCCCTAAAACGACTTTCCAGTGCCCTGCTGATGGCAACGCCGATCCGCCACGCCGGGGGGGGGGGGCAGAGGCTGGCTGGAGCCCGTGGGCAAGGGGCCCTGCTGCGGGCTGGCTCCCCGGGCAGGCGGGACGCCCCGGCAGCCCCCAGCACGGCGTGGACGTCCAGCTCCCATACGGCTAATTCAATAAGTCACAGATACCATGACTTCACGAGGCAGAGAGGCTCCACAGCTATTAGGGGAATTGGGAGCGGGGGGGGGAGGAGCTGAAATGGAGAAGGGATGGAGACGGGGAGGGTGGAGAGGGGGAAGCTAAGACAAGCAGCAGAACAAAACATCCCATAAATCATGAGGAGCTGCTGAAATACCAGAACAAATGACCCCATAGCTTGGCCATTGTTCCCCAGCCAGGGCTTAAAGCGCTCCCAGTCGAGACAAAGCGCCTCGCGTTTCCTTTCAGTGCCGACCCGGCCTGCCCAGGACCTGCGCCGGGCACGGCGAGCCGGGGGCGGCTGCCTTCCATCCCGGATCGGTGGCCAGCACCGGTGGGATGGGGGGGGCGAAGCGCTGGGCACGGCAGGATGCCCCACACCAGTGCCAGGGCAGCCGTGGTGCCCACATCTCCGCCCGCCCCGAGCACCCCTCGCCCCCAGGCGCCCACGCACCCCAGGCTCTGGGGCTCCCCCCCCCAATGGAAGGCTCAGGGCCTGGTTTTCCTTCTTATTTTCCCTCGCTCAGGCTACGAGCGTCCCTGGCTGGGAGGAGGAGCAGCTCCGAGCCTTCTCTTGGACCTGCGGCGCACGTCGGGAGCAAAGGCGGCTCGAGCAGGGCTGCGAACCCCAGCGGAGCTCCGAGCCCTCGTCCGTACGGTGCTGCTCCCCCCCGCCTCCCAAAAAGCTGCTGGCAATTCGCTTGTGCTGGCTCCCCCCGGCCGACGGGCGCCCCTCGGGCAGGGTCCTGGGGAAGGTCCTGCGGGAGCACAGACCCCTGCGGCGGGAGCAGCGCACGGCTCCCCCCGAGCAATCCAGCGCTCTGCCTCGGGAACGCTCAGACATCGCCGGATCAGCCGGCGGCTCAGCACCCCCACGGGCTCTGCAGCCCCCCGGGACCATGGTGCCAGCAGGCAAGGAGCCCGCCAACGGGGACAGGCCGTCCCTGCTGCCTATGGAAGGAGGCTGAGCCGTGCCAGGCACCTCCACGGCACCAATTTCACGCGCAGCAGTTTAGGGAGAATTTCCACACCCCACGAGACCACTTAAACCCAAAGGGGAAATCTTAACGCATTGTAAAATTTAAATAACTTTCAGGAAAACACTTCCATTAAAAGCCTTTTGCTTTACAACCAGACCTGCAACGCGGGGCGGCAGTCACGCGTGCCACCCCTGCCACCCCACAGTGCCAGCGCGGTTCCCGTGCCCGGCGGCTGCGGCTCCTGCCCTCGCGGCACCGGGGGCCCATCGCAGAGGGACGCCCCCTCCCCAGGTGCTGGGACGTGGTGGGAAACCCACCCTGCCCCTTCCCAGGCGGGCACGGTCCGTGCTGGGAGCCGCTGGGCAGGCAGGTCCCTGCACGTCCCCTCCCCGGCTGGGGGGCACGGGGGGCTGAGGCTCTGTGCCCGGGGCTGGCAGCAGGCAGGGCGCAGGCAGGGCGCAGGCAGGGCGCAGGCAGGGCTGAGCCCGAGCTGGCCGGCTGCCTCCAGCCACCAGACGACGTCCTCCTGCCAGCGCGGCTTCGAGGGCTCGTGGTGGGCAGCCAGCGAGCAGAGCCGAGATAAGGGACGGGGGGGGGGGGGAAGCAAGGAATGCGCTGCATTTTTCCTGAGCCACCATGGGAATAGGCTTTTCCAGCCATGGATCGCAGGGAGGCTGCCCGGGATGAAAAACTTGAGGAGCCCGAGTAGAAAAGGCAGCAAGTTGGAGTAAACGATCAAGAAGAAAATAGGGAGGAGAATGAGGGTGGGCAAGAAGAGGTGAGTATGGGGAAAGGGGGGGGAAGACGAGCAGAGAAACGAATGGAGGAAGGGAAACCAGAGCCAGAGGCAGGGAAGGAAAAGGAGGAGAGGAAGGGATGGCAGGAGGGCAAACCTGCCCGGCTGGAACTGCCGACGGCACCGGAGCTGGAAGGATGCGAGAGCGGGGCAGAGGCGCCGGGGCTGGTGGCTCGCGGCGCCTTCATTGCATTGAGGCTCAACGAAGAGCAAAGCTAACGGGGGGTCGCTTCTCAGGGGGCCCCCCGAGAGGAGAGAGGCTCCTCGAGCCACCCTGAGCGGGGAGGAAAGGGGGTGCTGGCGTTCGGGGGCCGCTGTCGGGACAGCGGGAAGGCACGGGAGCTGTCGACTTCTTCACTCCAAGAGCGGAAGGCGGCGAGCTCCCAAGGCAGCGCTCTCGCCTCGCGCCTTCACGCTGCGCAGGCTTCGGAGCTTCGCTGGCGCCGCAGCCCCGCGGGGAGCAGAGCTTTAACGGAGCGGCCCCCAAATCCCTCCTTGCCCCAATGCCAGAATTCACCCCATTTGCAGCCCAAGCCGCCCCGGTGCCCCACGAGCCACGGTGCGCATCGTCTGGTGAGGAGGAGGAGGAGGAGGAGGAGGAGGAGGAGGGGGCATGTGGCAAAGCCAAACACAACCAGGCAGGAGCAGCCCCCGGGTTTCTCCCCCAGGCGTGGGGAAGCCTCATGCTGCCCCCGCTCCCCATGGCGCTTCTCTCTGGCCCCCCCCAGCAGCACGACACCGGCTCGGGGGAGCGACGGGCTGAGGGGCTACGGCACATTCACGGGCCCCAACACTGGGGACTCTGTGGTGCTGGCTTTTAAAAAAAAAAAAAAGCCTAAAAAAAGCCTAATAATGAAGTATTTATTTTAGTAAACAACATATGAAAGAAGCGTTGTCTCAATAGTTCACTTTTTCCCTGCCTTCTCTCCCTCTCCCCCAGCGAATTTTTTTTTTTAATAGGTGGAACTAACGAGGCTTCGCTCGCTGGCGGCCGCGCTCGGAGCAGGGCCACGCGAATGAAGCCCGCCCCGTGCCCGGGGAGGAATGCCGCCCGCCCGCGCGGCCCCCCCGGGGATGTGTGCTCCGGTGGGCACCGGCACCGTGAGACCTGCGCCGGGAGCACCCCTGCGTGTCCGGGCAGGCGGCGTGGGACGCTCGGCACCTCAGTCATTGTGTGGGCAAATAACTGCCCCCCCCCGGCCCAGAGCGCTGCCGGCGCCTGGGGACCCTGCCCCGTGGGCTGCGGGGTGTCCCCAGGGACGGGGAGATGGGCCAAGGGCCAAGACCCAGCGTCCCCGTCCTCCCCGGCAGCGCTCAGCGTGGGGGACGCGGTGCCGGACGGACGCTGTGACGCTGTACAGCTCCTTCTCCTCCACCTCAGCTCCATCCAGCCCTGCCCGAGCACCTGAACAGCCGGGAACGCTGGGAAACTGGTGGGGCTGAGAGGCCACGGGGCTTTTCGCTCGGGCAGGGAACGCCAACCCCTCCACCAGGTGACACCCGGCTTGTCAAAGCAACGGGCACGGACGAGGTCCTGCGTATCAGCTCTCCCTCCTCCTGGGCAACAGGCAACAGCAGGCCCGGGAGCCCTTCCTTGCCTTCAAGCCTTGGGATTAAGACGGGCAGGATTTTGGGAAGCCGCCGATTTGGGAAAGCACAGTCCACTGCTTTTCCATCCCCAGCCTGCCCCCGTGGGACGCGCCGAGCCCCCCCTCGTACGCAGTGTGGATGTTCACCCTCCGCACAGGGGCAGGGAAGGGGACGCGGCGGTGACCTTGGGTTAAGTTCAGAAATCCGTACGGATCTGATGTGGGTGGAGATTTGCTCTGGAAGCCAAACCAGGCACCTGCTCTTTCAGGCCCCACACGCCCCCCCAAATGCCCCCAACGCGCCAGCCCGTGGCAAACCGAAGGCAAAGGCGATTGCTCCCCACCAGGAGCTCATTTCCAAGCTCACCCCCCCCCGTAGCACGGCACCACCCACCAGCGCTGCGGCGTCGCTGCCACGCACGGTGCCAGGCGAGCTGACCCGGGGCAGGCGGGTGTCCCCAGGGAAGCGCCACCAACACACCCTGCCACGGCGGGGCCGGGCTGGCACCCGGGGGCTTCAAGGAGGCATTTCCGAGGGAGGAAAGGGATTTACCGACTCCTCCTGCCCCCTTCGTGGGGGTAACGAGGAGCTCTGGTGGGCTCTGGTGCGCCCGGTGCCTCTCCCCCTGCCTGGCGTGTTCCGCGTGGCTTCAGCACGGGCAGAAGGTTGCGCAATGGAGAAGAGAGCAAGCTGTCACCAAAGAGCTGAAATTCTTTGTCTGGCCTCATTAATACCTAACGAAGCTCGCGGATGGAGGAGGCCTCCGCGGCCCTGCACTGAAGTGTCAGAGCACACAATGAATGCCAGGAAGATCTCCAAAAAAAGCAGGGAAAGCGAAAACCAAACTCGACATTCTTGCAATTTCTAAGCATTTCTTTCTTTCTTTTTTTTTTTTTTTTAAAAGAAGTTTTACCGCCCTTTATCCATCTAAGGCAGCAGAAAGCAATGCCATTTCCAGTTCTTTTAAGCACCCCGAGCAGGTCACCCCCGACGCCGGGGGGGCTCGCTCTGATCTGCTGCCAGGGCTGCTGCATCAGAGCTCCGAAACCCGGGATGCATGACCCCCTGCCCCAGCAGGGACTGCGCTTTGGGATCTGTGCTCGGCACGAGGGGCCCCGCGGGCGCCGCCGCAGCGGGGAAGGAGGGAGCGCTGCACCCCCCCGGGGTGGCAAAGGGGGGTGCCCCAGGGGGTGGCTCGTGCTGGGGTGGCCCCGCACCCTCACACCACTCGCAGCGCCAGCGGGGAGCCCCTGCGGCTCCCCATGCCCCCCCACCATGGCTCTCAGCTCCAGTTCATCCACGGGGGGTGCATCGGGCAGTGGGGGGCCACGGGACGCATCCTCCGGCAGCTCCTGCAAGGAGCACGGGGAGGGCAGAGGAGGGAAGGGGAGAGGAGAGAGCAGCCGGCGGCGGGGGCTGCTGGGGGTCATGCGCCCCTGTGCCCCCAGCCCGGCAGACACCCGTGAGCCCCACATGAGCCCTGCAACACCCCCACGGCTGAGGCCCCCCGGGAAGGAGCCACCCGGGGCTCCCCGCTGCTCCCTGCACCGGGGCGAGGGGGGGCGGGTGGCTTGGTGTCCTGGGGGCACTTCTGCAGCAGATGGAGGGGTTGGAGGGGGTGTTGTCCCACGGGACACGGCTTGGACAGGGACAGAGAGTGGCAGCGGTGGGGAGAGGGGACGGGGGGGGACTGGAGAGGCAGGAGCCCCTTTCCCCAGCCCTCTTACCATTCAATGCTCAGAGACCTGGGCCGGAAGGCAGACAGCTCGGCCGAGGCATACTCAGCTTTCCGTCTCTTCTCCTGCTTCTGCTTAACCGACAAGCGGTGGGCAAACCTAGCGAGGCTGCTTTCCGACCTGGGGAAGGGGAGAGGAGAGGCGTTAATGTCACTGAAGCCCCCTGGCCCCCAGCGGCAGGTCCACGGCACAAAGCCAGGTGATGCTCAGAGCTGAAAGGAGGGGGCTCCGGGGGGGTCAGCGGCACCGGGAAGGGGCGGCACCAGCCTCGGGGGGGGGAAGGAGCGGAGCAGGAGCGGGTTTAGCATCGCTTCAGGAAGCCAGGACCGGCACGGGTCCAGGGCTGTTAGCAAAACCGAAGCTGCGAGCCTGGCAGGCTGAGTTAGTGCCGGGTCCCGCTCCCCGTTGCAAAACCCCCTCCCCAGCTCGTGTGCTGCTGAGCAAACGCCACGCGGCGATGGCCAACGCGGGGAAACGCTGCTGGCTGCTGCTGCCTCCCGCAGCGCCCGCCCGAGAGCAGCCAGGCGGCCAGGGAAGCGGCGGCGAGAGGAGCCCAGCGGCGCTGCGACACGGCCCCACGCCCCCGCGGGGACGCCCCGGAGCCCGGCTGGGCTCTCAAGCACCGAGACGGCTTTGCTGGCAGGGGCTGGCCTGGAAACCAGCCCGCCTCGGAGATGTTTCGCGGGGGTGAACAGAAACACCAAAGGGGTTCAGCTGCAGGGTCCGCCTGCACCACCAACGCCCCTTCCCGCCAGGCGGGATGCTCCGGCGTCGCTCCCGGTTCCCGGAGCACCCCCAGGCTCCGGGGCCATGCTGCGCACCCCTCTCCACCCCGGCTCCCTCCGGGACAGACCCGCTGTGCCGAGGCACAACCGCGCCGCCTCCGGGTCTGCGGCACGCAGAGACCCCGGCGCCCGCTGTGCCGAGGGCCCGGCACCCCCGGCTTGCAGCTCAGCACGGCGCCCGTCCCCGCTGCCAACTCACTGGGAGCGAGGGAGGAGCAGCCCGGGGAGCTGGGACACCCCCCCGGGGCACAGGAGCGGGCTGGTGGCACTGGTGCCCCCTGGCAGCCCCCCAGGGGCAGGGGCACGGCCGCTGCCCCCCCTGCTCCCGCTGCCCAGCCGCCCTGGGCTGCACGGGGACGGGGACGGGAGCCATTTGACCGAGGTCCCAGGGGATGAGGGGCAGACCTGGGGGCAGACTTGGAACCCACACACGGTGCTAAAGCCGATCCTCTCTCCTCTCGAGTCCTGACCGGCTTCACCCAAACAGAGTTCCTCCAGAAAAAGAAAAAGGAGGTATTTCTCCGAAACGAGAGCTCCCCGCCTTTCCTCACAGTAATTAAGCCAGCCACGACCAGAGAACGTTTTTTTTCCTGACGCATTTTAAACACAGACATCTTCAATTCATTAACTCTGGTTATTGATTTATTTTTCAGCTTACGAGTTGCTGTTGCCGGGGCCGGGGTGGAGACAGCTTTCTGGAGAAGGCTCTCGTCTCCGCCATCACCACCGGGAGCAAGCCGCCCAGACCTTCCAGGGCCATTCTTTGCATTCTTGAGAAGGAACGCTACTTTGATGTAAAGGATGAGGTTTGCCTTAAAAGAAACCCAACAAGAAACCCAAATCCCAGCCTTCCCCTGCTCGCAGCCAGAGGAAGAGGCGTCCGAAGCGGAGCAACCCGGGCGCCCTGTGCAAGCCCATCGAGCCCTGCGCTGGCCCCGGCCCCGCCACCTCGCCCCCCCGTGATCTCGTGCCAACGCTCGCCCGTCGTGGATGAGATCCCGGTTTGGGGAGGTGCGGGCGCTCACCGCTGATGCTCTGCAGCAGCCCCCAGCACGGGGCAGACCCTGGGGCAAGCAGGGCTCGGGGCGGATGCAGGGATGGGGCTGGGTGGTGGGAACGGGTGCTGAGGGCTTCCGAGAGCACCCCCCCAGCAGCGTTTGGCCGCCCCCCCTGTGGCAGTCCAACTTTCCCCCTCCCCAGGAGCGGCCCCCGCTGCCCTGCAGGGCTGAGGGCTCCTTTCCCAGCTGCTGGGACGCTGGGGATGTTGATGTCCTCAGATTTGGGGACCGCCTGGAGAATGCTGTCCTCCTTGCTACGCTCCCCCCATCCCCACCATGCTCCCAGCACCATTACAGCCACCCCTCCCAAACTGGTCCCCAGCAGGGATGGGGAGCTGGGAAATCCCAAACCATCGGCAGGGATGCAAGAAGGCAGCTGCCCCCCGCGACGGACAAGTGCCTCTGTCGTGATCTCTGCCTCGTGATCAGCAGCACCGGGGCCCGTACACAGCAGGGGGGTTCACCCGGAGGCCCCCACCTGCCCCAGGCGGGGAAGGGGAGCACCCACTGGGCAGAGCCAGCGGCATCGGCCGGGAGGAGCGGGCAGGGGCAGACAGCGCCGCGCCGAAAGGGCTCGACGTGGCCGAGCACTGTCAGTCCCTGGGGCAGGGGCGGCCCACGCGAGGTGTGCCGGGGGGCTGGGGAAGCCCCTGGGGGCTCGGGGCACGTGGCCTCACCACCACTGCCCCCCGGCATCGCTCAAGCCAGAAGGTGACCAAGAACCTTGAGACGCTGGGAGCTGCTTTCAGGCTCTGGGCTGACCCTCCAGCCCAGCCCCGAGGAGCTCACCCCCCCACCTCCAACTGCTCGCGGCCGCCCCGAGGGGCCAGCACCTCCTCTGGCTCCTCTCCACCCGCGGCGAAACATCCTCCCCTCACCTCCGCCGGACCCCAGAGCTCCAGCAGGAGCATCACTGATTAGAAAGCCAGGAGCATCGCTGATTAGAAAGCCAGGAGCACGTTCCAGTATCATCTGGCTATTTATACAGTGCTGCTTTACATAAACGGTGCTGCAGGAGCGGGGATGAATCATACCTGCTCCGCCAGGGCTGCAGGCAGCA
The DNA here is from genome assembly GCA_017310255.1 of Butorides virescens. Classification (NCBI taxonomy): domain Eukaryota; kingdom Metazoa; phylum Chordata; class Aves; order Pelecaniformes; family Ardeidae; genus Butorides; species Butorides virescens. The sequence continues at coordinate 29,665 of JADKXX010004172.1, forward strand.
GCCACAGCCCGCTGCCGGCCGCCTGCTCTGCCCCCCTCCCCTCGCCCCGCCGAGGCCCTGCCGCTGGGCTGGCTTCCCTGAGCTCCTCCTGCCAGGGCTGCTCCGGCCCCGGGGGGTCGGGATGCCCCCAGGGTTGGGATGCTCCCAGGATCGGGATGCTTCTGGGGCTGGGATGCTCCTGGGGTTGGGATGCTGCCGGGGCTGGGATGCTCCCGGGGTCGGGATGCTCCCGGGGCTGGGATGCTCCCGGGGTCGGGATGCTCCCGGGGCTGGGATGCCCCCGCAGCGGCGCTGGGCGTTGTGCCCAGGGTCTGTGCTGTGCGGGTGGCAGCAGCGGTGAGCCTCTAGCACGGGGAGGGGGATGCTGCTGCGACCACGCTGGTGCTTCCCAGGTCCCTTCCAAGCACTAACAGATGCCCCTGTCCCTGAGAAAGATCAGCGTTAGGGTAGAGGCAGGGAAACTGAGGCACGGAGAGGCCATGCAAGTACGGCAGGTTCCCCACGGCTGTCGGCATCGTCCTCCTGGGCACTTCACTGCTGGGCAAGGGTTTTGTGCCTTCTCCCATTGGCACCAGCACGCTCAGCACCGCAAGGGCCGGCCCGGGGAACAGGCAGCCCCAGAGAGCCACTGCCACCTTGAGCCAGCTTCGTCCCAGCCAGGGGACGGGGACAAGGCCAGCACCGCTCCCCCAGCCCTGCCCGCTGCATACGGAATCCCAGCATCCCAGCATGGTGGGGGCTGGCAGGGCCCCCCGGAGCTCCCCCAGTGCCACCCCCCTGCCCAAGCAGGCTCACCCAGAGCAGGGGGCACAGGACAGCGGCCAGGCGGGGGTTGAAGATCTCCAGAGAAGGAGACTCCACAGCCCCCCTGGGCAGCCTGGGCCAGGGCTCCATCACCCTCACGGTACGGCCGTGCTCATGGTGCAGCCTGGCAGGATTTGGGGTGACCGGCCCGCCCCACCATAGAAGCACCATCTCTGCAGCAGTTTGGCATCGGCGCAGCCGGGGCTTGGCGAGCCCAGCCTGCCACGCCAGCACCCACCAGGGCTCCCCGGTGGCCCCCGCATGCCGCCGAGGAGCCGAGGGGACACGCGGGGAAAAACCATCAATTGAAACATCAACCGCAGCGCGGGGAGGAATCGTCCCCTGACAACGAGAGGGTTGTTCAGCTACTGTGCTGTATCATAAATCACACCTCTGTGACTTGCCATCTGCCAGCCAGATTACACATGTTCAGAGTCCCGTGTCAGCCTTTAAGTCAGAACGCAGCATCTTTTCCCCAGAAATAATTGCCGGCCCTGGAGGCTCTTGCAGCAATACCCAGCCTCAGCCCTTCCCTCCCAGCCTCCCGGCGGAGCAGAGCTGGCAGCGCTGGGGAGGCAGGAACGCTGCCGCCGGTGGGGCGCGGGGATGCAAAGCCTGCGCACGGCATCTGCCCCCCTAAACCCCCCGCTTCGTGCGCTCGTGGGGGCGGCAGGACCTGGCACGGCAACACGCCCCCCCCCCGGCATCAGCCGCAGCCCCCAGCCCTCGCCGCAGGCACGGAGCCGGCAGGGGCAGACGCTGCTGCTGCAGGGAGATGGGGACAGTGCTGTCCCCAGCCTGGTGCGGGCCGACAGCCCCCGGGGCGCTCAGCCGGGGCGAGCGGAGGGTGCCCAGGGCAGCCCCCCGACCCTCCCCGCCGGCTCAGCCCCGGGCAAGGGGAAGGCTCCAGCTCAGGGCAGGGCGCAGCTCCCACGCCAGCCACGCTGCCCAAATGTGCCGTGTTACACCAGCCCGATGCCCGCCCGCTGACCAGCACTTTTTCGGGGGGCATGCCCCCAGCATGGGTGATGGTGGGAACGCAGGCAGAGCAGGGACACGGCGGGCTGGCAGCCCGGCCCCATCCTGCCTGCGGCGGAGCCAGCTTGCTGAGCCATCGCAGGACGCAGCATCCCCGCACAGAAATCCGCTCGGCTGCCCTTTCGGATGAGGACAAGGGTCCGAAGCGCCGCCCTCCACCCCCTCGCTGGCTGGGCAGGCGGATGAGCAATGACATTTCCCAAAGCTGACTTAGTGCAGAAATACACAGGGGCTCGATTCATCCCTCCGGCTTCATCAGCCGCGCACAGGCGCGAATCCGGCCGGGGGTTTGCAATGCCTCATGGCCACGTCCCCCACACCGTGCCACAGCTGGAGAGCAATGACAAGCAAAATCCCCGTCCCCTCGGCTCCGGGGCCCTCCCTCTCCCCTGCGGGGGCCCTTGGGGGGCCATCGTGGGCTGCCTCTGCCACAAGCCGTGCATTTCAGCGGCTTGCAGCCGTCGGAGCGAGCGCGTGCCCGCAGAAGCCCGGGTGCTCGCCTGGCACCTCAGCCAGCCGCTGGCACTCGGCACGACCCGGCCGCGCTGTGGCCGGAGCTGCAGGGCAGAGCGTGGGTGCAGGATGACCGGGGTGTCACGAGGCAGCGCCAGCGTGGGCACCGGCACCGGGCCGGCAATGCCAGCAGCGCTCCTGCTCCACCAGCACACCCAGCCAAAGCCCTCAGCACCACGGGGGCACGAGCCACCCATCCCACGGAGACAGGGATGCCTCAGCCCCGGCAGGAATAGCTCCCACTTGTTGCGCTCCCCAGCCGGAGCCTCGGGAGCCGGCACGTGCTCGTACACGGCTCTGAGCTAAGCCAGCCCCAGGCAGGCTGCCGCCGGCCGCCCGGCTTCGCACGGGCAAGCAGCAGTGCCGGGGGAAGCCCTGCGGTGGCTGCGGGCAGCCCGGGCACGGGGCAGCGGGCAAACAAGCAGCGCTTTCAGCTGGTCCCCCCCCCCTTTGAGAATCGTCATTGCAAACCCAGCTTTCGAGCTGGGCTTATCCTTACGGGCACCCCGGCTGCAGCCTGCCCGGCCTCGGGAAGCCGGAGGCTGCTCGGGGTGAGCGGGGCTGGGAGCAAGCAGAGGTCTGTGTGTGCCCTGCGGCCGTGGGGCTCGGCTCCGGGGGGCTTTGATTCACACAGGTGCAGTTGGAGAAAAATAGAGGAGAAATAATCAGAGCTGTAAAGGTGCCTCCCGAGCAGGCAGCAGCCTTTGGGAGAAAGAGGCTTTGGAAAGGGAACGTGCGCGGCCACACGGCCACGGACACGCAGCCAGCCTCCGGGCAAGCGTCGCCTGCGAACGCCGCTCCGGCAGACCCTGCTCACCAGCAGCAGGCTTCGGGCACGGCGCCCACCCACCCTGGCTCTAGCCGCGAGCGTGTCCCCAAAGCAGCACCGGGGACAGGACCCCCAGTGAGCCGGGCACAGCCATGCCATGCCGTGCCGGGGAAAGATGCCCGGGAGCCGCGAGCGATGCTCACTCACCTGCACAGCCTCTGCCCCCTTCCCTCCGGGCTCTGCCGATCGCCCGCCGCCGGAGGAGCGGCTCAGCCAAGAGCGGCTCTTTGGGAGAGTCCCCGTCCCCTCGGCGCACACAACCGCAGGCGCGCTCCCATCCCGGCCGGGATGCCCTGTTCCCACCCGTGCCGCCCGACCTCCTCATCCGCCACCTCCGCTTCCCTCGCCCATCACCTCAGGTCTCTCGCTCGCGCTGTGCTTGGCTCTTTTTTTTCTTTTCTTTTTTTTTTTTTTTTTTTTTTTCCTCCCAATCTTGTTTCTATAGAAACGAGATTAGCAGAGGGGGAAATAAAACAGCCCCATGTGACTCAGATTCCGACACTGAAGAATCTCCCGGTCGTGCTTGCCGGGGCTTTACATAACCACAAGTCTGCGCGGGCTCAGCTGGGGGGACCGGGCTCGGGTGGGGGGACCGGGCTTGGATGGGGGGACCAGGCTTGGATGGTGGGACCGGGGTCGGATGGGGGGACAGGGCTCGGATGGGGGGACCAGGATCGGATGGAGGGACAGGGCTCGGATGGAGGGCCAGGGCTCGGATGGGGGGAACAGGCTCAGATGCGGGGATGGGGCTCAGATGAGAGCGGTGGGTGGAAGCGCTGGGGACCCCCTGCCCTTGGCGCGTTCCCTTAGCTCAGGGACAGACTCTGCCTGCACGTGGCCATCGCTGCCTGCCAAGGTTGCCCACCCAGAGCTCCCGTGCCCTTCTGCCGCACCCCTGGGGGCTCACCCCCCACCCCCCAGGAGCTGCCCAGGGCTGGAGATGGGACGCTTGGGCGATCCCCTGCCCGAACACAACGGCTCAACCCCAGCAGCAGTGAGGTGCCCCCCCCCCCCGGCAGTGGCACGAGGGCTCGGCTGGGCTTCGCTCCGGCGGCAGGGAGCATCTCGGGAGGTTTGGTTCCTCACCCGGCGGGCAGGGCATTGGCTCTGTGCGGGGAGAGCAGCTCCTCCACAGTTTCTCCAAGTCCCTGGGTTTCCCTTGGGACTTCAGTGTCCCACTTCTCGGGTGAGTCAGCCGCGATTGGGCTGTGATGCCGGTACAGCCCCAGGTCTGCCTGCGGGCTATCGCACCGGGAAGGCTCTGCCCCCGCCCCGAGCACCGGTGTTGAGCAGCACGCAGTGGGACAGGCGGGCGCTTCCCTCGGGATGAGCTCAGGACGGATCAGGCAGCGTGACCGGCGCCTGCAGGCAGCCGCAGCGTGAGCGAGTGGGAATTGGGGAGTATCCACCCAGCCAAACTTTTCCATGCGTTATCACGGCGGACGCGTGAGCTGTGCGATGTGCTGGGGTTGGGTGATGCTGCAGAGAAGAAGCCAAAGGCTTCGGCACTGCTAAGGGGATGGAGCATCTCCCCTAGGAGGAAAGGCTGAGGGAGCTGGGCTTGTTCAGCCTGGAGAAGAGAAGGCTGAGAGGGGACCTCATCAACACCTACAAATATCTCAAGGGTGGGGGTCATGAGGACGCAGCCAGGCTCTTCCCAGGGGTGCCCAGCGCCAGGCCAAGGGGCCATGGGCACAACCTGAAGCAGAAGAGGTTCCAGTTGAACGGGAGGAAGAACTTGTTGAGTGTGAGGGTGCTGGAGCCCTGGCCCAGGCTGCCCAGGGGGGCTGTGGAGTCTCCTTCTCTGGAGATCTTCAACCCCCGCCTGGCCGCTGTCCTGTGCCCCCTGCTCTGGGTGAGCCTGCTTGGGCAGGGGGGTGGGATGGGGGAGCTCCGGGGGGCCCTGCCAGCCCCGGCCAGGCTGGGATTCTGGGATGAGCTCTGCGAGCGTGCTGGCTCACCTGCTGGCCAAGGACGAGCCTTCACGAGCCAAAGCAGTCTGGTGGGACCACGCAAAGCTGGCAATGACTGTCTTGACCCAGTGAGGGGGTTGCTGCACGGGAGGACGGCTGGCCAACACACCAAGGCTTCCCGAGGTCAGCGGGAGGGAGAGGGGATGCACAGATGGGGAAAGAGCGGCAGGAGTTGCGTGAGATGGCAAAGAAAGAAGCTGGAGGTGGTGACAAGCGGGAACAAGGGGAGATGTCCGACAGCCCCGGGGCACGGCGCTGCAGCTGAGGACAACTCGGTCCTGAGACCCTGAACGGTTCTGAGAACCCGACCCATTCTCCTCGTGCTGCAGCGCACGCCAACGCGAGCCCCTCCTGGCACCCTGAAGCTGTAAAGGGGAGACGGCTCAGGGCTGCCAACCCCGACGGCCACCGCCCCGCGCTGCCCTGTACACCCAGCCAGCCGCGGTGACCAGGGCACAGCAACGGGGCTGCGTGGCACAACCCCCTTGGTGGTCACCAACGTATTCAGGGGCATAAGCAGCACTTAAAGATTGTCAATGAGCCCTGCTTTGCCAGGCCTGGCTCTTCACCAGCCTGGCAGATCCTGGGCTGGCGTCCCGGGGCAGGAGCGAGCCGGGCTCCGCAGGGGCTGGCGCTGCAGCACGGGGCAGGCAGCCGGGATCCTCTATTTAATAAAGTGTGATAGCGGGGTCACGCCACACTTCCGCCAGCGAAATGGCTTTGATATGCAGGGCTAATTATAGCTGGCATTATCAGGCTGCGTCACAGTCAGCACGTCGCTGCCCCGTCGCTATTCCCAAGGATGGGAGGAGAAGGGGAGCAGGGGGGCCGGACGGGGGTGCCGCTGCCCGCTCACCCCCGCCACCCCACCGCCGGCCACCAGCACCCTCAGGGGTGATCCGAGCTCCCGCCGGACCTGCCGGGTCCCTTGCCTGCGGGCAGGACGCCGGGCTGGCTTTGCTGAGCTATCCAGGGGCCAGCTTAAAGCAGCATCCATGAAGAGCCCCAACCACACGTCCTTCTCGCGTTTCCCAAAGCCCACTCCTCGTGGCCTGCCCAGGGTTCAGCGCCGGGCGCTCCGCGACGGCGGGGGCAAACGCAAGCACCAACAGTCCCTGGAAATGGATGGCACTTTCCGAACTTCTTCCTTGTTTTCTTTGAAACCCGGAGTTTTGTCAAACTTGCAGCACGCACTGCCAAGAATTTGGTGCTAATCCAAGCAGAAGGAACCATCTGATGGGCCCCAAATTAAAATGTCCCTTTGTTTTCGCTTTCAAACGTTGTACTTTAATACCAATGTACGCTCTGAACGGGAGGTAAATTTGCATGTCCTTCCCCTAAAAATTCTCTGCCAAAACAATGATTTTATTCATTTGCATTTTGACAATAACAACTGCCCCCCCCCCCCCCGACCAACAGCTGTCCGTGCAGGAACAGAGACGGGGGGCACGTGTGCCCGCAGCCTGGCGAGTCACGCTGTCCCCACCGCCCCCCGGCGTGCCGGTGCCGCTGGGGCGAGGGGGCCTGCACCGCTGCCATCGCCCTCCCCAGGCATCCTCACCCCCCACGGGCGCTCGCAGCCCTGGTGGGAACCCACCCCGGGCATCCTCACCCCCCACGGGCACTCACAGCCCTGGTGGGAACCCACCCTGGGCATCCTCACCCCCCACGGGCACTCGCAGCCCTGGTGGGAACCCACCCCAGGCATCCTCACCCCCCATGAGTGCTCACAGCCCTGGTGGGAACCCACCCCGGGCATCCTCATCCCCCATGAGTGCTCGCAGCCCTGGTGGGAACCCACCCCCACGTGGGACAGAAGCCAGGAAGCATCCCATGGACACGCAGAGCGAGGAGGTGGTGGGACGCACTGCTGAGAGACCCCGCGCCCACCGATACGAGCGCAGCCCTGAACGGGGCTGCGGGGCTTCAGCAGAGCTGGGATCCTGAAGATGACCCAAGATGGTCTGGAAGTTTCCTCTCTCCCCAGACTCTAAGCAATATTTAGGCTGGGGTCTCCATGCCTGCCACCTTGTCACGTTAGGATCCTGTTGATCTCCAACTGGTGCTGCCCCGCAATGCGCCCGGGGACAGGGACGCTGCTCACCAGCCCTGCACACAACGGGGACAAGGAGAGCGGGAAGCGCGTCCCTGCAGGCAAACCATGGCTCGCCCAGAGTTCCCCCCAGCCCCCTTGAAAAGGCACGGCGGGGGTGTACAAAGGTCCCCCTTGCGAGAAGGGGAGAGAAAATGCAGGAGAGAAAAGCCCTTGGTGTGCCCCCCCCCACCACAGCCGCCTCCAGCCACAGAGGTTTGAGGGACTTGAAGGGATTTGCGAGGCCATAAAAACATTCCTGCCTGCAGAGCATGAAACCCCAAAAGTTTATGGGAAACCACTGTCTTCGGGATGTCTGCATATCTTCAGGCATCCTGGGAGCTGTAGTTCAAAGAAACCAAGAAAAAGCGAGCGGCCGATACCGATGGTTTCTGGGCGGAGGTTGTGCGACGGTTGGCTCCCACATGAAAGCCTGAATTCCTGGGAATGCTGAGCCTGTTTCTGCAGCCAAGCGAGAGGAGAGCTGCTCGGCGCCTGGGGCACCAGGGCCTCAGCACGAGGCGAGGGAGGGCGAGAGGCACTTGCCACCCTCGGGGAGGGCAGACGGCCTCGGCCCCACCGCGAGCAGCCCAAAAGCCAAGCGTCAATGGCTGGGAGGAGGGATGCGCTGCCGCAGGAGCCAAGCGGGAGAGGCCAAAGCCATTGCCAGGGCCGGGCACCTCGCTGTGACCTGCCAGGGATGTGGTCCCGGGGGGTGGGGGGGCACGTCTGCAGCCAGCAGCCAGCCGAGGACCGGCCGGGGGCGGGAGGGAGCACAGCGAGGGGCTGAGCGTGGGGCTGGGGTCCTCTGCCAGGCCAGGCTGCCGGAGCACCCAGCGCAATGGCTTTCCTCTGGTACCATGGAAGTCAGAGGGCACCAGTCTGGGCTGCATGGCCTCACCTACAAGCTGAAGTCTCTGTGCCTCGGTTTCCCCATTAACTGCTGCAGGACCGAGGGGGCAATGGTGGGTGACGTCCCCAAGGGCTGCAGGGACTGGCCTTTGCTATTTGCACACCCACAGGGAGCTGAGCTCCTCAGAAGCCAGATGTCCACACCACGCCATGCCCAGCATCCCTAAATCACCATCAGGCCCATTGCCTCCGACCCCACGAAGGCAGCCGTGCCAGCCAGGCCAGTGAAAGGTGTTTTATTCCGACACGGGAGCCTCTTCATGCCAGACAGTCGCCTCCCAGCAGGAGAACCGGGGGCACTGGACACCCCCCAGATGAAGCACTGCCCATCAGCAGAGCTCCCGCACCCAAAATGCCCCTCAGGCATGACCCCACCGAGACGTGAGCGGGTTGTGTCTCATCCTGGGCTGAGCCTGGAGCGATGCAGGAGACGCTTTCACTTCCAACCAGGGAACCCCGCAGCAAAGACCACAACCACGGGGCAAACCAACGCTAGAGACGCGAGCCGTGGCGGGCGACTATCTGCCCTTCGCCGGGGGCTTGGGCTTCACACGCCAGACCGCGAGGCTGCTCCCTGGTTGTGCAAGGCCCCCCGCACCGCTGGGCAACATCTGCCCACCACCGCCAGCACGGCGCAGGAACACGGTGGCAAACGCGTGACGTAAGAGCCAAAACCCCAGCGTGGCGCGCCCTGCAGTGCCGGCTGCCGGGAGCCCGGCTCGTCAAAGCTGGATTCAGACCCTCAGCAAGCGAAGAGCCAGCAATGACAGACCGGCCACGGAGGGCTGTCCCTGCAGGAAGCCCGTGGCCCTGACCGATCCAGAAGAGGTGGGTCATTCACGCTGGCACCAGCAGCACGGATGCTTTCCAGGCGCCCCCTCCATCCTCCAGCACAGAACACGCCGCAGGTCCTTGCTGGAATCCCGTCTCGGCACACGGCAAATGCAGCCTGCGGGGCGGGGACCCAGGCACAGCACCCTCCGCACCTCGCTGCGGTCCCATCCGGGCTGCCGCAGAGCGAGCGCTTCCAGCTCAGAGCAAACCCTTTGGATGCGGCCAGCCGGAGGGTCTGCAGGGCGCCGACGCCTCTTTTTTGCAGGGCTGGGCCCTCTGCTCTGGAGGCGCTGGAGATGTGACTCAGCCCCGCCAGGTACGCACCCCTTTTCCATAGGGCAGGTCCCCCCGGGCAGGCGGTCTCCTGGCTCTCCCCAAGCCAGCAGCAGGCTCCCCACCTCCAGTAGACACCTGCGGGTCCCCGGGATGGGGCTGTGCTGCTAACGCCCGCGGGCTCAGCGCCTGGGATGCGATGCCGGTGCTTGCTCCACCGACCCCCAGCAGAAGGTCTGGAGCATGGTCCTGCAATGGTTGTCCCTGCTCGCTTCAAACCTCGGCCGGTGCCTCAGCACCAGTAAAACCCACCTGAGGAAGATGGCGGGGGCTTCGGGAGCAGAGGAGGTGCTCAGAAACCAAAACCACCTCCCATCCAACCCCAGCCAAACCAACCCCAGCCAAACCACGTCCCCCCAAGACCCGCGGTGCATGCAACAGCTCAGCCTTTGCCGTACGATCCCTCGCGCCTTCGGTCTTCTCCTGCCCCAGGCAGCCCTGTTATGAGGGTTCACGCTGAGCCTCGGCAACGGGCATCTCCACAGCAGAGCCCCGGGGAGGGAAGGCAGGAGCAGGAGGCTGCTGGCACAGCCCATTTCTGAGAGGAACAGCAACCATCTGGGTTCGGAGCAGCTCCCCGCAGCCCGAAGGAACGCGGGCTCGCCGCCACGTTTTGGTACCCGTTGGCTCAGTGCTCCCCGGGCGCGCAACGTGGGCCTTCCGCAGCCATTTCACCGAGCCCTCTCTTTGAATTAACGCCGCTTTTCAGATCAGATTGGAAATGCCGACGTCTGTCTATTATACCCGGAGTCGTTCCCAAAGCCACTGCCTCTTTTTCCAAAGGAGCCGCAGCAGCAAAGGGTTATTAGCCAGGGAGAAAACGAGGACAGGGAGGGAACGTGCTGTTCTTTGATAGGAACTGTGCTAATGAACATGACAAAAATAAAGATCAGAAATGACAACTTCAACCCTAGAAAGGCTGCAGTCAGACCCCAAAGCCAAACAGCCGAGAGAAGAGAGGGGCAAGGCCCCCGCGGCCCCAGCGCCCCGCAGGACCTGGGACCGCAAGCAGAACCTCTCACCTCCAGCACCAGGTCGCTCGACTAAAGCGGCGCCTAACATCAGGCTCATCGCGGACCCTGGGCGTGATTTCAGAGAATTTCAGCCGATCGGGACAGAAAAGTGCCATTAGGTGATGGCTTTGCGAAACAGGAGCCACCAAGAGCGCGGCTGCTGGTGCTGGTCCCCACCTTCTCCTTCAGCACGTCCCACCACCCCTCCTTGGGGACGCGTGGCCGCAGGGCCTGCCCTCCTTACTCCCATGGAGAGGAAGAGGAGCTGCCGCCGCATGGTGCTCAGGCCCCGCGGCTGCAAGGGGACCCAACTCGTGGCCTTGCCAGCGGCTTTCAGGCTTGCCTGACTCGTTGGCTTTGGTTCCCTCAGCTGCTGAGGGGTCTCTGCTTTCACAGGATCGGGTCCAACAAAACACTTAAGCACGTGCTCATCTCCCAGGGCAAGAGCAGCCCGAGGAGATCGATGCTTCAGAAAAACATGCTTTCCTGGACCGGGGCCACGGTGATGGAGCTACCACCACCACCGCCGTACCCGAGCGGGACCTCCCAGGGCTGTATCTCCCCAGGAAAAACAGCAATCCTACACCGAACATCCACCTATATTTTGGGTGTTTAAAAATAAGCAAACTTCCCCTCCTCTACAAAATAACAGAAATCCTGGAAAAAAACAGAGCACAAACTGTACCTTCACACATCCCCCACCGAGCGCCAACCCAGGGCGAGGAGGAGGAGGAGGCGAGGTCCAAAGAGAGCCACAGCTGCTAACGACCACGTTAGCACAGCCCCGGAGCTGGCGGTGACAGGTAAACCGGCTGCAGGGAGCCCCCGGGGCTCAGCGGGAGCCGGGGGCTGGACCCCAGGGGGACGGGTGCTCTAAATTGGGAATGAAAACATTCCCCCCGCTCAGCAGAAGGCTGCGCTCAAAGTGAGCCCTTGTCTGGGACAGCCGGCGGGCGAAGCGAGGCGACGACGACAGCTCCGCCAGGGTCCAAAATATACTCGCGACTTGTTTTGAATTACTTTATGCAGGGCTTTAAAAAAAAAAAAAAAACACGCTTAAAAATTTCCACCCGACCTGGCTGCGGAGCTGCGGGAGGACCCTGGGGTTGGTTTCCACGCAGCCAGCACGGGGATGCTGAGCTGAATTTTTTTCCCCTGGGCAGTGAAAAGTAGCAACAGAAACTCTTGGGGAGGGCAGTGCTGAGAAGAGAGAGGGGGACACAGGCACCCGGCAGGCTTTGGCAGGGATTTTGGGTGCCGACTGCACGGCACCGGCACCGGCGGCTGCGGGTGGGAGCGATGCTCGCTCCCAGCACCCCGCTCCCCACACGGGGGGTGGTCCCGGGCCGCCCGGACCCCACAAGACCCATGGAGCTCAGACAAACCCACCCAAGTAATTCGCTCCGCAAGCACCGCAGCGCAGCCCCCGCCGGCGCTGAGCGCTCCCGCGCGGGGCTCCGGTCAACGCTGCAAACAAACCTGGAGGAGGGCGAGGGAAAGAAAGAATCCCTCGAGGAATCTGCAAGGTGCCGGAGGAGCTAAAAATAAACCCTGACAACGAGTCAATCTAGAAACAGAAAGCTAAAATCCCTAATAACAGAGGGTTGCCAGCCGGAGGAGGGATCTGCCCGGCACCCCGCGCTCCAGCTCTGCCCTCCGAGGCTCCCGGGGGCAGCGGGGGCACAGGGACGCCCACGCACGTCGCTGTGGGACCGAGGGGGCAATGGTGGGCGACGTCCAATGGAGCCCACCTCTCGGGCAGGGAAAGGTGGCACCGGGGGTCCTTGCTGCTCTTGACCTTTGTGCTTCCACATCACCTCTCGGGAGGAGCCAGCCGGCGCTGAGCGACCAAGGGGCTTGTGCCAAACCCCCCAGTCCCCCTCCGCTCCCTTCCGAGCCCCAGAAACGAAGCCAAATCTGTCCTTTGGTCCTTCCCAGTGCTGCTCACCATCCTTCCTACACCCCTCAGACGAGACCAGCCCGGCCCCAGGACTCATCTCCGCAGCTCTCAGTGCTCGACTCCGCTCCTTGCCCCCTCCCAGGCCCCCCCGAGGATGCGTGCCCCGATCCAGGCTTTCTGCCCCCGAATGCACGCCATCGCGGTTGGATGCATGGGCTGTGGTGATCTCACACCTGTAAGGCATCAGAAACATTCTTGGAATGCATAGAAAAGGCTCCAGGTGGCCACTCGCTCGCAATGTGACATTCAAACACGAATTTCAGGACCTCACAGGACCAGAGAAACCTGGCCTGGGCGCGATCGCCGGAGATGCGGGGGGTGGAAGGGCCTTCCCCACCAGGCACATCGGAGAAACCCAAGCCCAGAAACCAAACCCAAGCCCAGAAGGTCCCAGCGCAAGGGCAGGAACCTGCTCTCGTCCTCCACGTCCCCAAGGCCCGCAGGGGACAACGCATCCCCAGGGGCGACCGGGAGAGCCCCCATGCCGGTGCCACCCCAACCCACCACGCTGCTGGCCACGACGGGGGGGGACCACCTCCACAGCGGTGCGCCGCTTGCGCCCATCCATCGCCGGGGCCAGCAGCCTCCTCCCGCCGCCACCCCGGCCTCGGCAGCCCCGGCACCTTCCGGTTAGGAAGGGCAGCGCCGGAGGGGCCGAAGCAAGGACGGGGCCACCTGGGAGCAGGGACCCGGGCAGGCGGGGGGGCGGGGGTAATTTGATGACTTGCACTTGCCTCCCCCGCCCCGGCACCGGGCTCGGGTGACTAATGCTCCAGGAAGGGGATGCTGCTCTCCTGCAATGATACGCGCTGCTAATCCCGCGGGTTTATCTGTCACTTCCGCGCGCCGGGAGCCAGCACCATCCTGCCCGGCTCCCCGAGCGCTCCCGCAGGAATCGCCTGGGCCAAGCTCTGCTCCCCGCGTGCCTCCCCGCCCCCGTGTCCCCCACCCCAGCTCCTCTCTCCTCTCTCCTCTCTCAATAAAAGCTGGAGGAGGAAAAAAGGGTGTCGGTGGGGTGTTGGTTTAAATAAAATGAGCTGGAAACGAGCGGGAGCCTCATCAGGTGGCACTTACGCCTCACAGAATCCCAGCATGACCGGGGCTGGCAGGGCCCCCCAGAGCTCCCCCAGTGCCACCCCCCTGCCCACCCAGGCTCACCCAGAGCAGGGGGCACAGGACAGCGGCCAGGCGGGGGTTGAAGATCTCCAGAGAAGGAGACTCCACAGCCCCCCTGGGCAGCCTGGGCCAGGGCTCCATCACCCTCACACTCAACAAGTTCTTCCTCCCGTTCAACTGGAACCTCTTCTGCTTCAGGTTGTGCCCATGGCCCCTTGTCCTGGCGCTGGGCAGCACTGGGAAGAGCCTGGCTGCGTCCTCGTGACCCCCACCCTTGAGATATTTGTAGGTGGTGATGAGGTCCCCTCTCAGCCTTCTCTTCTCCAGGCTGAACAAGCCCAGCTCCCTCAGCCTTTCCTCCTAGGGGAGATGCTCCAGTCCCCCCATCATCCTTGTTGCCCACCGCCGGGCAGGGACCAGCAGCACACCCTGACCCCCCCGGCACCTGCACCCCCAGCACCTCACCCCTGCCCTGGGAGGCAGAGCCCTGGACCGGCCCGAAGGGACCTCGGGTCCCCATGGGGCAGTGCCCACCCGGGCCAGTGCTGGCCCCTCGCCCGCGAGCCCCCCGGGCAGAGAACCTGCTGCCGGCGACAGCCTGCGCCGCGCAAGTGCTAGGGCATGTGGCTCGGCAATAACCCAGCTCTCCAGCTCAGGAATGCCCAAATAAATACAGAAATACATAAAAAGGCCATAAATCAGGCTGCCTGAGATGGCTGTTTGTCTCCTGCCTGGCCAGGACCCCCTCTCCCCCGTTGCTGTTTGCCTTGGCAGATGACAGCTGGGTAATTTGTTTCCATTGCAATGAAGTCCTAATTAACTGGAATAAACTTTTTACACTAAGTGTGTTTGTTTAACAAACTGGCCCTTTCAGAGCCTCACCCAGACCTGATGGATGCATTTGAGGGGGGTGGAAGCACGCGGGGTGCTCGGGCATTAAAGCTGCAGTGTCTGAGCAGGCCGGGGCTGAAAGGGCTCTCTCTGTCCTCGGGAGATCAAAAATGACACCTCTGATGTCTGGACCGGGACGGGGATTTCAGCGTGGCCTTTGTGCACCAAGATTTCGGGTTTTCCTGCAGCTGACAGCCCCTCCAGCGCCCCCGCTGCTCGGGCGAGCAGGGTCTCGTGGCTGGGAGAGCCCCCCCGGACCGCGCTCAGCACCGGTGGGAGGCGGTGGGACCCCTCACACCGGACCGGCTGCCGACGGCCGCGAGGCGCGCCGGGATGCACGTGGTCCCTCCTGGTGACGGCGCGGGTGGCGCTGGCCAACAAAACCCCAGAGGATCCAACAAAACCCCAGAGGATCCAACAAAACC
>JADKXX010004175.1:0-31513 GCA_017310255.1 Butorides virescens
CCTGCCCCTGCCCCTTCCTCCGCGCCAACGGGGACTGCTCACCCACCACCCCCTTGCAGCCCACACCACGCTGGGGCTGACCCGAACTTCAAAGCACCCACCCAGGGAACGTTTTTTCTCGACCCCTACCGTGCTGCCCCGTGCCCGTGCGGATGCATTTGCGCGGCCGTGCAGACGCACGCACGCACGGCCCCGGGTTCAGAAGTCGCCTCCCCGCGCCGGGGCTGGCGCAGACCGAGCCCGGCACTGCCTGCTCACCCGAGCTTCCCGGGTGAAAGAACTTGGCAAAACCACCGGAGCCTGTAAACCCCGCCAGCTCAACAGCATCATCCCGGGTGACGGGCACGCACAGGCGCGGGCACCTTCACCCCATGTTTTCGTTAATCAGGTCCTTAATTAGGCAGGTAAGGGCGCAGGAGCTGCCAGGGAGGAGCCCTGCTGCACAGCCGCCCTTCTCTGCCTGGTTTTTATTTCTCTTTCTCGATCCCAGCCTGCAAACTGTCGCCCCAGCTTAGAGCAGCGCTCGGGCTTAGGCAGGACGAGGGCCGGGGTGCGCAGCAGGACACGCCGTAAGCCCAGGCCCGGCGCGCAGGGCGTGCAGCGCGGCCGAGTTCGTGTTGCCGCTAGAACCTGGGTTGTTTTTTTTTTTTTTCATTTTGCCTCATTTCAGGGGGTGTCAGCTGCCTGATCCTAATGGGGCATTCATGTGCTGCCTGGTGTTTCCAAACATTTTTGGGTTGGTTTTTTTTCAATCTTCGGGCATACCAGCTGAGAGACGTCTGTACTGGTTTACAGGTGAAGTTACACATTTCGTCACTGGATCACCCCAGGACACCCGCAGGGAGCAGATGGCTCGGGGCTGGCCACGGGGCACAGGGGCTACAAAGCCCCCCAGGGTTCTGGCCAGGGAGGGGAGCAGAGGTGCCTCGGGGGGCAGAGCGCGGGTGAGACGGTGACATTTATGGGGACCCCTTCGCAGCACAACCGCCACTGGAAGGGAGCGGGCACAGCTTCAGCACCCAGGGCAACACTTTGGGGGCCATGCTGAGCACCCCTTTCCCCCCGTCACCTCCCAAAGTAATTCCTTGAGGCCTAAAAATGCAGGTTTAGTCTCAACCCGAAAGCGGTTCTTTTAAAAAGAGGGCTTGAAACATCCCAGCCAGCCCGTTTTGGAGCAGTAAGGCTCTCCAAAATTAATACACTGCAGGCTTTTGGGAGCTGACACTAACGTCTGTGCTCCTCCGGTCCTTGCCACCAGGCAGCTCTAGACCCTCTGCGGACCCCAGGGACACCGGCCCCGCTCTTCGGCCTCATCCTCCTCACCTGCACCCCTCCGGGGGCTGGCAGCTCCGCCAGACGGCCTCTCTCACCGGGCACTGCCCCGGGGCACAAAATCGGCTTTGGGAGGAAGGACCGGGGAGGACAAAGTGCCCTGGGGGTGCCCGGGTGCCCCCGGAGCCCACAGGAGAACAAGCCGGGGCTCCGAAGCCCACGCTGGAACCGCTCGGCAGAGCCAGGGGGCTCAGGCTGAATTTGCACCCGGCGGCACGGCCAGGGGAAGCTGGACGAGGAACATCTTGGGAAGGCAACGCCAACGGCACGGAGGGCAGCGCAGGGCAGAAACCCGGGGCTGCTTACTTGGATGCGTTTCTAAGAAATACATACACCCAAAAAACGGCCTAAGCAGAGAAAACCGTATACAAACATTGCTGCTGTTTGATACAGGCGAGGCTTTAAGCAGGAAAAGCCCCGTGAGCTCCGTGTGCCTACCTAGGAGCACCCCGTCCCACCCCCCCGAGGCACCGGACCCCCCGCGGCAGCCGCGTCCCACCCAGCCGGGACAGCCAAAGGCAGAGGGGGGTGAGGACGCCCCGCCAGCCCCCAAAAGCAAGTGGCTTCCCCCAAAAAGCCGACCCCCGCTGGCAGCAAGGTGCTGGTCCGCAGGCGTGGTGCCGGGGGGGCTCTGCCACGTCCCCGAGCCCACCCGGCCTGGGCGGGAGGGGACTGGGACGGCCAGACCAGCCCTGGCTGCACCAGCGCCTGAGCGCCTACACGGGCTCCAGCGGCCGGCCACCACTAAGCATTTCGGCATCAAACTCCATAAAGGAAGTGCAAGACAGACTACGGAATAAATTGAGTACATTAGAAAGAGCCCGGAGGGGAAAAATAGATTTTTGGAACGTGTTCTCAATCTCATTAATTGGGAAGACAGCCTTGGAGGGAGGGGAAAAAAAAAAAAAAAAATTATATTCCTCCCCGAACCATTATCCACTCTTCCGAGTGTATCATATGAAAACAGTTATATAAAAGAATAAATTATATTTGGAATGGCAAGAACCCCAGAATCAAGCGAGGAACTCTGATGTTCCCATGCAAAGATAGGAGACAGCTATCTGTTCCAAATGTTCGAGTTTTCCGCTGCGCCAATTCAAATTCACGACATACCAGCATGGCCCTATAAAGGGGGCCCCACCCACGGATCCTGGAACGAGCAGCAATCCCCCAAACTATCGACCAAACGGATGGGGATGCAAAACGAGACAAGAACGCACGCCCGGAACCAGCAACCCGTTCCCGGCATCGCGAGGGCCCCGGGACGCGCACAGGACCTTCGCCTGCACGGGGGGCTCCGAAACGAGGGTTTCTGCACGCAGACGCCGTAGGTTCTGCAAATCACAGGGCCGTTTCCAGATCCAGTGTCAATTTTATTTTTTGTTTTTTTTCTATTATTTGTTCAGTGTCACGTTTCTTGGCCGGCACCAGAAAAACAGCTCCTCGTCATCGGGGCTTTTAAAATTAACTTTGCTTCTGATCCCCTCTCCAGCCCATCGCCCCCCCCCCCGAGCAGCAGGGGAGTGGGGATGGTTGAGGGGCAGCTCTGCAGGGGTGCGGGGGCTCGAGCCAGGCAGGGAGCGTGGGGAGGCATGCAGCACCCAACCCCCCCCAGTGCCAGCAGCACCCAGCCCCCCCCAGTGCCAGTGGCACTCAATCCCCCCCGGTGCCAGCGGCACCCAACCACCCGGTACCAGCAGCACCCAATCCCCCCAGTGGCAGCAGCACCCAATCCCCCCCTGGTGCCAGCAGCACCCAACCACCCGGTGCCAGCAGCACCCAGCCCCCCTGTGCTGCAGCCCCTCGGCCCCCGGCTGAGGCTGCAGAGCCCGGGGCTCCGTGGGGTCCCCTGGGCGCCCCGCTCCCTGCCGCACGCCCGCTGCCTGCAGGCAGAGCTCCCACCCCTGCGCCCGGCGAGCGTGGCACAGCGCGGCTCTGACCCAGCGAGCCCGTCCGCCTGGCCGGGAACGCCGGCTTCGGGAAACGGGGAGCAGAGCACGCTCCGCCAGGATCCAGCCTCGTGAACCCTTGCGAGGAACGCGGGCGATGCGACACCCACGTTTTCTCTTACAAAACCACAACGCTTTCCCCCAGTGGGCAAAGCCGGGGCCCCGCAGAGCCTCCCCACCCCAGCATCCCCCGGTTGCAAATCTCCAGAGCAGCTCTGCCGAGGCGCCGCAGAGCTGGAAACCAACCCCCCCTCGGCACCGGGCACGGGAGCCGCTCCGCCCCACCGCTGCCCCGCTCCAACCCCCCCCGCTCCCCTCGCCCCCATCACTTGGGGGGGCAGCGCGGTGACCGTCCTCGTGCCCCCGGGGACACGGGGGCCAGGCAGAGCGGCGATGTGCTGATGGCGCCCGGCAGAACCCCGCCAGCCCCAGCCGAGCCCAGCAGCACGCGCGCAAGAACGCAACCCTTACATCGAGGCCGGGCGTCCTGGCGGGGCCGGTGACGCGTATCGGCAGGACCGTGTCGAGAGGCAGCGGCCGCTGGGGCGGTGGGTGACACATGCTGCCTGCCGAGCGCGCATCTCCAAAAGCTGCTGGGGCTCCCGGGGCTGGGCAGGGCCCCGCCGCTCCTCCCTCCGCCACCCACGGGTGCCTCTGTCGCACCCACTCGCCGGTCCCCACCCTGCGGCGCCTGCCGTGTCCTCGCGCTCACCCCATCCCATCCTCCTCGAGGACAGAGCCAGACTCTTCCCAGTGGTGCCCAGCGCCAGGCCAAGGGGCCATGGGCACAACCTGAAGCAGAAGAGGTTCCAGTTGAGCGGGAGGAAGAACTTGTTGAGTGTGAGGGTGCTGGAGCCCTGGCCCAGGCTGCCCAGGGGGGCTGTGGAGTCTCCTTCTCTGGAGATCTTCAACCCCCGCCTGGCCGCTGTCCTGTGCCCCCTGCTCTGGGTGAGCCTGCTTGGGCAGGGGGGTGGCACTGGGGGAGCTCCCGGGGGCCCTGCCAGCCCCGGCCAGGCTGGGATGCTGGGATCCCACTGGCTCCTGCCCACTCTGGATCAGTGGGCATGGGGAAGCCTCCAAACCAGGGTAAGGTCCTGGGCCGGACTGACAGCCCGCCCAGCAGCCACGGCTTGGGTGGGGAGCCGCCACGGCTTGGGGCCAGCTCCCATGATGAAGCACTCGCCCCACCTCTGCCCGCCTTGATGGCCATGGAAGCCCAGAAACCCCATCCCAAGGGCAAAGCTGGGAATTCACAGCTCCAGCAGACAGCAAAACCCACGCTCGCGATAGAAGCTGCTGTTAGAGGGTGCGACGAGTTTGCTGCTCCTCTCCCCCCAAACTTCTCCATGCTCCACAAGCAATAAATGTCCTTTTTGCCTGTTCCCCGCGTCCCACGGGAGCTAACGAACTCACCACCCCTCCCTTGCCTTAACCGCGCTGCGAGTCCCAGCCCTGCCCAGCACCGCCAGCCCCCCCGGATTAACGCGCGGTGCCCGCTCCCCACAGCTCCCCTCAGCCACCCACCCGAGGAAGGGTCTGTGCCCCAGCAGCTCCCGTGTGCCCCAGCTCCCGTAGCCGGTCCCCCACAAGCCCCCACCAGCCCCCCGCCGAGCGGGGCGGCCAGGAACCCCCATCCTGCCCACCCCCTGCCCAGCTGCCCGGGGGCGGCACCACCGCACGGAGTTACCCGGGTCCCTCGCCGCTGCGCTGCCCCTTTATTTTAGGAAGAGGAGGCAGACCGGGCACCCTGGGGAGGACGCAGGAGCTTCTGGGCCAGCGCAAGCTCGCGTCACGTGAAAAGCACCCAAGTATCGCTGACCCCAGGTGTCTTCCAAGCACCATCCACTGCCAGCCATAATTGCCTCGAAATAAAGAAGGCCACCAAATAAATAAAGACCATGCGTCCTGGTGCAGGGTGAGGGGACAAAAGGCAGCGGACGAATCGGCTGAACGGAGACCAGGAGGCTCCTGCATCCAGACCCCACGTCACGCCAGCAACGCCAGCGCCTCAGCGGGAGTTTGCACCCAAGCCTCTGATCCCTGCTGCGCCCTCACCGCCGGGCACCCCGGGTTCACTTAGTAAGAGACGGTCACCGCCCCAAACCAATTTTAATCCAAATAACATGCAGACGATAACGACCCGGCAGCCAGAGGCACAGCCGAGGGTGGGAAGCCAGCAGCCCGTCTCACGCGGCGGCGTGATCACGCAGCCCTTGCACCGTGTGCCTCAGTTTACCCACACGTTACAGGCAGGTACGGCGATACCCAGCTCCTGCAGGGCAGCAGGAGGTCGTATATATATACACACGCACATATATATATTTATGTTTTGTTTAAAGGCGCAGTGCCCAGGCCTGCTCCCGTGGGAAGCACGGCGCCCTGCTGCTTTGGCCGGGGTGGGGATGCGCGGGCAGCGGGCGGAAGGCGAGCCCCAGGGACGCCTGCCTGCTACCAGGCAGTGTTCACACTGTTGCGAGGGAAGAAATTAAAGAAATAAATCATATTTCGTGCAGGCCCGGCAAACACTCGCTAGAGAGTCCTGATTAAACCTGGCGCGTGCTCTTCCCCCCGCCTGGGCAGGACGGAGCGGCGCTGGCCACCGCAGCGTGGGGGCCCTGGGCGGTGGGTGCCCGTGGGGGGGGAGTGGGATGGGTGCTGCTGGGGCAGAGGGGTGACAACAGGGACGTGAAGGCACAGGGAGGCCTGGCTGGGGATGCGGGGACAGAGGGCTTGAGGAGGCAAGGCAGGTTTGCTGTGCCAAAAAAGCCGGGCTAGGATGAGAGGGTGGAAGAGGAGCGGGGGGAAGAGGGGGACGGTGCAGCCCGAGCTCCGCTGCCGGCACGGAGAGGGGCACCAGACATCACCCAGCTGCCACCATCGCCCTGGGGACACGGCTGGGGTCCCTGCGCCCCTGCCCGGCCCCCACCGGCCGGGGCATCCCGGCACCTCGGGGCTCCTGGCAGCAGCGGCGCAGGCACGGCCACCCGCTACAGAAACACGGGGAAAGCCAGTCTGGGGCAGAAGGGCCCTTTTTGGAGAGGAGGGGAAGGAAAAGGGACGAAAAAGCTGCCGTGTAAGAGATGCAGGAAGGGGGGGGTGGGGGGGAAAAGCAAGCAAGAAGTTGAGAAGAAATCCCCGGGGAATTGCGGGGGAGAAGAAAGCGCGCAGCCGTGCCAGGCGAGGCAGCGCGGGAGCCAGAGCGCAGGAAGCGCCTAACTAGGCTGGAGACAGAGATACTGCAGGGTCGCCCTGACGTCACGCCCAGCGGCAGCGGTTTCCAAAACAACTCCAAACTCCAGCGCCCGGAGAGGGAGCGAGGAGGAGTGCGGGAGAAGTGGAACGGAGACGGGGGCTCCGCGCTCGGAGGGAGCTGGAACAGAAGCTGGGTCTGCGGAGCTGAGCCCGCTCCGGCTCCCTTGGGTTGGCACTGGCGGGCCGGGCTCTGGGGAGCCGGCAGGCACGGAGACGGGGGTTACTGCAGAGCCAGGCAGCACCAGGGGGGAAATTCCTGAGGGTGTTTTCCTAATTGACCGTACAATGAAGTTACAGTCCCCCAAAGCCCCCCTCTGCAGGAAGGTAAATGCTGGATGCTCCCAAGAAGCGGAGCCAAGGAGTGAGCAACAGCAGAGACGGCGACCCAGAGGAAATAAATCTGCAATAAATGGAAACCACACACAGCGAGCTGTCCCGATGGCAGCGGCGTTGCTCTGCCCCAGCCTGTTCGGATTAGAGGGCTTTATGGCTGGCTTGGCCGGGCTGGAGGACACGCGGGGAGGCTGCCGAGGCTCGGGGCCGTCGGCGGAGAGCAGAACCAGGGGAAGACAGGGCGAGCCCCCGCGGGGTCCGGCTGCGATGCCCCTCGCCCCGGGCTCGCGATGCCAAGCTGCCCGGCGCGCCCCCAGCCCACCGGGCGCAGGCGGGGGAACAGCAGCCCTGGCACCCACCCTCTGGATGAGAGGGGGCGACGCAGCGGCCAGGGTGGCTCTGAGCAAGGAAACTTCTTGGCGGCGTGGGCAAGCTGGTGGCCCCGCAGCTCCTCTCCTCGCCCGCAGAAGGGAATCGACTCGCCCTCGCTTCAGGCAGCAGGAGCCCTGCGCAGGACCCCGGCAGCAAGGACGAACAGCACGACTCCTAGGATGGCCTTTTGGAAGAGCTTCCTCTGCCAGAACAGTGCTGGGCAGATGGGAGAAACCCACCTCGATGCCTTCATCTGCACCTCCCCTCGCACCACCCCCAAGGCTCGGCAGGGTCCCAAACCCCCGGGGTCGGCACCACCGATGCTCCTCAGGGGCCGTCAAACACCCCATGGCCCACGGTCCCTTCAGGTCCTGCACCACCATGGTCCAGTCGACACGGGGGGCTGGCCGACCCGAACCCTCCTGCCACCACCAGCCCCACCACCCCGCAACACCCCCACACCTCCCGTGGCCCCCGAGGCAGTCGGGATGCCCGGAGCGGCGGCTCCCAGCACCACGGGGTTATTCTCCACGTGCAGCCCCCGAGCCCAGGGCTCACCAGGACCCCACAAACCGCCCTCCCACCACACCTCTTACTGCCCTTGTGCCTAAATCTGGGGGCGCTTTTCCTGTCCCCCCGTCCCCGGGTGTGTTTGCAGCAGCTCAGCGGGCAGCCTGCCGGTGCCTGCCCCGCCACAGCCGAGCCGGAGGCGTTGGCCTGAGCTCTCCCCCACCTTCACTCCCACGGCTTTACCCCCTGCGAAGCTGCAGCCCAGCCGCTGTCACGGGCCCATGGCCACCTCTGATCGGCAATGCCCTAACTGGGGCTGTCCCGCTGCCATCCAGGTCTGGATCCTGCCAGGACACGAGGCTGCCCGCTCCGTAACCACTGCTGAACATGTGATGAACCTGCTGGGTCTCAGCTCCGTCCTCCTGCTCCCATCGCCGAGCGATGAGGCGTGCAGGTAACGCCGCCCGACGCCTTGGCCAAGAGGAGGACGGGTGTCAGGCTGGCGCACAGGGCTGGGGTGGGGAACGGGGCTCCCAGCCTGGTGCCGCACACCGGGAGGGACGGGCAGGGCAAGCCGGCTGAACCCCGCGCTCTTTGCCTCCCAACCCGTGACCGAGCCGCAGGAGAGCACCCACTGCCTACAGCGGGCTGGCCACGAGCCCGGCTCGCAAACTGCACCCCCGTGCCCAGGGGGACCCTCGGGAAGGCGGCGAGACTCCCGAGCCGGTGCGAGAGGGGATCGGTGGGGCCGCTGCTGTGCAGGACCCGGCGGGAGACGCAATAGGTACCAGCACGGCCACGTCCCCTCCGCAGGCACCGGGTGACCGGGAGCTGGCGGCACCCAGGGAGCAGGGTGGCCAGCAGAAGCCCCCTCCTGCCGGCCTCCCCGCGGCCCCCTTCCCGGCTTCCCGTTCCCGGCTGCGTTCCCGCCCGGGGGCGAGGGGAGCCTGACTCACGCGTGAGAATTCATTAATAAGCGCGGGGCGAGGAGGGGCTCATCCCCTGCACCCGCAGCGTGAATCACCGCTGCGCCCGGCTGCCTCGCCGTCGTTCCAGCCCCGCGTCAGCGCTGCCGGGGGGAGAGGCTGGGAGTGACGGCCGAGGGAAGGCAGCGGCGCTGGGAGGCTGAACAAGAAGCGCTGCCGTGGGCAAGCCAACAGGACTACCCGCCGAGTCCCAGGAAAGAAACGCGCTCTGCTCCAGCGGGGCCCTCCACGACGTGCCCCCCGCCCGGAATCAGCCCCTCAAGGCTCCGGCACGGGCGGGCTCGCTGCCGGCGGCACGGGCACCGGGTGCATTTCTGTTTAACACCCGCCGCCCCTCTGTTCATGGGTTTAAACCCGAATCGGGTGCTGTGGTCTGGCTGTGCCTCCCGCCCCGGCCATGTGTGCTGTACACCCCCGCACCCCGAATCCACCGCCCTCGCCCATCGCTTTCTCCTGACGTGCAGAATGGGGGTTTGAAGGCTGAGACGGAGGAAAACAGCAATTCCCAGAGCAAGTTCCATCCCAGGGCAGGGGACCATCCCCGTTCTCAAGGGCCGAACCCTCCAGCTCCCCCCAGCAAGGGGAAAGCCCTGCCCCTCCCGAGCGTGCCAGCCCCCATTTCCCACCCAAGGCAGCTCCTGCCCTGCAGTAAGGTCTCACTGTGAACAGCAGCGACGTGCTGGGCCTTGCAAAATAAGCCATAGAATCATAGAACCATAGAATCAATCATAGAATTGTTTGGGTGGGAAGGGACCCCCAGAGGTCCCCCAGCCCAACCCCCCTGCAGGAGCAGGGACACCTTGAACCACATCAGGTTGCTCACAGCCCCGTCCAACCTGGCCTGGAATGGTCCCAGGGATGGGGCCTCCACCCCCTCTCTGGGCAACCCCTGCCAGGGTTTCACTAAACCATACTTTGTCCCAAAATAAAATGAGAGAGTCCTGCACTCAAACTGCCGCAACATCCCACTCTTTAAGGTTGGGATGGAGCACCTCAAATCTTGGTAGGGTCCTTGGTCGCCCACAATCTGCACACTTTGCAACCTGGAAAGCGCGTAGCTGACACGCAGGACAAGGCTATAAAACCAGGGAGAAATGGGGAACCAGAACCTGACTCCGTGGGGCGGAGAGATGAGAAACGGCGTGGGAAAGGGGGGGAGGTCTGTCCTTAAACGTGAACGTGAGCCATCTGCCGTGCCCTACGCGACTCTTTCTGCTCGTGTCGCCCACGGAAGCGCCCCATCCTCCTTGGACACCGGCTCACGAACTGGCCGTGGAGGCGCCGCGTGGCCGCGCGTTCCGCAGGTTGATGCCTCCTCGAGACGGAGGCGATTCCCAGGGCAGATTCCCTGTGCTTGGGAGAAGGCTCCAGGGGCGCTCAGAGGACACCCCGTGACTGCCGGCGTCAGCCCACAACCACCAACCCTGCCATGCTGAGACTCCAGCACGGCTCAGCCAGCCCCATGCGGCCTGGACAGACAGATGGACAGACGGCAGCCGCGCCGCTGCCCAGCCCCAGCCGCCCCCCTTCGCCTCCCCGCTGCCGGCTGACCGCGGCGGTGCCTCCGGGCAGGTCCCAACAGGAGCGCGGCGTGAAGCCGGCTTGTCCGTCACCCAGCCCAGTGTCACCCAATCTCCAGCGACCCTAGAAAAAGCTAATCTCGACCAACCATCGCCCCGAAACAAAACAAAAAACGCTCAGAAAACCAGCGAGCGCCGGGTTGCCCCCGCTTTCTCCTACAAGGATCTAATTCAGCCCTCATAGGACAGTTATTATTGTATATTAAATGAATGGCAATTGATTATTAAGAGCGTATTCAGTGGAAGCGGGTGGGTGGGTAACAAGATACCTGCCGGTTACAGAGCTGTGAAACCACACCGGGTACGCTTCTAATGACCAACTGGTATTTACTTAACACCCAATAGCCACCGCTGAGAAAGGTCTCTCTAAATTTAATAAGCCTCTGTTATTTTATGTTTAATTAAATACCATCCACTATTAAAAACATATTTAACTGAGGTCGAAACCAGTAAAAACTGTATCTTATAACACAGCTGCTAAACCTCAAATATCTTCTTAATGATTAATTGGGCTTTAGCACATGATCACCGTCCTGCTGAGGGCGGATGGAAAGCGGAAGCTCAACGACTCGGGGACCAAAGTGCTTTGCTTCTGCAAACAGTCCTGCTGGTGAAATAGTTTGGCTAATAAAAACGCAACCGAGCAGAGGGAGCCGCAGTCCCTACGTGGCCAGACTCTGGAAAATCCAGAACACGGCACAGCCGCCCCCACGCCGCCTGCCGGGCAGCGCGGGGGAGCCGGGGCCAGGGTCCTCCGGCGCTCGGAGATCGGGCACCCAGGGGTGCCTTCCTGAGGGCCAGGACACCAGCGGGACCTCGCCAGGTCAGCGCTGCCCCGGCCTCGGTGCGGAAGCTCTGGAGCAGGGGGCTGGGGGGCTCCCGATGGGACAATTCCAGTTGGGATCGCAAGCCGTTTCCCATCTGCTCGGGCTGGCCAGCTGGCGCGGTTCAATGGTTCATCCACCTCCCAGCTTCTCCAGTGGAAACCAGTGGTGTCAGGAAGAAGCTGGAGACGCGTTTGCCACGATGGTCCAAACCTTTGATGTTACAAACCAGGAGCCATTTCCAGGCTGAGGGACCAAATGAGCCCCCAAAATCAAGGAGCCTGCGGGAAGGGGTCCTGCAGGAGCAGCAGGCTCAGGATGGATGCTCACCATGGGCCATGGGGACACCGGATGGGGGAAAAGGGCCTCTCGGCGCGGGGGGAATAAGCTTGAGCATGGCGAAACCCAAAGCATGTCAGCGCTTGGGAAAAGGCCGTTCCACCTCAGTGCCCTCCTGGTTTTATTTTGGAAGCCGTTGAAAGCAAAAGCTGATACGAGCAAAATATTAAATATAGCGGCGCATGCCCACACAGATTGCACAAGGCAACAATTTAAAAATAGAAACGGCGAGAATGAGGATGAATGCAGAGAAAAATGTCAAGAGAGGAAATCCAGGAGGGTGCTGGCCTTCTGTGGCTGCCCTGCAAGCCTCAGGCATGCCGGGGGCAGCGGGGCTGGGCAGTGGGCTGCGCGTGGCCACCCCGGGGGCTGAGTCAGGAGCCGGGAACGTGGGCTCGGCGCCGGGCAAAGCCAGTGGCAAGCGTGTTATGAGTTCACCCGCGTCCCTCGGAGGGACCCCGGCGCGCCAGGCCGCGGGTTTGCGGCGCTCCAATGAGATGCACTGAGGAAGCGTCCCAACGCGTCCCCAAGCGTCCCAGCGGGGCGGCTGGATGGGGCCGGAGATAACCAAAGCTCTACCCAAAGGCACGGCCTAGGAGTGAATCATCACCATGCCGTGACCGGCATACCGACAGGATAACCAGGCATTCCCAGCGCCTGACGCGGCGCCGTGCTATGTGTCGGGGGGCGTCTGAACATCCCCACTGAGCAGGCGGCTTTGGAGGAAAAGCTCTGTGTTAGTTGGTGCTCCTGAAAACGAGAGAAACCGTGGGAGGCCGAGCACCTTAACCAGGGGGAAGCATTTCAGAGATGGCCTTGCAGGCAGGGTAGCTCGAGGCTGCCTCCCCAGATGCTCCCAGGAGAGGACACCAACGGGAAGGACCTCTCGGGAGGACACTAGTGGAATGACCACCTCACCAAGAACATTGCTCACCTCCTGGATCTGAGCACCAGGAGGGAAGTCCAGTTGGTTTTCCCTCCCCGAGCGCTGCTGCGTATGGACACGTACCTATACAAACGTACCAGCTACCCACCTCCTCTTCGGAGCGCCCCTGCCGTGAGCCAGCCAGCCACGATGGCAAGCAGTCCGCAGGAGATACCATCTGAGCTGCTTCAAAGCTGCACAGCCGGCTAAGTGAGGAGCAGAGGTGTCTGTCTGAGGAATATGGTGATTAGGGATGTCTCCATCTCCAAATCTGCCTCGGAGACCTTGCTGGAATATTGACTGCCGCCCCGCAATGCCGTGGAGGGAGCTCAGCTCCTGATGTGCCCTCTCTCGTTCCGTGGGTGTGGGGACCGGGAGGAGGCTCTAGGGATGCCTCTCTACTCCAGTGGAGAGGCGCCCGCACCCTTCACGTCCATCTCTACTGGGACTTGTCTCTTGCCCCTTCTTCAGACAGAAACCTTTGCTCGTCTTAAAGCAAGTTAACCTGGCTCTTGATTGACTCTTCATGAAGATACAAGGGCCCTACAACCCAATGCTGTATTTTGGTATCTACAAATGACCCCCCCGGGGTACAGGAGGCCTCGGGAGCTGCTCCAGCACAAGCACATGGGTTTGCCTGCTTCACATCTCTTCTTTGCCTCCTCGCAACCCCACGGTTCCCATGAAAGATGACGTAGGGGCACCTTTTCCACCAACAGAAATACGGCCCCATGCACACCTTCAGCCAAGCTCCAGGCCACGTCCTGGCGCGTTCCAGTGTTGCCAGGAGAACACTGCACAGCTGAACACGGGAAAAGGGCCCGGGGGGATCACGGACACGTGGGATAAGGAAGCAGAGATGGGCTGAAGCAGCCTCCACAGAGATCCCCTTGCATGTTTACATCCATCGCTCCTTGGCCCAAAGCGGAGGTGAGGCCAGCCAAGCCCCCTGGGGAGGAAGACAACTAAACCACACTCGGGGCTCATGACAGAGCCAAATTCCACTTCATTTCTGCTGGAGATTTCTTATGTCACTCGAGAAATACCACCAGGCACAGGCTTAGCATCTCCCTTTCCGTGTCTGCCACGGGGGCATCTGCTCCAGCCGGTGGCAAGCCGGGCTTACCTCCAAAGACACCGCTCCCCTCCTCAGTTTTACGCACCCATTGACACGAGCCAACGACACCTCCGGTGATGCCCGTTTCTCTCTAACGAAGGGGATCCAGACACGTGGGCCTGCACCGCTGCGCCTCTATTTGTGCAGACGAATCCCACCCCTCACGTTCCCATGCCTCGGCTCCCCCCGCTGCACAAGGAAACCAGACTGGGAATGCCACCCCAGCCCAACCACAGCAACACAGCCAGGCTTAATTCATCGCAGCCTGCAAACCGCTTTGAGATCCTCCACTGCCGTATAAAGCCAGCGCCGATATTTGCTTAACCCTGCCGCGCAGGCGGAGGCAGGCACCCAAAGCCGCAGCACCGCTGGCTTCTCGTCGCCAGCCCTGGCCCCACGAGGGGCAGCGGGGGGATCGGCCGCCGCCAGACAACAACTTCCTTCTTTCGATTTGCTGGAGTTAACCGGGGGTTAGACCGGGATTTCGGTTACGTTTTGTGGCCAGCCTTTCTGGAGACACCCACCCGCCTGATGCCGGGGGAGGACGAGATGTCGAAAACCGCGGGCAGTTGGGTTTGTTTGGATTCCAATCCTCCCATCATTCAGAATCCCGGGAAAATGAACGTTATGCTGCTGGGATGAAACTTTTGGGTTGGAAATGAGTGTTAGAGGGGGGCAACTGGTTGTTCAGCCAACCAGCCGGGTGGCTGGGCCCCCTCCTGCCCCTCCTCCGCGGCCCCAGCCCTCCCGTCCAGCCAGAGTTCGCCCGGGACTCCGGGGATGTGCACGGCCCCCGGGATATTCGGGGGCTCGCAGGCCAAGCGAAGCACACAGGCACACACCGAGCCTTGCCCTCCGCCAAAACCTGACACCGCTCTGGAATGTAGAAAATTGCAAACGATACTTTAATTCCAGAGTCCCTCAACAGTAGCGCCGGCCATGGGAAATACCGGGCGAGGCGCGCTCGGGAGCGCTCGCACGGAGCACGGCCGCCCCCACCGGATCCACGGGCTGGAAACCACGCGGGCGGTGTCAGAGCCCCCAGCCCCGTCCTGTCACCCCCCCCCGCCCGGCCCTGCACCAGCACGCAGCGCCGCGGGGCGTCAGCCAGCTCCGGAGCCGCCGTACGCCGCCCCTCTGCCGGTGCAGAAAGCAGGGCTGGGGGACGGGCACCTGCCTGCACTGTCACCTGCCTGCACTGTCACCTGCCTGCACTGTCACCCTGTCTGGCCAAGGGGCTGCTGCCTGCACTGTCACCCTGCCTGCAGGGAAGGGCAGCTGCCTGCACTGTCACCCTGCCTGCACGGTCACCCTGCCTGCACAGTCACCCTGCCTGGCCAAGGGGCTGCTGCCTGTGCTGTCACCCTGCCTGCATGGTCACCTGCCTGCACTGTCACCCTGCCTGCACAGTCACCCTGCCTGGCTGACGGGCGGCTGCCTGTGCTGTCACCCTGCCTGTGCTGTCACCCTGCCTGGCCAAGGGGCAGCTGCCTGCACTGTCACCCTGCCTGCATGGTCACCTGCCTGGCCAACAGGCAGCTGCCTGCACTGTCACCCTGCCTAGCCGACGGGCGGCTGCCTGCACTGTCACCCTGCCTGCACTGTCACCCTGCCTAGCGGATGGGCAGCTGCCTGCACTGTCACCCTGCCTGCACTGTCACCCTGCCTGGCCAACAGGCAGCTGCCTGCACTGTCACCCTGCCTGCGCTGTCACCCTGCCTGGCGGATGGGCAGCTGCCTGCACTGTCACCCTGCCACACCGCACCTCGGTGACCGCCGAGCCCTCTCCTCCAGCCTGGGCACCGCAAGTCTCATCGCTGCCCTCTCCACCCAGACAACTGTTGCACTGGACGGCCTCGGCCAGATCTCCCTTCTCTCCACAGGGGAAATCCCACGGCGCATCCCGCAGCCCCTGGCCCCGCGCTCGGCAGCGGTTGAGCCCCGGCTCCCGGCGCTAAGCCCCGCCGCCTCGCCGTCTGCCCGGCCACCTCCAGCTGCCGCCCCGTGTCTGGTGCTCTGACGGGCCCCCACCACCTCCAAAACCTGCCAGACCCGGGTCCTCCGCTCCCCCCGGGGAGCTCAGAGCCTCTCTGTTTTTAACCTGCTTTGCACCTTGAGCCACCCCCGTGGGGGGACGTGCCCATTGCCCACGGAGCTGTGGGGTCCCTGCAGTGACGAAGAGTCCGAATGGACCCAACAAAACCAAAGGCGAGAGGATACGGCAAACTCAGCAGATCCACGTCAGGAGCTGCCACGGCTGGATTTATTCCCAGGAGGGGGGATCTGAACTTAGGAAGTTTGCAGTGAAGAGCGTGAGGAGAGGAGAGGAGAGGAGAGGAGAGGCTCAGCACATGGGGCTGAAGGCTGCTCTCGCCTCTCAGGAGCTCCCTGCTCTGGTTTCAGGTCCTCCTCCCATCCCCTCAAGCTGTCCCCCCTGAAGTCGGCGGGTTTGGAGACCACAGAATAACACAATTTGCTTCTCTGTGGCTGAAAAGGGGCTCTCGGGTCCCTGCTGTCATTCTCCAAAAGCCGTCAGCGGCACCCAAGGGGCGGGGGGACGGGCATTCCCAGGGCAGATACCACAGCTCAGGAGACCTCCCCTGGTCCCTGCCCATGCTCCTGCCCCCCCTGCCCGCTCACTCGCAGCCAGGCACCAGCAGATGAGGTCTTTTCCCCCCCTACGAGACCCTATTCCCCTCCAGCAACGCAATGCACAGCCGGGGTGCCCGGCGCAGGGTGCCCAGACGCCCCCCCATCAGCTCACTCCCGGAACCTCTGGCTCCAGCGCCGCCCCTCAGGAGGTTCAGGTCCCACTCGCATCCACCGGAGGAGAGCATCCCCCTCCCGCCCGAGCGCCCCCCCCGTAGCTGTGGTTTCCCTGGGAGGTTTCACCGACTGGCAAATCCCTCCAAGCCCAGGGTCAAAGCAGAGTCCTGGCCATTTTGGGGAGTGGGTTACAGCAGGTAGTGGGGAGAGCACTGGTCTCCCAGTACCACCTGTACTGGTTTCTGCTCCCAGTGAGCCCCCTGGAGCAAGCAGCCTCTGTCCTGCCGGGGGGCTGCTGCTTCTTGGCAGAAATCCCCCTTTCCGCAGAGGTGCCGGGGGCCAGGGCTGGGCTTCACCTCGTGCTCCCGGGCTGGGCTTCGCCTTGTGCTCCCGGGCTCGAGGGGAGAGGAGGGAGAAGCCCCTTCTGCCGCCCAGCCGGAGCGTCACGCCGTGCGCTGGAAGAGGGCGACCCGAGCTGTGGCTTACCCGACATTCCTTGTGGCTCCGGCTCCCCAGCCAAAACAAAACCAACACTTTCCTTTTTGCCAAGCGGGAGGAGGGGGTCCCCCACGGTACTTTACAGAACTCATGCTGGCTGGAGAACAGCGAAGCTCTGGCAGTTCCCGACACCGTTCCCAGCTGCACCCCCTCCCTGCAGCAGCACCCAGGCGAGCGGGGTGTGCGGGGCGATGCCGTGGGGTGATGCCATGGGGTGATGGGGCAGGGCAGTGCCGTGGGGTGATGCCAAGGGGTGATGGGGCAGGGCAATGCCGTGGGGCAATGCCAAGGGGTGATGGGGCAGGGCAGTGCCGTGGGGCAATGCCAAGGGGTGATAGGGCAGGGCAATGCCGTGGGGCAATGCCAAGGGGTGATGCAGTGGGGCGATGCGGCAGGGCGATGCCGTGGGGTGATGCCGTGGGGCCAGGGCACACAGTGAGCATGTAGAAACAGGCTATCTGCTCCCGGCTCGCGTAAATCGGTGCCGCTCCGAGCAGAGGCGGAGAAGCGCTGCGGATTTACACCAGCGGGGAGCTGGGGCCTCCACCTTCCCTGCGCTTTTGAAACTTCCCCGAGAACAGCAAGCGAGAGGAGAGCGACGCCGCTGCAGCCATAGCCCCCGTCGTGTTCCTGCTAGCCAGCGGACCCGGCGGTGGCCGCGGGGCTTTGCAAGGCACACAGAAGGTGAGCTGGAAGCCGTCCCCAGCATGGTGGTCGGGAGCACAGCATCGGGGCCCGGGAGAAGGGGAGGGAACTGCACCTCGAGGCTGCAGAGCGAGCGAGCACCCCCAGAGGTGTGCCCAATTTCAACAGCAAGCAACGCCCGGCGTTTGCACTCCCAGCTCGTGCGGCCGTCCCGCCTGAGCCCCCCACCCTGGGCTCATCAGCCCAACTGGAGCAGAGGGACAAGGGGGCCGTGGTTCTCGTCCCGCCCCTGGGGTGCGATCTCAGGATGAGGGACCCCCCCCCCAGGGCTGGGGTTTTACCCTCCCCAGCCCCAGGCCCACAGCTGCAGCTCGGGAAAGAGTTAAGGCCTCCCCCAGCCCCGTACGCCGTTATTCAATCCATCACTGACGTCGGGGAGTCGTCACGTTACAAGCCCGCGGTCCACGAGTATTAAGAGGAAAATAGAGGCACGCAGGGAGAGACACACACGGCAGAGACGTGGGCCCCTCCGGGCTCCGCTCACGTTACCGCACACAAACTCCTTTCCCATACTTGCCTTCCTCCCCCATTTGGTGCAAAACCGACTTGGTCGTTACTTGCCTTTAATGCCACAGTGAATCCCTAAATCCAGCTCCCGGGGAGGATTACCAAAGGGGGAGGGATGGCTGCACCAGAGTTTGGGTTTTGTTTTTTTTTTTCTCAGGCTTCCACACTTCTGATGCTCTGCGGTCAAAACGAGGATGAGGACGGCAGCGCCGGGGGTCGGAGCCCCTTCATGGCTGCCCTGGGGATGCTTCACCAGACCAGTGCCCCCAGCCAGGCTCCCCAGCCCCGCAGCCCCCTCCCCGCCAGCCCCCCCAGCCACGCTTGTGTGCTCAGCCCAGGCTCTGGCTCCGTGCTCGCCTCGCCCCGCTGCGGCAGTTCTGGGGGTTCTCTGCCCCGTCCCTGCCCCGCCGCACGCCGGAACCGCTCGCTCCAGAGCAGCGGCATCCACACGGCGCGGGGGAATGGATTTGTTCCCCATCCCTCCCTCCAGCCTTGGGGAGCTAAAGAATAATAAAGGAAATTATAATAATATTAAAGTTATAATAATAATAAAAAAAATTAAAAAGGAAGAGGTGGACAGGCAGGTGCCCACGAAGGGGTCTCATCCCTGCAGCCGGCAGCGGGGAGGGGAATCCGGCCACGCCAGGGACCTTGGTCTGCCATGAAGCGTTCGCCGCCCACCGACGCTCAGCGAGGGCTTCAGGCTCCAGGGGCCCCTCCAGCCGTGGGCATCGCCGCCCCGGCCCAGCCCCGCACAACCCCAAACCGCAGCGCATCCCCCTGCCCACCCACGGCTGGTCAGCACGACCCCGGCGCAGGAGCAGTGCAAGCGAGCCGGGATGGTGGCCAGTGGTGGCCAGCGGTGGCCAGCGGGCAGGGGAGGCAGGAGCCCGGCAGCACCTGCCCACCAGGGCGCCCACCGCGGGCTGGGGGGGGGGGGGGAGGCGCAAGGGACGGGGCTGGACACCGCGAGGGAGCTCGCCAGGCACGCTCAGCTCCCCGCTCGTATTTTATTTCATCTCCTGATGGGCAAAATGTGTCCTTAATTTGTTCTGAAAGAGAAAGAGAGTGAGCCGCGTTCTCACACCCCTAACGAAGACAACACGCAAAGCCCTTGAAAAGCAGGCGCCACGCATAGGACGCGCTGCCTTTTTCTAATTAAAGTCGGCTTTTCTGGCTAGCGGGGGCCGCGCGAGCTGCAGGCGAGGCCGCCTGCCCGGATGGGGCCCCGTGGGGCCGGGGCACCACCTCGCCCGGCGCTGAGCCGTGCCGGCGTGCTCGGGGGGCACGCGTGGGCGCAGGAGCGCGCCCCAGCCCTCCCCAGCCGGAGCCCTCCCCAGGGGGCTGCTGCTGGCCCAGCCAGCGTTTGGGAAGGAGGGGGGCATCTGGTTTTAATCTCACCCCTCGCGGTAGCTGTCACCATGGGTTTGCTGTCGGGGTAAAAGATGCCTGCGCGCGGCGCCGTGCCAAAGCAGCAGACATGAAAACCTCAGGCTGCAGCAAACCCCCCATGCCCTGGGCTACCCCGGGCCCCCGCGCCTCGGCCCGGCCAGCAGGGGAAGGGGCCATCGCCCCCACTCAGGTGGTAGCCAGCACGGGAGCCCAGCGACATCGCCTTCCTTTCAGCTGGCAGCCAGGGCAGCGCCGGCAAACGGGGGTAGCGGTGCCCTGGCGTCCCCGGGGACCCCCCCAGCAGCACCCGCAGCGGGCACCCTGCCGGGACAGGCAGCCCAAAAACCTGCCAGTGCCGGTCACCTGCCCCGGGGCGCGCTCGAGCCACGGGTCTGTGCTCCGGTCGCCTCTTTCTCCCAAAAAACACAGGGAACCACAAGACCCAGAAAAATGCACCCTCTCCCCAGGGCAGAGCCCCCCTCTCCAAGGACCGGCTGCCCCCCTCCCGCTGCCAGCCATCATGAGCAGCTGCCCCACCGAGGCAAACGCCGAACCCGTCACGATGGCAGCAGCTCATCTTCAACGCCGCCGCAGTTTTTGCCGTCGCCCCATTCGGACGCCAGTAACCAGTTCCCCCCCGGCGAGGGGAGCCGGGCAGGGAGCTGGGACCAAGGCTGGCGCGGAGATGTCAGCCGGGGCTGGAGCAGGGCAGCCCAGCGGGGGGACCTGCTCACCCCCCCCCAAAGGGACCTGCAGGGCAGGGGGCTGGAAGCGTTCCTGGGAGCCAGATCAGCGCGCCTGGCGGCATCTGGGAACGCCAGCCACCAGCAGCATGGGAAAATCCCATCTCCTCGCCGTGCCCTGGGGCGTCCCGGCAGGCGCAGCTCCTCCTGGAGGTGGGATGCTGTGATGGGTGTCAGCACGGACGGACCCAGCACCCTCCCTGCAGGGAGCTTACGGACGCGCTGCCCTCACGCCCCTGCACCCGCTCTGCGGCACGGCTGAGACGGGGGAAGCCAGGACGGAGGCCGAGCAAGGGGCTCCCAGCACCGCACGGGGACCCACCAGGTGCCGGCCCAAGCAGCAGGGTCCCCAAGGTGTCCCCATGGCACCCCCACAGAGGGCAGGACTCTTGCCCTGGGGAGGTGAATCCCGTCCCCTTCCTCACCCCCCAAGCCCTCTGGCTTTGGAGACCCCGTCCCCCTGCCCGTGGTGCGGCGAGAGCCTCCAGGGCCACCACGGCAGCGCCAGCCCGGTGCCCTGCGGCAATGCCCACCCTTTGGCAGGGCGCAGCACCCCTCCCTGCCTCTGCGGCGGACGTGCAGCAGGGCTGGGGAAGAGCCCAGCTCCGAAATACCCCAGCCCGAAGGGCCGCGTCCCGCTCCACGCCAAGGGGCTGCACCGGGGGAGTCCCCATCCCTGTCCCTCTGACCGGCCAGGCTTTCGCTCGCTGAACAACCCAAGGAACTCCAACAGCGCCCCTGGAATTTCCTATAGCAAAGCTCAACCCCAAACGGGCTGAATCGGGACCAACAAGGCCACTAAAAGCCAACGGGCAAACCCAAGGGCTGGGTCTCACCAAGGGCTCTCAGGGGCACGCACGTTTTTGAGCCCTTTGACTGCAAATATTTGCAACCGCAGCACAAGAAGAGAAAAAGAGCCCCGCACCATATATATATATAGCTTTTCCGATGCCGCGTCCACGTCCACGCCTTCCTATCGGAGGATGGAGACGCGAAGGCGCGTGGCTGGCAGACGCACGGCCCGCTGCTGGCTGGAGTCATCACACCGGGAAGGTCACACCGCCCGCATCCCAGCCCCAGGACCTCAGCGCCCCAGATTTCGGTGGGTGCAGGATCAGGCCCTCCCTTCTGAAGCCAAGAACGGTGCTGGCAACCCAGACAGAAAACCCGAGCCAACGCAGCGCCGGCCCTGGGCGCTGCTGTTGCATGGTGGTGCAGGGAGGGGAGCAGCGGGGGGGACGCCGGGTGCCCCCGGAGCCAGCGCTGGGCTGCAGCCCTGGCCCCCCCGGCTGCCGAGGGGTCCCATCCCACCCTCGGCAGGGTCCCCTGCCTTGCCCACCGCCCGGGAGGGGTCGCCCGGTGTCAGACACAAGCGGCTGGGGCTGGAGCCCCTCCGCGCTGCTGTCTTGGCCCAGCCTGCAGACCCAGAGGTGCCAACTGCCCCCAGCCCCGCTTAATAAGGTGCTAACTCCCAGGCCTAATTGCGACCACTTAACACGTCAACACCCTTCCCCTCCCTCCTGCTACGCAAGGCCAAGTTTTGCGCTGGCACCGCTCAGCGCACACTCCTGTCTTTGATCCTAGGCTGTGTTTTCTTCCCACCTCCCTCCCCGCCGTCGCTCCGGCCGGGCGCCGCAGCCCAGCGTACCCCGTCCCCTCCCCGAGCAGGGACCTTTGCCGAGCATCTCCTCCCCAGCCGGCCCCGTGTCCCTCCCCCCGGCTCCCTCTCCACACACCCCCACACAAAGGAAACCTCACTCGCAGCATCCTAAGGTTGCACATTAAAAAAAAAATAATGCAGGGCAGGAGATGAAAAAGGTTCCCGTAACAACGCCAACAGAGCTGTGACGCACAGCCAGTGTCCGTGCGACGCGGTGCCAGGCGATGCCCTGGCCGGGAGAGCAGGACCGCACGCCAACGTCGCAGCAGCCGGGGATTTGGCTGCCGGCAGCGCGGGGGGAAGGCAGCGGGCGCAGGCGTGCCGCCGTTACCGGTCGGGCTCTGCTCCCAGGGAAGGGGCGATGGGACAAGGGGCAATGGCCTCAAGTTGTGCCAGGGCAGGGTGAGGTTGGGCCTGGGGAACAATTCCTTCCCCAAAGGGCTGTCAGGGGCTGGAAGGGGCTGCCCAGGGAAACTCATTTGGGGCGACCGGGCTTTTCCCTCGGTCACCTCCCTGACGTGGAATCAGGGAAGCTTGAGCAGCGGCACGTCCCCACCATCGCCTCCATGGTCTCCCTGCTTTGTGCGGGCTTTGAAGGCCACCTCGGAGCTGGCAGCGTAAGCCACTGCCCGGCAGGGTCCCCTCGCCAGGAGTCGGCAGCAAATTCACCCCCTGAATTAGAAGGCAGGCGCCAGCGCCGCCCGGAGCTTCCGTGCAGATTCCCCCCCTCAAAGCCGGGATGACCTTGGAAAGCGACTGAACAGACTCCAGCCGCCCCGCTGCTAAATTAGACGCACGCTGACCTCCGTGCGTTGGCTTCACCCCTTCGGGGATGCACCCCAGCCCTCCTGAGTGCTCCCGTGGGGTCGGCCAAGAGCCCCTCCGGCACACGGGCACCCGCCGGCCCCAGCAGAGCCCACCTCCTGCAAGCTACGGCCCTGCCGGCTCCCCTGCCCCCCCCCTCGCCGGGAGAAGGGCTAGGAGCTGAGCAAGCCCGGCTCTGAAGAGCATCCTCTGGCATGGGTGGCACAGCCGCCACGTGCAGATGCCCCAGAGCCGGGCAGACCCTCTCACGGCCTGGGAGGGGCAGGGGTTGAGATGACCTGGTCCTCCAACTTAGGCACCCTAACAGGGCTGGTCCCATCATTGACCAGTTGGAGGCTGAATTACGAGCAGAGATGGCAGCCAAGTGGCCTTCCTTGGCTGTCCGCCCGCCCCGAGGTCCCCCCCCCCCCAGAGGTGAGGGGGCAGCGGGGCATTGCCCTGCTCCAGCCCCTGCTTTTCCACCTTGTGCCGAGCAGGGCGCTACGCCGGGGTAGAGCCGGGGCGCTGGCGGGTGCGGGGGCATCGCCAGCCCGGTCCGCGCGCCCGCAGGGGCACGGGAGCTCCCCCGAGCACCGCGACGCAGCGACGACCTCAGCCGAGCCCCCGGCGGCGGCGCAAATCACGGCTCCGCTCGAAACGAGGGAGGGGAAGGAGAACCCGCGACGCGTTGGGCTCCACGGAGACGGGAGGGAGGGTCTGGAGGGCACGAAGGAAGAGGACGGGGGCAGGCAAGGTTTGGGAAAGCAGAAGTCAGGCAGCCGAGGGATTTCGCTCCGCTGGGCCGGCGCTGGGAGCCATGGCGCTCAGTGGGGCCGCGAGCGGCGAAACCCGATCGGCTGTTAACCCAGGAATGCGTGGAAATGGCAACTGCGCATAACTCCGGGGAATCCGCCACCGGTGCCCCCGGCACCCGGAACCGTACAAATACCCCGCGCGCCTCGGGCATGAGCTCATCCCCGGGATAATACCCTCTCATGAGCCCAGCCGGCAGGAATTCGCCGCACGCTCGGCGGGGCGGGGGTGGCGAGGGGGGACACCCCTCTCCTCCCGCTCCGTTCCCCTTCCCCTCCCGCCACCGCCCCACGTTTCCCACGCTCACGCCTTGCACCCTGGGAGCGCGTGCAGGTCCCAAAAGCCCAGCGAGCCGCGCTCGGCCTCCCCCTCTCCCGTCGCAGGGCTGCGGAGAGGTGCTGGGGAGCCTGCCCGACCCCGTAACAAAGCCGGGAGGAGAGGAGAGCGGGGGGAGGCATCCGCACCCCCCTATCCCTAGCTCCGAACCCGCCTCGTCCCGTTCCTCCAGCCTGCTGGGAAGGGGAACAGGAGTGGCTCCTCCGCCTCGCCCGTGTCCCAGCCCTGGCGGTGCTTCGTGCGCCCAGCGCGGCACACGGGGACGGGGAGCGACCGTGGCACGCTTCGGGCGGCATCGGGCGCGGTACCGCTCCTCGCGGCACCGCATCCCTGAGCCTCCTCTCCTCCACTCTGCTTTCCGCTCTCGCTGTCGGCTGCCTGGGGGAAAGAGGCTGAAATCCAGGGGGGTCCCCTCCCCTTGGGGACTGTCCTGCTCCTCAACACAATGGCCTCCTTTCCCAAGCAGCCAACGGCCTGCGGAGGAGCCACAAATACACAAACACCGTTTGCTTACTCAGTTCCTCCCTCTCTGACCCGGATCAGCCCCAGGCTCTGCCAAAACCGATGGTAAAAACCCCCCAGAGTGGGACTCGACCTGCCGCCGGGGATCAGCCGTGCCCCGTGGGGCAGACACGCGGGGGGGCCCACGGAGCCAGCCTGGCTCACGGTGACACGGCCATCGCCCCTCCAGCACCGGCACCTCCTGCCGTGGTGGCTCTTCTAGGGACCGGCTAAGAGTAACGAGGGAAAGTCAAACAGGACCTGTCCGCACCTTGGCGTGGCCCCCCCGGCGAGCAGCTGCCCCCCTCGCCCCTCTGCTGGTGCGAGCCGAGGGCAAACCAAGCCATGGCCACCGGAGCACGAGCCCGGACCCGCGAGGCTGGAGTTCAGGCTGCGAGCAGCGGTGACCCGGGGCTCGGCAAGCCCCACGCCGCCGGGAGGAGGGGAGGTGGCCCAAGGCGGGCGGGCTGCAAGCTGGGGACAGGCCCAGGGGCTTCGCCATGGGATGGCCATGCCCAAGGCGCTTGGCTTGGGGTTACGGGGCCAGACCCGCTGCGGCGCCCTCCTCCAGCCATCGCACGCCCCGCTGGCACAGAGGGGCACCCTGAATCCCCCGCCGCGGGGGGGGAGGCACCTTAGAGTCATTGAAGCGTTGGTTGGAAAAGCCCTTTAAGATCATCGAGTCCAACCTTTAACCCAACCCTGCCATCCCACCACTAAACCCTGTCCCTCAGCACCTCATCCATCCTTCTTTTAAATCCCCCCAGGAATGGGGACTCGACCACCTCCCTGGGCAGCCCCTTCCAGAGCCTGACAGCCCTTTGGGTGAAGAAATTTTTCCCAATGTCTTCTGCCACCCCTTGCTCTCCCCCCCTGTCAGGGGGGCTGCTCACGCTCCATGCCTGGGCGAGGGGACACACGTGCTGCCAGGCGGGAGGGGACCTGTGGAAGAGGCACAGCACCCGGCACCGGGAACCCCGCAAACTGGGTAGCTCCAAGGGACACCCTCAGGTCGGGGGGACCAGAGTCAGCCCCCCAGCAGCCCCCCCAGCAGGCACTGGGTGCTCAGCCGGGGTGAGCCCCCTCCCGGAGCACAGAGCCTGCTAGGGGTTGCCTTGCAGACGGGCAGAGCATTTGTGCCCAAGGTCAGATAATCTGAGTTTTGGAAGCAATTCTGAGCTTTTAGAGCTGCTTCCAGAGAAGAGGGATCTTCTGCCTTTGAACTGAGCGATCCCATCTTTCCGCAAGAGCTCCGCAACTGAATCCCTGCGCGCCAGCGGCTCAGCCCCGGAGCCTCTGATGTCGCTCACCCTGGAAATGCCAGGGCAGGAACAAGATGAGCCCGCCTGAAAATAGCTTGGCCATGGAAAAGGTGCAGGCTGGGTCCGTAACGCGTCCCGCTCCGGCCGGGCCGGCCCCGGAAGGGGACCGGGGAGCTGCGATGTAATGAACGCGTCAGCAGCGACACGGCTCAACTGGGGCAGCTCTGCTCAAAGCGGTGCCACCCTGGGCCGTGGGTCTCCTGGGGACCCCCCCAGTGCCACCCCCCGCCCCGGAGGAGCACCCTACGGAGGGCACCCAGCTTCCCCTCCAGCCTGGGGCGCTCCCCTCCCGGGGGCCAGCTTGGGGCTCGGGGGCGGCCAGGGAGCTGGCAGCGGGAGGAGAAAGGACCGAGCCTCGGGCTGCAGAAGGAACGGAAAATGAAAAGTTAGGGCAAGCGAGGGGAACGCTGAGAGGTAAAGCAGCAGCAGGACAAAAAAGCGGGGGCGAGCCAGCGCCAGCAGCGGACACGGCCGGTCCTTCCCGGGCAGAGGGTTAGGAGCAAATGCAGAGTAGGGGTAGCTCCCCCAGCCCCCGTCCCACCCCAAAGCTTGATTCCTGCTTGATCGCCGGCACGTGGGACAGCGAGCAACAAGAGATGCTTTTTTCTGCCCCGGGAGCTCCCAGCCCTCTGCCCCAAAACCATTACCCACAACGCGTCACCACCAGTAAACTTAGATTTTCCCCAAAGGCGGCCAAGAGCCCTGAGCAAGCTGCCGGCATGCGAGACAGGCACGGCCCCGCGAGGAGGATGCTGTGGAGCCGGGGTAACCGGATCCCCGGCCGGCTCACCAAGGGAAAGTGATTTATACCCCTCCCGGGGGAGCGGGGATCAGCGCGAGCGCCCCGCGGGGTGGGGGCGGCGGCACCGGGGCAGCCCCCGCGAGCCCCCCAGATCCCTGGAGCTGCTGCCAACCCACGGGCCAGCGCCGTGCCAGCCCCTTCCCATCGCGCCGCGGCCCCCCAGGCGGAGCGGCCGTCGCGGCTCCTCGTGACTCGCCCCAGCCAGACGCCAGCAGGCAGAGTTACCCAAGCCTCCAGAGAACCTGGCGGGAGGCGAGGAGGAGGAGGAGGAGGCCGAGGGCTCGCGGGGGGACTCGCCGCTCCAGCGCGACACCTAAAGGACTCCGCACACGGACGCACGAGGAGGATTTTGCTGCCGCACCCCAGCTCCCGCCCGATCCCTCGGGCTGCGGGGATCCAGGGACCGGTGCGAGACAGCGCAGAGGCGGCTTTGGCACCGCGGCTCCCAGGAGATCTGGGCAACGCTGGGCTTCACTACCGGGGTGACCGTATGCACCCCACCTATACCAGCACCCCTCTGGTGGCCCAGCAGTCACCAGTGCTGCTGGGAACAGGGCAGGGACATGCGGGGGGGAGGCAGGGACACTGTCACCCGTGCTCTGCACGTCGGTTCCAGCCACCACCATGTCCCCAAAGGGCAAGCGGGCACCGACGTCTCCTCGCCGGCTCTCTGCCCTCCCCGGGGGCTGCAGAACAGCAGCTCTGCCCCTTGCAGACGCAGCCAGACCTGGCCAAAGCGGCCCAAGGCTGAGGGGTGAAGGTGCAGGAGGCTTTGCAAGACCTGATCTGGTTAGCGGTGTCCCTGCTCCCTGCAGGGGGGTTGGACGAGATGACCTCGAGGGGTCCCTTCCAACCCAAACCATTCTATGATTCGAAGACGAAGGCGTGCCAAGGGCGAGGAGCCGGGCTTGGGCTGCAGGAGCCACAGCGGCGTTTGCGGTTTATTTTATACAGCCTCACGTATAAATATATTTTATACAGACTTGTGCTCTGCGTTCTTGTTTCGGGGAGCACCTGCTGTGAAGGAACAAAACTACACGCCGAAGGGGAACACAGGCGGGACGGGAAGGTGCAGCACATGCCAGGTGCCAGTGCAGAGCCAAGAGCCCCCAGCCCGCCCGGCCCTTCCCACCTTGCTGAGCACGGTGCCTCCTGGGGCTCCTCCGCCCGCTGTGAACACCTCCTGGGAAAGTCCTGCCGGGAACTTCACAGAATCCCAGCATGGCGGGGGCTGGCAGGGCCCCCCGGAGCTCCCCCAGTGCCACCCCCCTGCCCAAGCAGGCTCACCCAGAGCAGGGGGCACAGGACAGCGGCCAGGCGGGGGTTGAAGATCTCCAGAGAAGGAGACTCCACAGCCCCCCTGGGCAGCCTGGGCCAGGGCTCCATCACCCTCACACTCAACAAGTTCTTCCTCCCGGTCAACTGGAACCTGGAACCTCTTCTGCTTCAGGTTGTGCCCATGGCCCCTTGGCCTGGCGCTGGGCAGCACTGGGAAGAGTCTGGCTGCGTCCTCGTGACCCCCACCCTTGAGATATTTGTAGGTGGTGATGAGGTCCCCTCTCAGCCTTCTCTTCTCCAGGCTGAACAAGCCCAGCTCCCTCAGCCTTTCCTCCTAGGGCAGATGCTCCAGTCCCCCCATCATCCTTGTTGCCCTCCTCTGGACTCTCTCCAGGAGTTCCTCATCCTTCTGGAACTGGGAAGCCCAGAACTGGACTCAGTGCTCCAGGTGGAGTCTCACCAGGGCCGGTATCGAACCATTAGGCACCTCAACAAGCTATTTTGAAGCCTACAGAGTTTATTATTCCCAAGAGTCTTACCTGTGTTTCCTCTACACCAGCCGGCAATGCTCGTTGGCGGGTGCAAATTTCTTTAATGAAATTCCAACGACCCGTTCCTAACAAATCACAGTCACGTCTTTGAAGCCACCGCAAGAGGTTGGCGTGCAAGAGCCTCACCCCGTCTAAACACACCGAGACCCCTCTTTGCCCCAGCCTGACCAGGACATCATTTCTGGGAAAGGCAGCGGGATTTCTGGGAAAGGCAGCGGGATTTCTGGAGCAGCCATGGGTTCCAGGAGCAGAGGTGGTCTGGTCTGGTTGGGGTACCCCTGAAGCACCGCAGGCGACGAGCCGACCACAGACGGGACTCACACCAGACCTCAGCCAGCAAACACCCATGGGTGCTGCCGGGGCACAGCACACTGCCCCCAAACCCTCTCCTCCCCCCCCAGCCTGCCTCGGCACAGAGCCGCTCTTGGGAGGGGGGGACCGAGATGCTCCAAGTGCCTCGGAAACTGCTGCCCGAATGTGCCGCCAGGGAAACAGTTATTTCGGCTCCCGTGGGGGTCTGACTTCACCTACAGCTGGGTACTCACCCGCGGGTGCCCCCCCACCCCCAGCACGCCCCAGGCGGTGGCTGAGCGGGGCTGGCAGCCCCCGCACCCCACGGGCAGCCCCAGCACCAACCCCGGCAGCGGAACCGTGCTGCGGAGCGAGGGGACGGACGGGCTTTGCTGGCTGCTGCTGAGCCCAGGCGCCGCAAGGCGAGCGGCGCGGGAGGAGAGGAGACCGACCCCAGGATGGGGAGACCTCGACACCCCCAGGCTTCTCCTAAGACCCCCAGCCCACGGCACTTTCCCGTAGGCAAAGCAGCAACAGCCTTGAAATCCGCCCTTTCTGAGCAGGGGAAATCTTAATAAACATTCCCCAGCAAGGGAAATATCCGCATCCTATCCCGGGGAGGGCGAGGAGCGGGTTCTGTGCCTCCCTGGGAGCAGTGCTGCGTTCCCAGAGCTGCTCCCGGCTCCTGTGGCAGAGCTGGGCAGGGCTGATCCTGGCAATGCCACCTTGGGGACGGCACCAGCAGCACCCGACAGACCCTACTGGTAAGTGTCACCCACGCTGGGCGGGCAGCCAGCGGCTCCGGCGCACGTCCTGTACGCACATCTAAATATACACGCTACCCTCTGCCTCCCACCCTCGGGAGAGAGGACCCAGGGCGAAGGCAGCCCGCTGATGACACGGCTAATTCGCTCGTTGAAGCCCAAAGTTGTCCCTTGTGCGTGGTGGTCTCAGTCCCTGGAGGGCTGGGAGGTGGCGGGGAGCCCCTGTGCGGCCGGGGGGGCCACCTTGGGGCTGGGGGGCAGCTCTGCCGTCCCCGCCAGCAGTCTCCCATTTCTAAACACCTCGCTTTCGTCCGCTGGGGTTGCATCAGCTCCTGTGCTCGTATTTATAACTGGGTTTTAAAACCTGATATTCCATTTCCAGTAGCTGGGGGGGGGGTGGCGGTGAGCTGAGCTCGCGGGGCCCCCAGCCAAGCAGCTGCTGCCACCGTGATCCCTCTCCCCTTCACATCCTGCTGGGAAAAGCTCCCACCGGCAACCTGGTGCCACGGCTTACTGGCATGGGCTCTTTAATTAGCTGCCCGGGGCACGAGGCAGGCCCTCGTTAAAGGGGGGGCTGATTGAGCCTGGCGAGGGCCGGGGAGCCCCGTCCTGCTTTGCGCTGCGCTGGCTGACCTGGGTGCACAGGCAGGCACGTCGCCTCCTCCCGCCCCCAGCGGGTCGACCCCTAGCCTGAGCCCCCCAAAAAGTGGTTTTACACAGATGGATGGGTGGGGAGGGGCCGGGCGAGGGCGGAGGGGAGCCCCTTTGGGGGAGCAGGCTCCAGCCCAAGCCCCGTCTCTCCGGCGCAGCCTCCCCTTGCCAGCAGAGCCCGGGCTGGGAGGAGCTGGAGCCCTGCTCCGGAGCTGCTCCTGCCCAGACCAAAC
Source organism: Butorides virescens (assembly GCA_017310255.1). Lineage (NCBI taxonomy): Eukaryota > Metazoa > Chordata > Aves > Pelecaniformes > Ardeidae > Butorides > Butorides virescens. The sequence goes on from JADKXX010004175.1 coordinate 30,137, forward strand.
GGGGCCAAAGAGGCTCCTGTGCCAGCCCCGGGCTCCCCTGGGCTTCACCCCCGTGCTGGGGCGAGGGAGCCCTGGCTGGAGCCCCCACGGCTCTCGGGAGCCCCCCCAATGCCAACCCACAGCTGGCTGGAGGCAGCAGGACCTGACCCCCCCATTGGCCCAGCGCGGCTCCGGGGACCCCCACTCCCTGTGGGAGGCAGCTTCCAGCTGCTTTAGGTTATAAATAAAGAATGACCTGACGAAAACAGCCCATCTCCTGGGCACCAGGACCAATCACACACCTATTAAATGTACAAAGCAGCCTCTCAAAATAACCGCCGTTCATGAACCCTGGCACCAGGAGCAGATTTGAGGCTTGGCTGGGACCCATCGCCCCCTGTGCTTCCAGGCAGCATCTCTTGCCACGGTTATTTCGCCTTCGCTATTTCTCAAGGAGAACCACAGACCCAAATCCAGCAGAAACAGCACCGAAAGGAGAACTCAGGACTGGGGCGCTCAAATAAATCCTCTCCCGGCCTCGGCCGCACCGCGCGTGTCTGCAGAGGCCAAGCAGCTTCCCTGTGCACGAGATTGCTCCTGTGGAACAGGAAAAGAGCATCTGCAAGCCTGAGAGGAGCAGCAATAGGACAAACTGCCTGTTATTTGAACCGTGCTTTGGGAACCTCAGCCGAAAAGTGTCTGGGAAATGTAAAATAAGCCTGAAATTCTCCGTGCTCCTGTCTGGATGCTGCAGCATTGCTTCATCCCAACCCTGAGCGCTGAGGACCAGCTCCTGGCGGATGGCTCCGTGCCTGCAGCGGTTCCCTGCTGCCCCATCCCAAGCAGCCGGCTGGCCCTGCCCCATCGCCCCCGGGCATCCCGCCCCGGGTTTCAAAGCACCCGTTTGCAGGAGGAGAGCTCCATCCCTGTCACCAGTTACCCAGCACCCTGCCCCTTCAGCTGGGGCTCCTGGCAGCTCCTGCCCGAGGCAGAACGTGCTGGAAGCACCGGACTCTCCTCGGCGTTCGAGACAGGGCTGCGATCCCGTTTTGGAGAACGTAGCTGTTACTGTCTGATGACCCAGCAGTCGGTCAGCGAGGATGAAAAAGCAATGCAAACCCCCGTCCCACTTCAGCCTAGCACATGATTCTATGATCCTAGACTGCCTTCAAACCTTCCCGCGGCCGGTGGCAGCCCCCGCGCCTCAGCCCCCGCAGGGAGAAAGCAGAGCGTCCTCAAGAGCCGCCTGCTGACCCCCTTCCCCCCCGGGCGGCGAGGCCAAGCCCCCACCCGGAGCACAGCGTTAGCAATTCCTGCTGCAATCCACGGTTATTTCACCTTACAGGCTGGGCTGCAGAGAGCCCGTGCCTAGGGCAGGGAGGTGCTGCCCCCCCCCCC
>JADKXX010004177.1:0-26212 GCA_017310255.1 Butorides virescens
TCTCCCAGGCTCCCCCATCCGCACATCCCAAAGCAACAGAAGATGGAGGGCGCCTGGGTTTCCCTACTTCCAGGGGTCCCATCACCTCCCACATATGCCCAGCTCTACTGGAGAAAAAAAAAAAAATAAAAATACACAACCAGATCCTTTAAACCCCGCCGGCCTGGCCCCACCACACACAGCCCTTTTGCTCCGGCGAGGAGAGGAGTGGGGAGCACCGCTGTCTCCACGTTCATTTGCGCATCCCCTGCCCACCCGCCCGGCCGTGCCGCACACCGGCCAGCCCCCCCTTCCCGGCCAGAGCCCCCCTGCAGCACGGGCAGCCAACAAGGGCCAGGGCTGAGGTTTGGAAGCTCCTCCACAGGTCCTGCCGCCAGCTGCCGGCGAGCCCAGGCTGGAAGCAGCGGCCAAGGGCGGCGCGCAGCCCCCCCGAGAGCCGCGGGGAAGCGCAGCCCCGCAGGCTCGCACGCTTTTGTTTTCTCAGAAAACTTTGGAGCTGGAAGGTGGTCGCCGAGGTTGGCGTGTTTAAAATAACAGCCGGGGGGAGGCTGGGGAGGCAGCCGGCGGGAGAAGGGCCGCGCCGCCGCTCCCGGGCGTAAATGGGAGCCTGTGTGCGGTGGGAAGGGGGAGCCCCGTGCAGGGGGCACCTCTGCGCCTCCCCCCGGCCCCTCGCCAGAACCTTCTGGGTGGGCTCAGCTGAGCCCCTGTGCTGGAGGGAGAGGTCAAGCCCACGCTGGGCGAGGGCATGGAGATCTCCACGATTTACTGAGCCGCTGACGGGCTCCTGAAGGGGCGACCCTGGGGTCTGCATCCCAGCGTGAGCGAGCACCACGGGGAGGCACGTGCGGGGAGGTGCAAGGCTGCCCCCAATAAACACATCGCCTTCTCTTGATGGTGCATGTACAGCGATGGCTAAATATATACTCGACGGAAAGTGTGGAGTGATTTATTTTTGTTATTGTTGGTCTGAAATCATGCCGGCTGGAACGGCGCCGCTGAGTTATAGGGCACACACGGAGCATTATCAAAGATCTGTCATAAAGCAAATATTAGCGGGGCCCGCGGCGGAGGTTACGCAGGGCCACTGCTGCCACCCGCAGCCCCCGCACGGTGGGAGCCACCGCGGAGGGTGACCCAACGCTGCGCTGCCCTGGCAGCTCCTCCAGCCTGCCCGGCTGCCTCTGGCGGGGCCGAGGAGGAGGAGGAGGAGCACAGCATCATCGCTGTGGGAAGACGCCAAGATGCGACAGGCTCTAAGGGGCAACGGCTGCATCGGACTCCTGGCCACCACGCATGGGGCAGGAGAAGAATTCCCCCCCCCCCCGTCACAGAAGGGCCCTGAGCCGCTCGGATTTTCCCTGCAGCCTGTCCCTGGTAGCAAGATGCAATCCCCTCGAGAGCTCCCAGACGGGAGTTATTAGCCTTTCATCAGCACGCGCGCAGATGGATGTTATAAACATCACAAAGCCACCATGTTCTCTAGACACCCAACCCGCCCAAACCCAGCAGCGCGCTTCTCGGGGACGGCTTTCCAAAATTCATCTTGTGCTGGAGGGAGGGGGAGGGCACTGGCACCAGCGGGAGCCTCCCTCCTCCTCCCCCCTTTCTCACACGGGTGTTTCCTCACTGCCTTTCCACCCGGTGGCCATCGCTGCCACGCCGTCCTTGCCACCACGCCATCCTTGCCACCACGCCATCCTCATTGCCACATCTCTGTGTCCCTCCCTGCAGGCTGCTCTTCGGGGAGGCACGGGGGGCAGGATACAGAGCTCAACCTCAGACAAGTTCTGGCGTACCGTGCGGCAAGCTCATCTTTAAGCCACACCACGCCGTGCAAGCTTGAGCCCTGGGGGTACACAGCTTGCAGACCCCAGCCTTTAACACACAAAACGTGCCGAACCCCGCAGCGTGCACCCCTGCGAAAATCCAGCGCCGCCTGCGAGGCTGGAGCCCTCCCGAGCCACAGGCACCAACTCTCAGAGGAGCTAGGTGGACCAGCCATTTCCTCCAACCAGCTAGCCACCGCCGCAGCCGCTGCGGAGGAACGCGCCGGGTAAGCAGGGCTGCGCCTCCAGCCCCGACGGACCCCGAAAGCCGCAGTCCCCACGGCTCTGGGCCGGCCGCACGGTGCTGTCCTGACGAACCCCATCTCGCTTGGTGCCGCGCTGCAAACCGGGGTTACGGCTGCTGCACCCGTGACCCAGGCACTGGCAAATTGCCGAGTTTTCCGCCGTCAAATCGCCGAGTTTTCCGCCGTCGTGCTCGCAGCCCCGCAGCCCGTCCCTGCTGCAGCAGCCCCGCGCCCATGGCCGGGGACCCCTGAGCCGGCTGCCGAAGGCTGGGGAGGAGATCGGGAAAGCACCAGGCTGCCCGGGCTTCCTCACAGCGCTTGTAGCGGCGAGACACCCAACGCTCACGGATTTCCAACCACTTCTCGGTACAAAAAGCCCTTATGATTCCCTTGCAAGCCCTGCCGCACCCCCCCCGCCCGTGTTAGCCCCCACAAAGCCAGGAGGCGCTGAGTTGCTGCCGATGGGAGCCAACGCGCCGCCACTGCTCCTCTCCCGCTCGCAGGTCGCCGACACAAGAGACCTTGCCACGGCATCCTCCAAGCCATCTTCTAAAGAGTCCGACCCTACAACACGTTTATTTAAAAGCAGCTGCTTCGCCTGCGGAGCAAGGCTTCCTCCCAGGAGGTGCCCAAGACTCTGCCAGCATCTGCTCCCCCAAACCAGCCCTGGCCCCAGTTTGGCTCTGGTGCAAGGGTCTGACCGGAGGCAGGGACCGATCTCGTGCTTTTCCACCTCTTCCCTCTGCCCCAAGCAAACTCCCCTGCCTGTCCCGCTGCCACATCCCTTTACACTCACCAGCAGCCAGCAAGAAGCTCTCCACTTTGGGCAGGGAGTTTGCTGCCCCGCTAACCCACAGCCCCCCCCGCGCTCACAGGAGGCTGCCGGCTCCCACCCGCCTCAATGCTCTGCCCTCGCCATCGCCACCGAGCCCGGGCAGCGGCCGCCCGCAGACCCAGGGCTGGCATCCCTTGGCAATGCTAACCGGCCCCGGCCCCCCCTCCGCGGGACAGAGGAGTTCAGCCGCGCCCCCCCCCCCCCCCCCCCCCCCCCCCCCCCCCCCCCACCCGAAAGCCCACGTTCCCCTCTGAGACCTCACACCCCACCCTGGTTTTCCCTCGCAGCATCACACGCGCTGCCTCCGTGCAAGAGGCGGGAGAGCTGAACCAGCTCCATCTACAGAAGAGCAAATTAAGACAGCAAACTCTCGCCCTCCAGATCATCTTTAAAGTTTTTTTTAAAAATTGTCCCTCTTTATTAGTCCCAGACAGAAATCTGAAACCCCCCTTAAAAAAAACCCAGATAGCTATATAACGATTTTCAAAGCTGTGTCACATAATTAATGTCACATTTATCTCTTCAGCTGTAGAGATAAAAAGAAACCATCTATCCATGTCCTCATTATTTTTTCTTCTCCTCTTAAAGCCAGTGTTTAAATCCAGGGGCTGGGGGCGCTCCGAAGGAGGGGGAGAGTCTGACTCTCCCTTTACCCCACACCACGATGGCGAGAGAAGATTTCTCCCTCCCCTCTCCCCCATCCCTTCCGCCCATCGCTGCCCATCGGAGGGCAGGACGGGCCGGGTACCCCTCCGGCAAACCTCTCCCTCTCCCCCCCCTTCTGCCCCGCCACCATAAGTTCAACAGGGGACATTTGGGCAGCCGGGAGCCTTCCCCCCGCCCTCCTGGGCTGAGCGAAGGGCCAACCTTCCCAGGTCTCCCGTGACACGCAGACCGAGTCCCACGGTCACAGTACTTTTTAAAAGCCGTGTACGTTTTCCGCTGTTAGCACAGTTTTGATTCATCTCATGTTGCGTTCTGCTTCATTTAGGGGGATGCTGTCCACATTAAAACGATATTTAACACCCCGCCGCTCCCCGGGGCCGCTGGGCTCGCCTCTGCGCGGGACCACCAGCGCTTTTCCCCACGGCCGCTCCTTCCCTCGCTCCCCTCCGCTCGGGGCAGGCTCCCTCTGCATCGGACGAGGACGTGGCGGTCGCAGCCTGGTAGCAGCGCCCCGCGGAAGCGAGAGGGTCCCTTTAAGATATCTGATGAACGCCGATAATCTGGTTTCCATCAGCTCACGGCAGCTCCAAGTGTCACAGCTGCAGCTCGCCAGGGCTTCCAGCGTGCTTTGCGTCCCCTGCAGCCACGCGTGGCATCCCCCCAGGACCCACAGACGGCCATGGGCCCACCAAGGACCTCTGTCATTAGACGGTCCCCAAAACAGGGGGGCTGAACAGCAGCCACTATCAAGCGGAGCGATGGGGGAATGCTATGGGGCAGAAGAAAGGGCTGCCGGTCTCGGGAAGCACGGGAGAGGCGAGAACTCTCCCCAGGAGCCCCCCGCCAGCCCCTGCTGCTGGCCAGCCCACCGCTGCCCCCCCTCCGCTGAGCCTAGGCAAAGTCAGACCCATTAGCCATAAAAACCATGGATGGGTTTAATTTAGCGTTTCTACCATCGCTGCATTTTTTTTTCAGGCAAAAAAATTACACGCCCAGGAGAAAAACAAGGCCTCGAGCATCCTCCTCGGCCAGGAGCAGCCTGGGGAAACGGAGCCCAGCACCTGCCAAAACCCACTTTGTATCCAGACTCGCCGTGGGGTGAAGAGGGCCACCTCTGAATCGGGGCCCTGGGGGGCAGCTCGGGAAGGGGCAGGCATTAAAGCAAGCGAGAGGATTGCTGCGTCGAGGCGCCCGACTGCCGCCGGGAAGCTCTGCAGCAAAGGAAACGAGCCCATGAGCTCTTCCCTTCCGAAGAGGAGCTTCTGCTCCACCACCACGTGAGCGCACCGGTGCTCATCCTGACCGACCTTCCTTCCCTCCTCTCTCGAGAACGGAGCAAAAAAAAGGGGCGATTTTGTTGCTGAAAGCTTCACCCACAAAGGGCAGGGGAATCAAAGCTGCTCTTCAGTGTTCACACAGAGCACGCAGAGCCGTGGAGCGGAACAGTTGCTCTGGGTGAGATCCCTTCCAAGCGCCCTACGAGCGCCTTGGCTGCGCAGCTCACGCCCTGCCTCAACACCAGCTCTTCCCGCTGCCCCCAAACACCGACGCTCCGCCGGGGAAGAGCATTTGATGGAGCAACTCCAGCCCGTGGAGCCGCTGATCAATCACGGCTACAGACTGATGTTGCAGCTTGCCCACGGAACCGCTTCTAACTGAGCTGGTGAAGGGTGGGAGGAAGGCTGCACCACCCCGGGAAGGTCTCCCCACGGCTCCCGACCGTGCTGCACAGCACGGGTGCTCCAAGCATCTGCCACGGGATGGATGTGCACGGAGAGGCAAGAGTGCTCCCCAGCGTACAGACAGGCAGGCACGCACGTCGCCAACGGGGCTGGGAACAACGCTGCAGGGAGCTCCGAGCTGCCAGAGACCCCAGCTGCACCCCGGGATCGGGGCAGCCCCGCTCCTCGAGCAGGGACCGGACCAGCCTGGCGGGGATGGGGCACTTCAGGGCTGCAAGGTCCCAGCACCAGGGACACAGCGACCCCTGGCACTGGAGAAGCGATGGGAGCCCATATGGGGGGAGCCCATATGGGGGGAGCCCATATGGGGGGAGCCCATACGGGGGATGCTCCTCCCACTCACCCCCAGCTCCTGTCCTCCTCCTGCCCTGGGACTCTGCTCTCTCACCCCCCCCTTCCTCCTTTTCCTGGTTCTCTTCCCACCCCCCCTCATCCAAATCCCCTCTCGGGCTCCAGCAGCGCATCCCCTGCAAGGCCAAGAGCCGCCCACGGCAGTCCCTGTCCTACGCAGCCTTTTCCCTGTTCAATGGCTGGCCCCCACTCGGTGACCTTCAGCCCTTTCAGGAGGAGCCCCCAGGACACGGCGGCTCTCCGGGCTCAGGGCTGGGTCAGTTGTCCCACACCAGTGCCCAGGCTCTGCCTTCGGGCATCACTTCCATTCCGCAGTGGCACAGACACCAGCACCGAGCAGGGGGAAACGCAGGAGCAGCCTGGCCGGCTCCAGAACCGGGCGTCTCCGTTCTGCCCTTCTGAAGCAACCCCACCCTGGCACCTCTGCCCCTCTCAAGGCCAACCCGGGGTTCCCTGGGGGCACCATGAGCTGGCTCCCTCCTGACTCACCAGCCGCAGTCGGGAGCAGAGCTACCTTTGTGTCCCCGGGAAGCCCAGGCACCGGGATCCCCATCCAGACCTGAGCTGGGCACTTGCCGGCCACCCAGCTCCCCGGGTCAGAGCCGGCACTGCATCCCCGGAGAGCCGGGGCAGTGGGAAAGGGAGCAGCAAGCCCCACAAACCCAGCCTGGGCTAGCGAAGGCGAACACCAGAAGCCCTATCACACAACACTATTGCACGCCTGCTCTGCTCGAGCCACGGTGCCACCAGAGGCAGGGCCACCACCAGAGGCAGGGCCACCACCCGAGCCCCAGGCTGCCGTGGGCAAACCCTGCAGCCGCCCCAGCGTGCCCGGGCAGGGGGGGAGGTTCCATGCCCAACTGCAGGTGCTGGAGGAACCCCCCTGCTCCACCTTCCCCAGCCCCCCCGCAAAGGCACAGCACACCCATCCCCAGACGCGGAGCTTGGCCCTTGGTTTATTTATACGGGAGGGTTTGCAGACACCCCGAGAGCTCGTTCGCGGGGACATCCCGTAGCAGCAATCCCTTTGCCTGTTTATTTATAGAAAGATATTTATATAGGATAACGCCCCCACGGAGGCACAGCTCCCCCACTCACACGCTCGCCGGGCGAAGGCAAGCCGCCGCACACGGGGTTTCCACGGGAGGATGATTAATTAAACCCGCCGTATATTCAGGGAGGGAGCTCCCCCCCGGCGCAGCCTGGTGAGTCAAACTTGGATCCGGAGCACCTGGAGGCTTTGAGTCTGGTCCCTCTGTACGTGTGGTCCTGGGCAAGATGCTGAGCTCACGTCCCCCCCACGGGGGATGACAACATCTGGGCAGCGCCACCCAGCACGCAGAGCTGGGGACAGAGGCTCCAGACTGGGATTCTGCCACAGGTATCCCTTGGACAAATCCCTTCTCTATTCCGCCCCAGCTCGTGCAGCCATAACAGGGCCCCCGCGTGCTGGGGGGGCAACCTCAAGCAGCAGGCCAAGCACAGGACCCCCACCCTTCCTTGCTGTGCTTGCGCCTGCAGGTTCATCTCCTCTGCCCGCCGCAGGGAGGAGTGGGTGGCAGGAGGTGCGGATGGGGTGCAAGAAGGGTAAAAGACGAGAAGCGGTGGCATTTGGGAAGAGACACCCAGGGAGAGACCGCTGAGACAGCACCCACAGGGACTGTGTGGGTCAGCCCGTGGAAAATTACATCCCTTCTATGACATCCCTTCGAAAATGTAGGCTCCTAATCCCAACAGGAGATTTGGGAAGGCTCTAAAGTAGGGCACCTTGCTCCTCACAGAAAATAACTAAAATTTGGCAGGACTAGGGAGGAGAGGACGGGGACACCTGCAGGGTATGGCACAGAGCAGGGCTACAGCCACGCAGGGCCCATGGGACCGGTGCCCTGAGCCCGATCCCCTGCCCAGCCTCTCCTCCGAAAAGCCTCCTGGCATCAGCTTTGGAATGGGGTTTAAACGCCCACGCGTGTTCGGGTATTGCTCCTGGCACATCCCCCGGGCTCCCAGAGCCCTCCCCGGCACGGGCGCTGGGCTGCTTTCTGGGTGCAGACGGGTGCTCAATGGAAACAGCCCCCTTGGAATCGCATGACGAAAAACTTTTATTACAAAGCCCTACCCGTGTGCAAAATTAGGGAAGTCTGTCTGTCTGTCTTCCTGGATTTCATCTATCGAGTATTAGCAGCGACCTAGCGGGCTCGAGCAACAGGAAGAACTTCTTTACTCTAAGGGTGACTGAGCACTGGAATGGGCTGCCCAGGGGGGTTGTGGAGTCTCCTTCTCTGGAGATATTCAAGGCCCGCCTGGATGAAGTCCTGTGTAACATGCTCTAGGAGAGCCTGCTTGAGCAGGGGGGTTGGACTGGGTGAGCTCCCGAGGGCCCTTCCAAACCTTGCCATTCTGGGATTCTGTAACAGGAGACTCAGTTACGAGATGGCAAGGAAGAAATCGGTACGACGCATCTGAAGTCCTGGCAAGGGCGTCCGGCAGCAGCCTGGGGCTGCCGAAATCTCGCCCCATCGCCACGGCACGGGCCATTCACAAGACCTTCACCAGCTGCATCGATGCGGTGCCTGGTCCCAGATCCCAGCCTGCGGCCCCGAACGCCGGCTGGGGACCCTCGCTGAGCCTCACCGGCTGTTGGACTTGTTCTCCTTCCCCCAGTCCCACCGCTCCCCAGCAAAGGAGGGCACGGAGCACCCTCCGCCCAGTAGCACTTGTTATTTCGGGGAAGTAACCCAGTCCCCATTTTCCTCCCACTTCCACCCAATACATTTTGGCACAGCTACTCCACAGACGGGGAAAAAAAAAATACCCACAAATTCTGCTTCCGAACACCCCCACACTTGAAATCCTGAACTCCTAAAAGCAAAGGAAAGAGCACAGCACCTCCTGCTGACGCAGGCGACCCCCCGGCCGAGCCGGACCGCGCCACCACCCGCAGGGCCACCCAACCCAACGGCTCGGTCACCACCCACGCTTGCCCTGGCGCACGCATCGCCGAGCGAGGAACCTCGGAGGTTTTAGGCTGAGGGATATACCGAGACGTCTGTTCAAAATGAACTCATCTGGCTCATAACAAAGGAGCCCGCTAACGCCTGCAGACCACCGCCTTGTCGCATCCTGCGGGCAAACACTAAAAAGCAGTTTGGCAGTAATTTGGCCCCCTGGATTAGATGCGTTTGTTTTAACAGACACAGCCAGTGCCCAACTGGGGACCCTTCGCAGCCGGCCGTGAAGCACCGATTTATTGTCGCTTGCGCCGGTCCCCAGGTTTACGTGCGCCCCACAACAGCACCCTGGTTCTCAGCCATCGCAGCCAGCCCCCACTGCACCAGGCAGCTCCAGCAAAGCAGCGTGCCCATCCAGAGGCTTACAAATTCAAATAAAGCGAATTAAATACATCCCACGCGCGCAGCTGAAGACATCCCAGGGCGTTTCCCGTGCCCAGCTATGGGTGCTGGGGCTGCTTGCAGGACCTCGGAACAACATCCAGCCAGGCTTCAGCTCAGGAGCCACCTTCCCTGGCAAGCCCCCGCCACCCGGCGCCCCACGGGTGCTGCTGCAGACCATGGCCCGTCCATGGGTGGGCGCACAGCGAGGGCCCTCGCAGCTCCAACGGCCCCGTGTCACCCTCCAAGGATTCACCCTCCACAGAGAAAGCCGAGAGCCTGGGCTTGCTCTCCTAACAGGGGTGGGCCATCTGAATCATAGAATCATGGAATGGTTTGGGTGGGAAGGGACCCCCAGAGGTCCCCCAGCCCACCCCCCCTGCAGGAGCAGGGACACCTTGAACCACATCAGGTTGCTCACAGCCCCGTCCAACCTGGCCTGGGATGTTCCCAGGGATGGGGCCTCCACCACCTCTCTGGGAAACGTGTTCCAGTGTTTTACCGCCCTTATTGTAAAGAATTTCTTCCTTAGATCCAGTCTAAACCTACCCTGGTTTAGTTTAAAACCATTAATCTGCCTTGGTGCTGCTCAGCATCTCCTTCGCCCCCACAGCAAAGGGAAAAGCAAAGTAAGAAAAGTCCCAGTCGCTACCACCGTGAGCTGGGGGAGCCTTGGCCGTGCCCTGAGCACAAAGGCACAGGAGATCAGCAAGGGCAGCACCACCCTGGGGGCGACCAGCTGCACCAGTGGCCACAGAAATTTGGGGGCAACCCATTACAAGGGAGCAGAGCCCCTTCTCCTGCTTCTCACACCGCGGGCTGCCAGACGCCAGGATGATGCAGGGAGGGGAAATGCCCCCCAGGAAGGCAAAAAAGCAAGACCATGTACCCCCCTTAGCGATCCCTAACAGCGGGGTCCCGCAGCCGGCGAAAGGGGCACACGCCGATGCCCACCCTCGAGGCAATCGGCAGCAAGGACACGTGCACTTCAAAGAGGGATGCAGTGGCACGGATGCAATGCATCCTACTGGATCTTCCGAGCAAATGCCTCCCTGGAAAGGCAGAAATCCAAAATCCCCAGGACAGAACGACACGGGACGCCCACACGGCTGGCCCAGCACCTCTGCGCAGTGGCCAAAAGCCCTGGCTGTTTCACACGCAGGGTCCAGGCGGGCCCTGGGGCAGGATGATCTGCCCCCGAGGAAAGGTTTTCCTTGACCTCCGCTACTCAAGACGTCAGCTCGCGCCCGCGGCTCTCCCCAAAGCCGCCTTCATTTTCCCTGAGACCTTTGCTACTGCGCCTCACCTTCTGGTGGCCCCTCCTGCTGTCTGTCCCCCTCTGACACCCACTCCCACCTTCACCTTCCTCAACCTGCAGCCCATGGTGGGGCAAAACGCTTTATCTTGGGTCGCATCCCTAAATTTCTTGGAGAACCCAATGGCAGAGAGTCACCAGGACCCCCACCTCCCGGGAGATGAAAACAAACCCCCTGCTTTAAGGCTGGCCCCGCTAACGTGACCGCAAAGGCCACGCAAGGATGCTCCCTTCCATCTCTCCACGCCTGCAAGGACCCGGCTACTCAGCCCAGCAGGTCCTTTGCCACGGCAGAGGGTTTGCCCTTCGGTAAAAGATGATGAAAACCCAACCCCTAACTCCCCTGGCATCACCACCAGTCCCAGCGAGGCGGGGGGATGAAGGGAAGGAGCTGCTGCGTCCCCGGCCGGCAGGACAAGCACTCCACCGTGGGAAAACGCTTTCCTTTCAGACTAACACCCAGCGCACACTATTCCTTTTTAGCCTAGAGGATAAAACTGTAAATTGTCTTCAATATGAAGCGTGAAGCATCTGGTGGGGACGCTGCAGTGACAACAGAGCATCCCAGGAACTGGAGACGGAGGGCAGCCGACCATCAAGTGGTTGATGAAGAACCGACTTCAGAGCTTACAAGCGTGGCCACTGCCGTTCTTTAACATTACCTGGAATGGTGGCATTTTCTTTGATTTGATTAAGTATGGGTTCCCCCCCTCTTTTCTCATCTAAAGCAGTGGGCAGAGTCGGCATGCCTCTCTCAAACTAGCCGAAAACAGACAGGGAAAACACTCACAGTTGCTGTTGACCAAGCAACCGATGGTGACTCATCTTCTCGAACGCAAAACCACTCCCTGCACGAAGCCACCAGCCGGGTTGTGCTCCCCGAGACCAGTCTGGTGGAACTGGTGAGGCAGCTTGCTGTGTTTTTCTTGGAGGGGAAGCAGTGGGAGATGTGGACATTGCTGAATAAAAAGCATTGCTCCGCATTAACAACGAGCCAGTCATCCAACGGCAAAACATTTCCTCAAAAAAAAAAAAAAAAAAAAAAAGATAAGTCCTTACACACCACTTTGCCATGCGGCTCTTGGAAGCCTGGGGGAATCAGCCCTGTCCCGGCCTCCCCTCCTCATCGGGGCCAACACAGGATCCTCGTACTGCACGGCTTGGCCTCGCGTGACAAAACCCTTCCAAGCACCGGCAGAGAGCATCAACGCTGCAAACTACGGACGCCTTCAAAATCCCACTGGAAAAGGCGAGCGCTTTTCCTGCCAAGCCCACCAAGAAGGGATGAAAGGGGAGCCCTGGTGGCTGCCATTCCCACCCAGCGGTACAAACGGAGGCCTGGGTGGTACCAGTCCCCATCCGAGATCCATCTCCATGGGTAGGGCTGACCTGGAAGCCGTGCCTGTCGATCGCACACGTGTGGAGGCGCCAAGGGGGGAGTCCTGGGGCTGGATGAGCCAGACCCGAGCAGTGCCGAGATCCGCGGTCCCCAGCCATGCAGGGTCCACACAGCCCCATCATCCCTGTCCCCCGTGCCAGCCACCCCAAGCGGAGGAGGGACACCCAGTCCACGTTCCCCAGGACACCGGCCCAGCAAGAGCTCCACTCCCTCTGCGGGACCTCGACGGGGCTCTGAACCACGCTGGGAGACACCACCAAGAAGCTATCTGCCCCAGGCACTCGCATCTAATGCCTTTAAGGAAAAAAATAAATAAAATAAAGCACACGACGTTCTTCTGAGCGCCTGCGGGTCTGCTCCTGCCCTGCCGGGCCGTGCAATGCATCTTCCAGCTCGGTGCCCGGGTTTCCCTCAGAGACGCAAGCCTTTACCCAGGAATTCATAGCAGGAGAAGTCAAGAAGAGAAAAGAGGACGGGTGGAAACCCCCCCACTTTTCCTATTTTATCCAGTACCAAAGCCTTTTGCAGGTCTCCTTCCCCTTGGCTCACTCGCTCTTCTGGGTCTACCAGCGTATTTTAAGTAATGAAATGCACATTTGCTGGTCAGCTCGAATATACCCCGAGGGACCGGCTTCCGCGTGTGTTTGTGTTAAACTTGAGGGTGTTGTAAAGTTGTTCCAACCGCCCGGGGACGGGACGATAAGACATGGCAAGCAGCGCCTGGCGAGTGGGCGGTTGTGGTATTAATATTTATCCCATAATTGAAGGAAGACGTGACAACATGAAAAAAGCAAACCGCGGCCACGCTTCCTTACGAGGCAGACGCTGAATGCTCCGCAGACACCAGATATGCAGTGTTTCATACGATCCTTGTTTGTCACAGAGAATCCCCTTACAAGCCGAGTTCATTAGAAAAAAAAAAAAAAAGAGAAAAACCAGGGCTCAAAGTCAGAATCAGGCCCGCTGGCCCCAGTGCTCCCAGTGTATTTCCAGGCAGCTCCTTCAGCTCCCGCATGCCCCAAGTCCCGGGCTGCCGATGGAGATGAGGCTCACACAGCTGCAGGGGAAAGCTCCTCACGTCCATCGATTTTGTGCTTGCTTGGTAGAGAAGAAAAGGAAAGAGATCTTATTTGCCCTGAAAAGCAAGAAGAGCCGCTCGCCTCGGAGCGGGTACCGGGCACGCTGCAGAGCTGCCCATCGGCGGCACGGGTGCGGCAGGGACCGGCCCAGCCACGCAAACCCCTCCTGCGCGAACGCCAACGGGGCGTAAAATTCCTGCCCCACATCGGGGCACGAAGCTCCAGCTCTCCTGTGCTTTCAGGTGCTCAAAAAGTGCAGGAGAGGAGGAAGACAGCTCCTGGGATGCTGAGCACGTACATACAGTTCCCCAAAACGGCGCAGGGCCCTGGTCCCCAAAACGCCCCAGGACCTGGGCGCCTGCTCGGCAGCCGGGCAGCTCCTGGGACGCCGAGCTCGGTGCTGGGGGAAGCAGCGCAGCCCCCGTGCTGGCCGCCTGCCGCTCCGGCTCCTCTGCTTCATCAGCCCGACAGAGAGACACGCAAAGGAACGCAGTTCCCCCAAAACTCATACAGTCACAGAATCGTTTGGGTGGGCAAAGCCCTTTAAGCTCCCCAACCGTTCCCCTCCCCCTGCCATCCCACCCCCAAACCCCGTCCCTCAGCACCGCCTCTGCCCGGCTGTTAAATCCCCCCAGGGGTGGGGACTCGACCCCTTCCCTGGGCAGCCCCTTCCAGCGCCTGACAGCCCTTTGGGGAAGGAATTGTTCCCCAGGCCCAACCTCACCCTGCCCTGGCACAACTTGAGGCCGTTTCCCCGCGTCCTCTCAATAGCCTTGACAGAAAAGCACGGAGTGAACAGAACTATTGGAAGTTAATTTTCTGCCAGGCCACCTACCTACTTTATAATGACCCCAGGCCATTCAATTGAGAGGACTTTACCATGGATTTCAACAGGCAAATACAGTGGACCCCAAGTTGTCCCAGATGATCAAGCAGTTCCATCATCATAGAATCATGGAATCATGGAATCACTTGGTTTGGCAAAGCCCTTTAAGATCCCCAAGCCCAACCGTTCCCCTAACCCTGCCATCCCACCCCCAAACCCTATCCCTAAGCACCTCATCTATCCTTCTTTTAAATGGGGACTCGACCACCTCCCTGGGCAGCCCATTCCAGAGCCTGACAACCCTTTAGGGAAGAAATTTTTCCTAATGTCTAAAATTTTTCGTAACATCTAATGAAGCCAGCAGCTTGGGCGCAGAAATTCAGTTTATCCTGACGTTAATCTCCGCAGGAGACGCCCCGGCCTCGTACCGCACAAGGGGCTCTGCAGCGGGCTCCTGACCGCCCCCAGCCCCTTCCCTCTCCCGTTCGGGTGGCAGTCGGGAGGTGACAGACCACCGCCCCTCTCCCTGCGCACGGGGGGCACTTGCAGGGCTCATTTACCGGGGGGCCGCTGGCAAGAGGCATCAGCTGGCAAATAAATGGCTTAAGCCAAGGTATTTTAAGCCAACGGCACAAGTCCAATTGATCCAACACCACACAGGACTTGTCCACGGCAGAAAATACCCCTGCCCAATACGCCCCCTACCAGTCCACTGATCACGGCTAGATGCGCCGTGAGCTTCCCCGGATAATTTACTATCCCCATAAATCTCTGTAAAACTGTTTTATCTCATCCGGGTTGGCAATTAAGCAGACTTTGCTCTGTTTATGGCTTACCGAGCCAGGCTCTAACGATAACGTGGGTGCCTTGCGCCGGCGCGCCAGCCCTCCCGGCCACGCGTCCTTCCAACGTGTGTGCAACGCCCCGGGCGCAGCCGCCAGCCACGCGCCCTCCGGGGGCTGCCCCTGCCCTCAGACCCGCTACCAAATAATGTTCCTTCTGCTTTCCTATCTTCCAAATGTGCTATTTAAAGGGGGGGGGGGGAATGAGCTTGGGGGATTAACTCAGCCCGCTTCTGCCAAAATGCACGCCCCGCATGGAATTCCAAGAGGGTTTTTGCTTCTGGGAGCTTAGCAGCTGCTTTGTCAACAGCTTTTTCTTGGGAAATGTTGATGTTTTATGGCTTCATTTAAATCAGGTGGGTGAACGCACAACCATCATCTGCTTGGCTTTTTGATTACCAGATACAGAAATCACCCCCCCACCCCAGGCTGTCCTACCTGCTACGGGACCCCCAGCCTTTCCATACAGCCCAGTCCCTGTGCCCGGGGGGGCTCAGAGCTCCTTGGCGGCGCTTACAAACACATCTAACAAAGTCACTGCGACCCACCAAACCTCCGCGGGCCCGCCGGCAGCCTGCCTGCCCTCAGCCATGTCCCGGGGATTGGTGTTCACAGCTGGGAAAGGCAGCTCCTCCTCCTCCTCCTCTCTGCAGGGCCCCCCCTCCATCCCCCCGAGGGCACGCAGCCGCTGCGCACCACGGTCCTCGGCACCAGGGCACGGCCATGGCCGCCCAGCCCCAGCTCGAGGGAAAGCCTCCTCTAAACACCCCCGGCTTTGCTCATCGCCTCCTTGCCATTAACACCAGCCCGGCTCAGCCCCATCCTCTGCTTCCCAGGGCTGCCCCCAGCCCTCCATAGCCAGCAAAAGTCCCACAGCCCTGGGGACGTGGTTCTCACACAACCCCAGGGACATGATTCTCACGCAGCCCTGGGGACGTGGCCCATCCTGAGCTACCCCTACCCTCTGCCACCGCTCCCACCAACACCCTTCTTGCCACACCAGGAACGCCGAGCAGCCATTCCCGTCCCCGTCCCCAGGAAGGGACCAGGAGCCAGCACAGCACCCAGGGGAGAGGTTCCCGGCATCTCAGGGGGGTCTGATGGGCAAATGTCCCACTCGGGTCTCTTGGACTCCCGGAAGGCAAGGAGTGAAAGCCACAGTCACTTCGAGAAGCTTTGAATCAGAATCCCAGCATGGCAGGGGTTGGCAGGGCCCTCGGGAGCTCCCCCAGTGCCACCCCCCTGCCCAAGCAGGCTCACCCAGAGCAGGGGGCACAGGACAGCGGCCAGGCGGGGGTTGAAGATCTCCAGAGAAGGAGACTCCGGGCCAGGGCTCAGACACCCTCAGAGTAAAGAAGTTTTTCCTCATATTCAACTGAAACCTCTTATGTCTCAGTTTGTGCCCATGGCCCCTTGTCCTGGCGCTGGGCACCACTGCAAAGAGTCTGGTTCTGTCTTCATGACTTCCGCCCTTAAAATATTTGTAGGTGTTGATGAGGTTTCTGACGTATGTATTGTGATGAGCTGTGGGGTCATTTACCAAAAGAACCACACACTACGGCACCGGCAGCGTGGGTGCAAGGCACGACGCAGGCTGGGAGGGGCACGCGGCCGTGGTGGAAGCCAGGCCCTCGGGTCACCGGCCACCCACGCGCCCCCCCCGCAGCACAGGCCACCGCTTCAGACGGCTCATCAACCGCAGACCCGCAACGAGAAGCCAAAGCCACAGCTACAACGCGACGCGCGGGGGGACTGCTGATGCCGCTCGCGCCCCCGACCCCCGCCGGGCATCGGTGACCTCCAGCCGCCGCAGTGCCGGCCGCCGACCCAGCGGGAACGGTGCCGTTCCGCAGCCGCGGCACCGCCGGCAGATCCGGCTCCAGCTCTCCGCAGCAGGCAGGGGTGAAGTGCCCAAGCCGCGGGATGGCAATTTCCATGGCAACGCGGGGATGCCATCAGCCGAGGATTAAGCTCCAGCGGGAGGGGAAGTGGGACCAGGGGGAGGGAGGCTGATCAACAAGCACCGCGACAGGGACGCTGCGGAGGAACGGAGGCCCACGGCATCGATTTTCACGCCCATCTCCCCCTTTCAATTCTTCTCTAGCATGAAAGTCCCAATTTAAATGGCAGACTTTGCCACCGTTAAAAGCTATCAGAGCATTTAACACACTGCCCCTTCCTCCCACGTCATCACACCCACGAACGCCGCAGAAATAAAGGGGACTGCAAGATGCAGACACCTCCCCGCCGCCCCGCCATGAAAGTGCGGCAAATCTGCGTCACACAGAGAACCTTTGAGAGAGGATGAATGCTCGGGGCAGGGAAAAATGATTACTTTATTTGTAAAGACCATGTCCCTTGTCATTCTAATTCATGCCAAATCCTCCAGGCACCGGACAGCTGTGGGTTTCATCATGAATATACAAATCAGCAACAACCGAACAACAAAAGGAGGCTCCGAATGCAACACGGGGAGACCGAGAATCCGGGCTGGTTCGGCTGCTGCTCGCCCTCCTTTGCACTGAAAGGAAGGGGGGGACGGGTACAGCCAGGACCTGCCACCGCCTCCTGCCACCACGCACCCCGGCAGCCCAGCTCCCGTGTGCTCCCCGACACGAGGAGTCACCCCGGGAGGCACCACCCTGCCCTCTCCCCCCGCACGTCCCCTCCGGGGTGCCAAGCTGCACCCAGGGCTGAAGGCGGGCAGCGAGCGGGGGACGGACGGTCCCTGGCAGCCTGGGGGACCCCCTTCTGTGTGAGCCCCAGCAGTCGGTCCCAGGGACGCCTTCCCACATCATCAGAAACCGCCCCACATCAGGCTTCGAAGTCAGAACTACCCTTGTGCAGAGGGAGAATCACACCCCATTCCCCTGCCCGCTGCGGTGCCAGCCCTAGAGCCCAACCACAGCACCCACATCCATCCTGCTCCTGAGGGGAGGGTCCTGGCAGCCCCACGCTCAGAGGGGACCTGTCCTCTCCTCCTGCACAGGACAAGTCAGTTAGTATTTTACTCTGCTCAGAAAAAGACATCTGGGCTGTGGAGTACCAAAAACTAACGTTCCCCTGAGAGGGGCAAGGTCAGAAATCTGGAGAGAAAGACAAGGGGATGAGCAGGGGGGGACCCTGCAGAAGCTGCAAGGAATGACGTGCAGACAGCTTCACATCTCCTCACCAAGATGTTTCCCAGTGCAAAACCCTGCCCGTACCAGGCTGGGGCTCCGTGCCGTAGCGTAGCCCGGGATTCCTCGCCTCTTCTTGCACAGAGACCTCGCTGGAAGAGGGGGGCCACCCCGCCGGCCGCCGCCAGCGCAGCGTTGGGCACGTCCTGCTCCCTGGCTCTGCCCCACAGCGTTCCCATCCCCAGACGGGCTTGCACGTGGTAGGAGAGGGGTGTTTCGGGGGGTTCAGCTGAGTCCTCAAACTTGCAAACTTCCTGCATCAATCTCCCTCCCTCCTGCAGACTCCCTCATAAAACACACGAGGAGAAGGAGGAGGAGAAGGAGGAGGAGGAGGGACCGCGGGGGATGCCTGAGCTTTGAGACCCCACCGAGCGATGGACCTGGGGCTCACGCTCTCCCCAGCCCAGCCCTGGGGGGCAGCACTTGCGTCCTCGGTCCAGCCCGGCGCTGACACCCCATCGCCCCACCTCCACCTCCACCCCGAGACCATCAGACAAGGCTCCCTCCCAACACGAGGTCGGGCTCCCAGCTCAATCCTGGAACGATCAAACACTGCTAAATGTGGAACAGTGACAATAAAAACCAGCGTGTGTAAGAAAAAGGGCCAGTTCCCCGCTCTGCGAGGAAGCAGCCGGGCAGAACCCCTCGGCTCCACCACCGCCAGCTCTGAGGCCTCCAGGGTTTTATAAGCACATCAGCCCTGGTCCTCTTGGCAGAGCGCCTTATGGAAATACCAGGACATCCCTCTCGGACACGACCCCCTCCCCAGCAAGCCCCGCACCTGCAGCCAACCACCAGCCTGCTGAGAGGCGGGAACTAACGGTGCAAAGGCCTCGTATGACAAATTCGGCGTCAGAACGAATGGCACCGGAGATACCGCACCAGCCAACCTCGCTGGCACTCGGCATTCTGGGCTTTAACCCGAGCAAAGCCCTCGCGCCGCGCAGCGAAGGGTTGGGAGACCCAGCCCAGAAGGCTCGGATGCCGGGGGCCATCGTGGCATCGCCAGCACAGGACGGAGATCCTGGGACACCCGGGGCCGTCGTGGCATCGCCAGCGCAGGACGGAGATCCCGGGACACCCGGGGCTGTCATGGCATCACCAGCACAGGACAGAGATCCCGGGACACCCGGGGCCGTCGTGGCATCGCCAGCACAGGACAGAGATCCCGGGACACCCGGGGCTGTCGTGGCATCACCAGCACAGGACGGAGATCCCGGGACACCCGGGGCTGTCGTGGCATCACCAGCACAGGACGGAGATCCCGGGACACCCGGGGCCGTTGTGGCGTCGCCAGCACAGGACGGAGATCCCGGGACACCCGCGTCCCGACAGCCACCAGCACAGCACAGCCCATCCAGCGCTGCAACGGGAAAATCCAAAGCCTGGCGGCCAGGAGAACAAAAATACCAACACTTGGGTGGACAAACCCACCTTCAAGCCCACAGGCAAAGCCTTTACACCACGGGGGGCTGCCCCCCGCCCCACCCCACAACCGGGGCCCCCCAGCCGGCTGCGCGCATCCGTGGGAGCCGCAATCTCAGCCATAAAACCCCGCTCGGGGCCGGGACAGCCAGCTGCGGCTGCGCTAGCGGCTTCTCCTGGACGGCCTCGAAGCATTGCCCTCACCAGCAGAACCTCTTCCAGCCGGCACAGGATAGGAGGCAGCCCCCCCACAGCCCCCCGTGCTGAGCAGGGGGTGGGACGGGGACCCAAGGCCCCCGGGCAGGCACCGAGCTGGCGGGGGGCAGCACCCTGAGCACCTGCAGGGGCATGCGGTGGATTTTGCTCTCTGCTACGGACACGGGCTGGACTTCATGACTCCTCCACAGGCTTTGACAAGGAGACACGGGAAAAACGCGTGCCCCCTCCCATGCCCGAAGCCCGAGGCACTCTGGGAACCGTAACGGTGACAAACCTGCTCCCCTGCCCGCCGCCGCGCGCCACAACTCACCCCCTCTGCCTGCAGCAAGAGGGAAAGGGCCCCCTCCCCTTAAAAATTGCCTTTCTTTGGGGGAAAAAAAACCAAACCCTCCTTGAACAAATGGCAGCAAATCCCAATAGGGAGCTGCACAATGGACACTTCAGTCTGCCCAGGGGAGGGAGAGACAGGACCTTCAATGCCTAAATAAATTCAATTTGCTCGTTAAGAGGGGGCTGGGGAAGGTTAGGCAGAGGGTAGCGGTGGTTATTCACTTCCCCCAATTAACATTCCAGCAGCGCTGCTCTGCTTTCGAGGAACAATAACTTTTTCGGGAGGGGGAGAGACGCTCACGGGGGCGTTGGATGGTCCTGGAGAAAGGAGACACGTCCATGCCTTAACAGGGTCTGAGTTTATGTACGATGGGAACCGCTCAACAAAACTAAGAATAAAGATTTAGCCTACGCAAGAAGAACCTGCAAAATAAACCCCCTCACATCCCTAGACCAAGCTTATTTGCCTTTGCTGCCGATCTAAATATTTTCTGCACAGGCCTTGGCAACAGAAAAAGAGGCGGCTTGTCACCGCTTTGTTTATAAAAGGTCTCCAAACACAGGGTCATGAAAAATATTTAGACCAGGCTTTGAGCCGCACCATCCCCACAGCCTCCCGCGGCCCCCACGCCAACCCCCAGCGGCCGAGGACCTCGACCGCCCGTGTTTTAAAATAAACCAGAGCCTCATCCCCCTCATCCCGGCTCTTGGTTGCCGCCAGCCCGGGCTCGCAGGTGGGGTGGCCGGGAGGGGGTTATAGCTCACCCCCGCACCAGCTTCCCGGAGCTCCCCTGCAGGACCAAGAGGGCTGGATGCCACCCCGGGAAACTCCCGGGCCCCCTTACTGCGGTCTGCCCCCCGCTCTGTGACAGTAATTTACTCATTTATTTCCTTCACAGGATGAAAAATCTGCGCTTTCTGAGCCTGGTCATTAATTTCTCCAATAAAGCTCCATTACAGCACACTTGGAACTCCCACTTGGAGCTCGTGGGGCTTCCCCCGTGCTCGTACAAGGGAGGCCGCCGTGCCTTCATCCTCCTCGTGCTCGCGAGCCCCGCGATGGCACGTGCACACAGAAGACAAGGAGCACGAACCAAACCCAACCGCGGTCGCACCGGTGGGAAGGAAAAGCACCGGCGGGGCTCTGTGCACGCCGATTGCCGCCCACCCCGGCCAGCAGAGGCTGGGGCTGCTCCCAGGGCGCGGGACGAAGCCCTCCGCCGGACGAAGCCGTGCCTGTGCCGCCTCCGGCGCCCTGGGCCTGAAAGGAGCCGGCTTGCCCGCGTAAAACTGAAAGCAACCACGGAAACGGAGGGGTCCGTCAGTACCCCGCGGGCACACGCACCGGGGCGGATCCATTTCACCGCTCCGCGGTTTCAAAGGATTCCCATGAAAATCTATCCCAAAGAGACAGATGGCCAGGGCTCGGCATTCCCAGTCAGCGCACGGAAGCAGTAAAAGGGGACCCCGAGGCAGACCCCGGCACACGGGCACGGCCGGACAGACGTCTCGCGGGGGGAGGCCAGGCACTGCTGCCCGTTCAGCTCAGTTATATCACCCGTGGGTGCCTACGGCCGCGTGCAGGAAAGAAGAACATTTTGCTCAGCTGTACGCGTCGCCAGACCCAAAATCAGTCCGGTTTGCCCTGAATCAGCGTACGAGCCCCGGGAGAACGCGCCCGACCGACCCAGCTCCCATCAGCGTGGTACTCGGCCGCATCAGCTCAGTTACGTCCCATCCAACAGGCGTGAGGCAAACTCGAAGCAGGCAACGTCCAAGGGTGTTCCAGGTTATTTCAGCCCCACATGGGCAACGCTCCGGTTGAAGAGATGCAGTTTCCCACTTGACCTCTCAGGTCATGCCTTGGTGATTTACCAGGCAAAGCACGATGACGGCAAGTAGCTCTTCAGTGCCAGTGCCACCTCTCCAGAAAACGACTAGATGATTGGACTAGATGACCTCTAGGGGTCCCTCCCAACCCAAAACATTCTACAATTCTAAAGGCCTGCGCCTACCTGAGAAGGTGCCTCCTCGCAGGGTTGATGCAGAAAGGCTGGGAAGCAGCATTGGACAAGCCCCGCTGTCAACCCTGCGGCACCTGATGATGGCACACCAGGCCCAAGCATCCCCCAGGTCTGGGGAAAGGCTGGACCAGCCTGGAGCCCTGCTGGAAGTCTCCAGCACACCTCTTGCCTCTTGCCCTAATCGTAGAATAGAATCATAGACTTGTTCAGGTTGGAAGAGACCCCCAAGATCATCAAGTCCAACCATCAACCCAGCTCTGCCATCCCACCACCAAAGCACGTTCCCAAGCACCTTGTCTGCCCATCTTTTAAATACCTCCAGGGATGGGGACTCAACCACCTGCTCCCACCTGTGAGCAGGGGCTCAGCAACACAAGGTCTCCCCGGGCAGCTCTACGTGTCCTTCCTGGAGCACCACGAGGCTTAAGCGGTGCCTTTTTCCCCCAAGCACAGGTCTGCAGTCCAGAACAAATCCCCTCTCAAGCCAGCATCAGGCACCAGGACTCCACCTTCCCTAATCTTTGGGCAGCTGATGCCCTTTCCTACCACCCAAGCAGCACGACCCATTGCTCCAGAGCCGATGCCACGGGTGCTCACCAGAGGCCCCTTCACCGGCCACAGGGAACAGTAAATCAGCGTTTGAGCAGAAGCCCAGATGCTACAGCTGAGCTATGGGCTGCATTTGCTGTTGACTTTCAAGCCTGAAAGAGGAACCCACCCATAAAAGCGCAGAGGCCAGCAGTGGAAGGGAAAGCTCCTCGCCGGCGGGGGAGCAGCACGAACCAAGAGCAGGCTCAGCCCCTGCTCCCCCCCAGCCCCGGGCGGCCAGGAACCACACGTGCCAATCCTCCTCGCCAACAACGCAGTCGCTGCCATAGCTGGACGCGGGAGGAGTGGAACGGGACCCAGGTCCCGCATGGCCCTGTCGATGTCCCTAGGAGCTGAGGCTCCAAACCTTGCCCCCTCCAGCAATCACTGTCCTCCCCAGGAGATAACAGGGGCTCAGGCAAGAGCGTCAGGACCCCAGCACCCCACAGGCAACCCGGGGTGCACACAGGGTCTTTCCAGGACAGCAGTTTTCATACTGCTTTCCTCAAAGCATCCAGAAGCACGGAAGCTTTTCAGGAGGCAGGATGTTTCTGCCGCTGGGAAGAGCCTGAAGTTGAGCGCTGTCATGCTGGTAGCTGGGCACCTCAGAAAAGCCGTTCGTTCTCTCTACCCTGGAAAGCCCCCCCTGCGAGAGCCAGAGATGACAGAGGGGAGATCTCACCCCCGCAGACACGCATCCCTGCCCCTCTGCCCCCCCGGCTCCCAGCTTGACTCCCTCCCGGGCTGGTGGGAGGCTGCAGCACAGAGAGGTTCAGCAGGCTGGCAGCAAGCCGGCCCCTCGCCACGGCACGAGGCGTCAAGAGCCTCGTGGCCAAAGCACCCGCCCCACCGCCCTTCATCCCAGCCCTCCCTCCCCTCGCCCTCCTCCTCCTCCTCCCAGCCGCCCCTCGCCAGCGACTCCTGGTCCCCCGGCGCGGCCAGGCTGGGACCGGAGATTCGACTGCAGCAGGGAGGAAAAGCAGCTTGCTACGTGTGACAGGCAAAGGCCCCCCAAATAGTGCAGAAAGCCGTAAATCTCCTTTTCTTTGCAGGAGACCAAGGCCCCACTATGCGAGCGGGGCAGCCTCCGGAGGCACCTTGCTCCCCGCCGAAGCCTGGGCGCGCTCTGCCCCTGCGAATGCTCCCCTTGCAAGAGATAAGGCTCGGCTCTCTGACGCTCGCCAACGAGTCATTAAAAAAAAATAACACATGAGGGGGGAGAAGCGAGATGAACAAAATGCTAATAGGAACCCCCAGGTCAATCCGCCCCCCCTGTCACCGGGGCCCTCCTCCTGCCAGCACATTCCTGCCGCTAATGAGGCCCCACCGCTTCCTCCTCCCTCCTCAAGTTGCTCCTGGTGATGCAAATCCATCGTCTTTGTTTCTATTCCTGGAGTAAAAACAGAACCAAAGTAAATAGCAAAACAGCTCTTGGGTTTCAGGATCCTTTCTCTTTCCACCCTTCCCAACAGCAGCAAGGCTGCTGCTGCCGTCAAGGCGAGGTGACACCCGACCCCAGACGCGGTCCTGTTCCCACCGGAAATGCTCCGCTTAATCTTCGGCCTCCGACGTCCCCTTTGAGGTCACTGCCAGCTCCTTCTCCGACGCTCCGCTTCGCTGCGCTCCTTGGGAGGTTTCAGACGTCACTGCAAGCGAGCGCGCCCGCGGAGAGCCTGCCAAGGACGCTGGCGACGGCAGAGAGCCCCCCAGCCCCGCCAGGCTGGAGACACGTCCCCACCAGACCTCCCACCATCCACGGTCACCACCGCCCAGGGAGCTGAGCCAGCTCCAGTCTGCACCCAGGGACCTCACGGTGCCCAGCGCGTTCCCACGTGCCGGGGTGGGCACTGATGCACGGAGGGGGCAAGGAGACGCACGGCACCGCAAGCCAGGCACATGGCCTCTCCCCCATACGTGCCAGCGTCCCGCAAGCAGCACGACGGCCACCCTGCCCCCCACCAGGGCAGGTTTAGGCTGGACATTAGGAAAAACTTCTTCACCGAAAGGGTTGTAAGGCTCTGGAATGGGCTGCCCAGGGAGGTGGTCGAGTCCCCATCCCTGGAGGGATTTAAAAGAAGGATGGATGAGGTGCTGAGGGACAGGGTTTAGTGGTGGGATGGCAGGGGTAGGTTAAAGGTTGGACTCGATGATCTTAAAGGGCTTTTCCAACCAAAATGATTCTATGATTCTATAAGATCAGCTCGGCCACTGCCAAGCCCCCCCACCCCCCAGCTGCAGACGCAGGAGGGGCGGGTAAGGCCATCTGCGTGCAAGAAAAAGCTCCATCCAGGTACAGCTTCTGGTCTGTGACAGTGTCCCCAAGGTCACTCCTCCTTGGTTGAGGTCCAGCAAAGCCTACGTTAGGTGCTGGGTCCCTGAATGCCTGCAGCAGGACGGACACACACAAATATCTCAAGGGTGGGGGTCACGAGGATGGAGCCAGACTCTTCCCAGTGGTGCCCAGCGCCAGGCCAAGGGGCCATGGGCACAACCTGAAGCAGAAGAGGTTCCAGTTGAACAGGAGGAAGAACTTGTTGAGTGTGAGGGTGCCCGAGCCCTGGCCCAGGCTGCCCAGGGGGGCTGTGGAGTCTCCTTCTCTGGAGATCTTCAACCCCCGCCTGGCCGCTGTCCTGTGCCCCCTGCTCTGGGTGAGCCTGCTTGGGCAGGGGGGTGGCACTGGGGGAGCTCCCGAGGGCCCTGCCAGTCTGGGATTCTGTGAGCACACTCCAGGTGGCACCAGGGTCACGTCCCACCGTTGTGGCCACGCTGGAAAGCAGACAGCAGCAGAGCTGAGCCTCAGCTCCAGGTGCAGATGCAAGGGAGAGCACAGAGCCCTGACAGCACTCGTAACACTGAACAGTCAGATGCGACCACCGCTTTCGGACACTGCGACCCCCCCAGGGGCTCGGGCAGCCCCCACAGCTTTCCCCAGGCTCCCAGGTGCAAGGAGTGGGGAAACCGTGAGGATTTGGAGGCCGAGGAGAGCTCGGCCCCCTCCAACGAGGGCAGGGACAGGTACAGCAGAGCCCTTCCTCCAGCGATGGGGGAAGAAGAGCCCGAGCAGCGGCTGCCCCGGAGGTACGGGTGCGCCGAAGCGCGGTGCTGCAGAGACCTCTTGCAGCACAGAACTGCTACTGCACCCCCGCCCCGACACCACGGGCATCTCTCGGAGCCGCACGGTTTCCAACAGAAAAAGCGCATTGACAGCACCTGGGGATTTACCCCGTGCGTGTCCAGGGCAGGCGGCACCGGGGGGGCTCCGCAGCACCCAGCTGATGGCATCCACAGCCGGCCGCTACGCTGAGCTGCTCCCAGCTCCGCAGCGGGATCTGCCTGCCACATCCTTGAGTCTTGCCAGGTCCTTGAGTCTGCAGGAAGCCCCATGGATGCCCAGAAAGGCTTATGCAGCACAAGGACCTCCCTGCGGGGCTCTGCTCGCAGGCAAAGTGCTCGGAAGCGTTTAAACCTCTGGCTGGCAGAGTACTTGCTTCGCTGGCCCTCTCCAACCGCAACGGAAGGCGCTGGGGGATTGCGTTCCCAAAGAGCTGCAACCCATTGGGGGTTGGTCTGGACGACCGCTAGGGGTCCCTTCCAACCCAAAACATTCTACTATTTGCTCACGAACCTGGGCTCCTGCCTGCCTCGGATGGAGCAGACCCAGAGGGATCTGCCGCCTGCTATCCAGGAGATGAGGAGGGCTTAGGAGGAAGCACGGAGGAGCAGATCTGCCAAGGGAAACAGGGAAGAGGTCCACAGGTGGGGCGGCAGGGGATGGATGGGGTTTACTGGTCCAAGCAGTGACCAGGCTGGGATCCAGGGACCTGCAGTCACGAAGCCACCCAGCCGGCATCTACACACCCGCCCCGCAGATGCAGTGAGCATTCTGGAGGAGGAAGGCTGCCGGGGAGGAGGAAGGCTGCCGGGGAGGAGGA
>JADKXX010004178.1:0-161169 GCA_017310255.1 Butorides virescens
GGAGGAGGAAGGCTGCCGGGGAGGAGGAAGGCTGCCGGGGAGGAGGAAGGCTGCCGGGGGGCCAGGGAGCGGGGGCTGGCAGGCCAGCAGCAGAGGGGAAGAGCATCACAAGCTTTCAGGAACCGGCTGCATGGCACGTGTCAGCGCCGCCCCCCGCATGCGACAGAGGTGCCACGACTCTGCTCTGCGAAACCGAGCCCAACGCCCGCCTCTAATTTTATGATTTTGGTTTTACGGCACTGAACCACAGGCACAAACCAGCGTCGCCGGGGCTGTCCGCTAACGTCTTCTGCACCCAGGTAGGAGAGCAAGTGCTTTTGTAGCGGCGTTGGAACGTAGCCGAATACAATAAAACGAGGAGGTGAGCGTTTCCACCACCGCGGTTTCACTGGCACCAGTGGGGCTACAGCAGGGCTGAGCCCGACCCTGCTGCCAGCGCGGGCATCGCAGCAGAGCCTCTGGTGACAGAGGTGACAGAGGGCACCCGACGGGCTCCCCAGGATAATGCAGGGATGGGTCCCACTAAGCAGAAACCGTTCTGCTCCGGGCTCTGCCCAGTTTGCCTGGCACCAGGGGGCATTGGCGTCCCCTGGACCAGTGATGCTCCGGGGCCAGGCGGCTCCTGCACAGCCCCCTGTGCTCTGCTCCCCAGCACCGCTGCAGAGCCCATCGGGAGCGGGAGTTGTTTCTGGACCCACATCCAGAACCCATGGGGATAGGAAAGCCTGGGTGGGTACACGTCTGTCGGTGCCAGCCTCCTCCCACAGCCCACGTGCTGTCGGCAGCTTCAGTCAGCACCAGGCTCCATCAGGGTTCTGCCACAAAGCGAGTTTGTGTCCCCACTGCCTCCTTTTCCCAGGCTCCACCATTCCGGTTAGCCCCTATCCTTCATTATGGGTTTGGCAAGGCCAGGATTACCTCTGCTCAACTCCTCTCTCCCAAGACAAACAGGGCTCTACGTGCCCTGGGGGGCCCAGATGTTTCATCACAGAACGACTACCTGAAAAAAATACCATACAAAAAATAATAATAATTAAAAGATAAAATACATCAGTGCACGGGAACACAGCCAGGTAAGCAACGCAACTCCCAGCGTTTGAATTGAAGCAAGCAGCAGCGTTTCGTTTCGGAGGAGCTGAGGGATCAGGACTGAGACCGGCTGCAAACCAACTAACAACGACCCATGGGCCGGCGCGCGGGGCCCCGCTGGCTCTTCCTCGCCGGGGGCAGCGGGATCCGCGCTGCCGGTTTAACGAGCATCCTTACAACATCGGCGGGCAACGCCGGAACAACCGGCCTAGATACAGAGTACTTCTGAAATCCCATGGGGAAAGAGTAGAGATTCACACAGAGCCTTGCTGTGATCTGCACCACCCGTCCCAGCAGTCGCCACAGAGTGACCCAGTCCTGGGTGGCCTCCTCTAACGCTCTATAGGGCTAACGGGGCTCCCCCCTGCTCCATGGGGCTCCACAGGGCTAACGATGAGTTTAAGAGGTGTCTTCGATGACCAGGGCTCCTATGAAGACAAGGAGCTTCACCGCAGCCCGCACCGCAGCCGTCGGCACGCTCCTCCTCCCCCAGGCGAGGGACGCTGCTGAAGGTCCCATCCCCACTCCTCGCTGCCCATCACGGGGCATCAAACCCAAAGCGGCCCCTTGCCCATCCCTGAGTGACCCCAAACAACGCGGGCGAAGTCTCAGAGCACGGTCCCAGCCCTGGCTGCCGCCTCCATCACAGCGCGGAGACGCTGGACCCGCCGGGGCAAGGCACGGGATCCATGGGAGGGACGGATGTCAGAAGCAATCAGACGCTCCTCTTCCTCCGGGGCGGAAACGCTGCCAAGGTTACGAGCCTTGGAGGAGTTGAAAGGAAAGGCTTATTAGAAAGAAAACTCGTTCTGACAATCACAGAAATTGGAATTCATTTAAAATTCAAATTATGCAAATTCAAGTCATCTGTACGTGCAGCTCCATCTCACGCCAGCGGCGGGACCGCAGGCGCACGCCACCAGCTACGCGGCCGGGGGACGTCCCCGCGCTCTGCCCCATCTCCACCCAACCTGCCAGGTCAGGGACCCCCCAAAAGCATCAGGAGCCTCCCCCCCCCACTCACAGCGATTCCCAGGAAGCCGAGCAGCGGCATCGCACGGCACAGGCGGCTCAAACCGTCAGCACGGAGAGAGCAAAGCCGGACATCTGATGTGGAAAAATGAACCAAGCTTCCACCACGGGCTTTCTCAAGAGGTCCTGGATGAGCTGCTGCGAAAAGGCAAATCCTGCTCTCTGCCGTGGAGCCCCACCGTGCGCGGGGGGAGCTGCTCCCACCCGGCACCATCTCCTGTGCAGCCGTGCCGGGAGCGGGGCTGGGCAGAGCGGGCACCACGCCGCCGGCTGGGGCACAGCACGAACCCGGGGGCACCGGCAGCGCCTCCAGCACCCAGACGGGAAGCATTGCCAAGCCTCGGGAGGAGGTGGAGCCCGCCACCAGCTACCTGCTCTCGGGAATAACTTCCCCGGGTTGGCAGGACCTTTACTTGGAACTTAAAAACCAGGCTCTCCAGCTGCGGGGGGGTACTGGTCCCATACCAGCCCGAGCCTCGGCTAAGGAGCTGCTGGCTCAGCCCGCTGCCCCGAGCCTCCATCAAAGGGCCCTTCCCAGGCAGGATGAGTCCGCTTTTCTCAGTAGCTCTCACAAGGTCAGCCCGTGGCTGAGCCTACAGCAATGACACCTTTTAGCTCTTAAAAGAAACCAGAAATGGCACAGGTGAGGAAAAAAATGAAGAAAAAAACCCACTGTACAAAAATCCTGCCCTGTGCCTTGACAGGGACATCCCATAAGATGAGCTCCACGGGTGCACCGAGGGCAGCTCAAGGCGCCCAAAGCCTCGTGAAGCCAAAGGCCAACGCAAAGCAGCTGCAGGCAGGACGGAGCCACCGGCGCGGTGCTGAGCAGGCCACGGGCTGCCCCGTGGGGACGGACAGATCCCACCGCTCCCCAGGCACCGGGACGCTGGCTGGGCTGAGAGCCCAAGCCCTTGCTCCCACCTCCGCCGCAAAGGGGGTCCCAGCGCCAGGTCCCCCACCCATACTGAAAGACGCCCTCCAAAAGAGGAACGGTCCCCAACACCTCAGCGACCTCCCCCCCTTCTGGGCACAGCGGGGGGCGCAGATCCCGGCCGAAGGACGATGAAGCGCGGACGCACGCCTTACCCCGCAGCAGGACCGCTGCATCCTAAACACCTCCCGCATCCTTCAGCCGCTCGCCGGACGCCCCATCCCACTCCTGCTCATCTCCATCCCTGAAGCCTTCGCCTGCTGCCTCCCGCAGGGGCGGCTCGCGGGTGCCGCTGGCAGTGCCAGCGCCGTGACCGACTCACGCTCACGGGCGTCCGCACGTGGAAAAGCGCCGGCGCGCTGCCGGGGTCCGAACCGTCCCTCCTGGGGAGGGGAGGAGCGGCTACGTTCAACAGCCGGTGCGAGCGCAAGCGGGGAGGGCAAGCCCCCGAGGCCCCACCGTACAGAGGGGACACAGCCTGGGAGGCACCCAAAGCAGCACCAGGAGGTGGGACCCGGTGGGAAGATCAGCCCCCCCTCGGGGCGAGGGGGCAGCGAGCGGCTGGAGGGGCAGGGGGGCTGGAGAGACGCATCTGCCCAAAGCCTGCGGGCGGGGCGAGCACCCCCACCTCAGCCAGCAGCTTTCGGCGGCACTGAGGGTTGCACGGGCACCCCCCCTCCCAATCCCATTGTACCGATGCTCTCAGCCGTTTCCAACCAAGAGCCGAGTGCTTTTCAGTACGGGGACACCCGAGCCCTCATTACAAGCCCACGGCCGGCGGCAAGGCGGGAGGAAGGCCATACGAGCCCCTCTATCGGGTGTCTCTGGGAAAGAGAAGAGCCAAAGCCCATTAAACATTGATCCGGCGCAGCCGTCCCACCCCACCAGGGCGCTCCAAAGGGCCAGAAGGGCTGAGCTGCCCCACAGCCTCGGTGCTCACCCCAGCCCCTCGCCAAACCCTCAGAAAGACCCCATTCCTTGCGCCAGGCGAGGCAGGAGAGAAGGAAAACTCATTTCCCACTTTCAACCTCGTTTCACGCTCCAGAGGGCAGCGCCCAGAGACGAGGCGCTTGCCCCACGCAGCGCCTGGTGCCGAGCCTGGGACCCCCCAGGCGAGGGGGGCAAACTCAAGCTGCTGCCGCCAGCTGCTCTGCCAGCCCAGAGCGGCCCCTTTTTCTGTCGTTTTGGTAACGCCGCGCCTAAAAACACGTCGGTGGTTTGGGGCAGCTGTGTGCGTGTGAAGGCGGGGGGGCCAGGCGCCCCGGTACTCACAAATTGCCGCCGCAGCTTAGTCTTGACGCGCTCGGCCTTCGTCTCTGCCGGGTGGACGGCGTAGCCGAGGGTGCCCAGGTGGTTGTCGACCGACAGACTCTTCCTCATGTAGAAGGAGCGGGTGCGGAAGTAGCTGAAGGGAGCGTCCTCCACCGCCGTGCCTAGCTGGGGGTCCCTGGGGGGGTCTGCGCAGTCGTCCTCCAGCCGCCAGGCCTCCCCTGGGGAGCAGAAGGACATGCCACCCCATCAGAGCCACATCTGACCTACCCACCCCCCAGCCTGGTGACAGCCCGGACCCCCTCTGCGCCCACCGGGGTGGGGTACGGGTGCTGCAGATCTCACTGCCCGGGGGGGCCAGGGCACATCCCTGCCACAAGCCCCTTGTGCCCCCAGGCAGCGGCCCCTGCACCTGCCCTGTCCAGCCTCATGCACCCACCGCCCCCAGCTCTTACTGGGGGGAACTGGTCAAATACAGCTGAGCACAACGAAGAGCTGGCCAGAGCCAGGGCCTCCGGGCACGGCTGCAGAATAAACGTTATTGCTCAGAATAACCAGCAGACCGACATCCTAACGCTTAAAAAGGTCCCGCTGCTTAACTCCAATAGGGCCATCCCATCTTAAAGGGTCGCTTCGGCAGAAATAAGCCCTTTCCCTCATTCTTCACCACCCCGAGCCCAGTAAGATGCTCCACGCCCAAGGGAGATGCTTTGGTTGCTTGGCTGGTTTTTAGAGGGATGTGAATCCTGTGGCCAGAACGCCCCGCAGCGCCCGCCCGTACCCCCCCCAGGTACTTGCAGGCTCTGCCCATGCGCGGCGGCGGGGGCGAGCCGTGCTTGGAGAGCGGGGAAAGCGGAGGCACCGCAAACGCCGCAAATTGCAGGAGGATTTACTGCTGTCTCCTCCTCCGGAAAACTCCTCACGGCACGGCCAAGGGCAAACCGACGGCCAAGCCGAGGATGGATGCCCGCCCGCAGCCCATCGCCGACGCAGCGCCGCAGAGGCAAAGCCGCACGGACACCGAGAACGTGGCGGTGGCGGTGGCCAGCCGGCACCACACGGAGCTGGTGCTCCCCGGGGTAGGGCTGACTGTGTCTCACTGCAGCGAAAGGGGAAACGCCACCGCAGAACAGAAAGCGTCTCTGTAACGTCACCGCTCCGCTCGCCCAGGGGCTGGATGCTCCATGCTTTTGGTGGCCAATCTCGTCTTTGCATCTGGAGCCCATCCGGCCTCCCACCCCCCAGCCAAAATCACTTCTCAATAGCCGTAACAAAATAAAATCCTCTTGCTCCATCCTTGTAAAAGCCATCGACCATTCGCCATCGCAGCCCAGGCGGCCGTCTCACGGGACTGCCTTCCGAAACTGCCCCCCTCCTGCAGGCAGCAGCTTCCCGGGGCCAGATCAGTTCCCTCTGGTTTCCAAAAACCCGGCATCCTCAAGCATGAATGACCATGACCCTGCTAGGCCAGGGCTAAGCACTTCCAGCATTTAAACCCAGTGAAGGGCCTAAGGTAAAACCCAGCCGCAACTCAGCGCGCAGAGCCGCGCTTACCCCACCAGGTCGTGGGTTTTACGGGGCACGCGAGGGGACACGGGCTGGACCAGGTGCCCCATCCACTGCGCCCCCCCGAGCCCTCTGGGGTGCAAAGCCAGCTCGCTGCCTGCCGTCCTGCCAGCGGGTCTGAAGGCACCGAGTCAAAACAGAATCGGAGGCCAAGGGGGAAGAAGAGAAAGGCAGAAGAGCCTAAAAACGCCAACAAAGAGGCAACCTGGAGCACAGCACCACCCAGCTTTGCGTCTGTCTTTTTTCCCCTCCCCTGCTTTCGGTTTAACACGCCGCTGCTGCTCCTCTCCAAATGTCATCTCGCCCAACACGGGAGCTGCTGTTTGAAAGCTGTGATTATTCAAGGCACAAACACGTCAATCGGAGCCCGGATCCAGGCTGCCACCGCGAGAGAGCATCGCTCCGGGGACGCAGCGGGAACCGCCACGACGCAGGCAGCGAGCCCGGGCGGGGAAGGACCAGCCCCGGTGCCCCCCGCGATGCCTCAGCCCCCCCCCCACGCCACCCTCTGTCCCCAGGGCCACCCCTCCCAGCCCCACAGCTTGCCCAGACAGCGGCCACAGGGGAAGGAGAGCCCCCCTCCGTGCCCGCTCCCCACGTGGGACGCCTCTCCCGAGGACGGAGGAGCTGGTGTTCAAGCCCCACAAGCCAGCAGGGTCACGTCTGGTCTCACTGATCCCAGTTTCCCACTGGTTTTCGCTGTCCTTGGTCCCTCTCCCAGGGGCTAAGGGGCAGCTGCATCCTGGAGCAGGACCAACAGCAGAGCTTCCCCCCTCCAAACCTCGCCCCTCGTGAATAGGGAGCCAGGCCCTTGCCCACCCCAAAAAGCTTTCCTATGTGCTGAAGGAGCTTGTTACCAAATCAGTAAATCAGAGTAAATCAGTGATGGAGCCCAGAGAGCTCCGAGGGGAGGGAGCAAAAGCTTAGAGAGGAAACGCCAGGGCCAGGAGCGAGGCTGGGGCTGGATTTATTCTGTTATTTGTGCCCCTGAAGAAGCAGGAGAGGTTTGCTAGGGTTTTGGGGCCCCCTGGCCGAAGGGGCACCGCGGCACTCACCGGCTGAAGGGACCGTGCAGCCTTTCTGGCGGTCGGAGGCCAAGTGCTTCTTGTAGGGCTTCTGCTCCGGCATCTCCTCCCTGTACGGTGCGGAGTCGAGGAGGGGAAGCCTGCTCAGGACCGGGGACTGCGGGATGCTGGGCAGCGTCCGGGACTTCCCCAGGAGCGGCCGCTGCAGCTTTCTGTCCAGAGACCTGAAGGGGAGAAAACGCAGGGCACGGCCCGTTCAGCAGGCGAGGCGGCTTCTTCAAGGCAGGACCCTCCTGTAACAGGCACCGGGAGCACGGGATCCTTCCCAACACCGAGCTGCACCCTCCGCTTGCAAAGCTGCTGCTATTTCAGCAAAGCCCCCTCCCTTCGCCAGCGTGTTTTAATTTGGATTTGCGTCTTGAGCTGCAACCGCACAAGGAGAAGGCGAAGCATTCTGGCGCCCACCCCGCCTCGAGACTGGCAGGTAATCAGAATTAAGCAGAGAAACAGCCCGGAGGGTTCAAGACTGAAACGACACAGATTCCCTCTAGAACCATAGAATCACAGAATCACTTTGGTTGGAAAAGCCCTTTAAGATCATCGAGTCCAACCTTAAACCTAACCCTGCCATCCCATCACTAAACCCTGTCCCTAAAAGGAGAGTTAAGAACGCCACTCAGCTCTGAGCAATGTCTGGGGGAGCAGAAAGCTTTCTGGGGTGGAAGCCAGGTCACTGGGGGTCCCAGGGACATCCACAGGGGAAGTCCAGGCTATGGCAGGATGGACTCGGGCAGCAGGCACCGCAGAGGTCACGCAGGTGCCACGCAACACAGAGAAACACACGGTCAACGTCTCTATGGGGTCAAAAGCCTGATGATGGGGCTCAAAAGCCACAGGGGTGACCGAGACGCACGCCAACGTGCCAGCAGCGTGCCCTTGACCTCCCCCAAACCCTCCCCGAGTACACCGAGCCTCGTGGAAGGGCACGGGAGTGGGACCCCTTCTCCCGCCTCACCCCAAGGGACGGTCCTCAGGTGAGGACACCGGCCCCGGCTATGCCACGAAGATCCCAGGAATGTGGTAGAAGGGAGCGGATGCCCAGCACGGCTGCGGTGCAAGGAGGCGTGGGGGGGTCACCCTGTGCCAGGCTGGGGTCACCCCAAGGCTGCGCAGCCCCGTCCCCCGCTGCCAGAACCTGCACCCGAGCCTGACCGAGCTGCCCGGCGCCCCCAAAGGCTCCCAGTAAAGGGCCCCTCCTCACGCAAGGCTGTTCCCAAATCTCACACTGAACGGTACAAAACCTTCACCTTTCCATCCAAAACTCAATCCTTCGCTCGCTGATGCTCACTTGCTCTTGTGCCAATAGGAACCTTTGGCTCAAATGATTATTCCCCCCCTCTGGCGTTTGCTCCCACGAGTGATTCCCCTCACACCGCAGCCACGGCCCCTTTTGCCCCGCACCTTTCTGGGCTGATTAAGGCAAGTTTTCAGCCCCCCCTCACCAAAGGAGCCTTCATTCCCCACAGTTGTTTCCACTCGCTTGCCCTCCCTCCCGCTCAGACCCAGCGTCCTGCACCGGTCCCAGAGCATCACCCCCAGCTGCGCCCCCCACGGGGCGAGCCCTCTGCCTCCCGACACGTTCCAGCCCTAAATTTCATCCCATTCCCACTAAGCCAGACCTCAGGGGTGCACGGGGAGAGCCCATCACACAACGCGCCCCCGACCCTGGGCAGCTGCCGTCACCGCCACGTCCACCAGCGCCGCTTTTCACTCCCTTTGCAAACGCGCCGGCACGTCCTGCCGGGGGTCGGCATCCCATGTCACACGGGGGCCAGCAGCGACACAGGGGCCGTCCTGCGGGACGGTAACGCAGTGGGCAAGGAGCCACGGCTGCTGAGAGCCAGGCAGCCCCCGCGCTCCCCCCTGGGGCCGCTTACCAGCCCCTAACAGATGCCCCCCCCCGGAGCAGGGATGGGGACCACGACGTTTAGGTTCAGCAATTTATTAATTTCTGCATGTGCTCGACTCCCAGGCAACGCCGCTCTGCTCCGCAGAGCTGTCACCGAGCATGCTGGGGACGGGGACGGCCACAGGGACAGCATGGCGAGGCACCGCCGCAGCTGCACCGGGCGCACAGCACCATCCTGCCCGCCCCACGCTTCACTTGCGCTGACGTGAAAACGAGCAACGCCAGGAGGTACAAAGCCAGAATTAGCAGCCCGAGTTGCTTCTATTTCAGTAAGACGTATGGACCCCTCGCCGTAAGGCAGCTCGCTGGCACATGGCAACGGGGACGCAACATAACGCGTCGCTGCGCCGCGGGAGCGGGGCCTGGGCTCTGCCGGAGCTCAGAACATCCCCGTTTTTCCTGCGTGCGAAGCTCGGTGCTTGGAAGCGGACCTGCACGTAGCTCCATCGCCTGCGGAAGGGCACCAGCATTTGAAGCACCGACGTCCCTCCGCGCCGCCAGCGCCGCTCGCACAAATCACACGGGGGGGGGGCAGGGCAGGGCCCCCGCCCTTGGAGCAGCGGTTTTGAAGCTGCAACGCTGCAGAGAACGGTTTGTACCGGAAAGAGCAACACAGTGAGAAACCTGCTTAGATCTGGAATCTGGACCCGAATTCCCAAGCCCAGCCCAGCCCTGTGGCTCGCCCCGTGCACTGCCAAGGCCGCCAGCCAGGGCCCGACGCCCCCGGGGAGGTCGCCCTGCGTGGCTGGTGGCCCTGCGTGGCTGGTGGCCCTGCGTGGCTGGGTGCTTCCCAAGCTGGCCCCACAGCCAGGCGTGATCGAGGATGCCACGTCCCATTAGCGAAGATCCCTGACGGGGTGCAAAGCTCAATTAGAAAAGCCGTAATCAAGGCTGTTACAGCCTACATTTAGCTGCCGTTCAGTGTTTTGGTGGAAAGGAGAGCAGGTAATCAAGTCTTGACAGGGGTGGAAAAATCCTTCTGGCTGCGTGCAAGGAGCCCAGCGACAGCTCCGCTGCTCCCGGTCTGGATGGGGAAACGTGAGAGGAGTCGCCAGGGCCAGGCCCCCTGCCACCAGCCCTGGGGACAGCCGCGGGGCACGGGCTGGTTGAGCCCGGCAGGGTGCAAGCCCAGCCGCCTGCTCCGGCGTCCCCCACCCGTGCGTGCCACCCAGGCGAGGTGGGGGCTGCTTCCCCAGCCTGCTTCTGAAAGCAAACAGCGTAACAAAAAAGGCCACCGTGACAAAAAAAAAAAAAGGCGACAAAAAAGCGTCAAACAGGGGGGCAGAGGAGCAGGACACCAGCTGCTCCGGGGCTTGGTGACAGCCGCATGCCGACACGCGAGGCCATTTCCAAGCTCCGAGGGGGACAACGCACACCCCAAAGAGCTCACGGCCCCAAAAGGTAAATAAGGATTCAACAAATGAAGACGGACAAGCCACCCTCCTCCTGCCGCAGGACAGCGCGGCACATCACGGGTAACC
The DNA here is from genome assembly GCA_017310255.1 of Butorides virescens. NCBI lineage: Eukaryota > Metazoa > Chordata > Aves > Pelecaniformes > Ardeidae > Butorides > Butorides virescens. The sequence continues at coordinate 10,366 of JADKXX010004178.1, forward strand.
GCGGGCAGCTCCTCTGCACCCTCCATGAGGGCGCTGAATCTGCTGAGCAAAGGAAGCTGGCAAAGCTGGGTCTGGGGAAGAAGGGCTGAGTGAGGTGCTGAGATTAGCCCCGGAGTGGGGGGGACGGTTGGGGGCCAGGAGCGCCCCGTTATCACCGAGGGACACGGCTCCCCCAGCTCCCCAGACGGCGGCTGCTCCTGCCTGCAAGGCGCTGCTCAGCCTGCTCCTGCGAGGAGGTGTAACTTAGCAACCTGACCTTAAAAACTCAGGTTCCAGCTGGATTCAGGAAAATGAGAGATGCTCCAAGCCGGGAGGAGCGATTACCGGCCAGAACTGGGGCGAGGGCAGATGCGCCTGGGCTGGGGGAGGAGGGGGGGGGGGGCGGCAGGGACCTCCCCTGCAGCCTGGACCACACCGCTGGACCATGGGCAACGGCTGCAAAACTGAAAAAAATGACAAACATGTCCACATCCATCCGCGGGAACAGCTCGCAACACAACCAGGTCAGGTACAGGGCGGCCTGTTCCCCCGGAGAGAGGAGCAGCCACGGCCACCGAGGGAGGCAACGCTTTGAACAGAGAGCCTGAGCATCCCCGCCGGGGACCACCACGCCCGGGGCACCGTCCCCTCCATCACCAGCAAGGTGCTGCCGCTCTGTCCTCCCCGAGGGGGCCTGGAAACATCCCTGGAGCACAGGGGGCTCAGATGGTCCTAGTCCTGCTCTGGGGACCACACAACCACGCTTGGTTCCTCTTCAACCGTTTGGGACCCGGGAGGAGGCAGCAGCAGCCCCTTCTGCTGCCCGCAGGGAGTGGGGCTGGCGCCCCCCATGCGGGAGGGGTTCGGCTGGGCGACAGCTCGCTCCTCCCCAGCCCAGCCAAGCCTCCACAAAACCATCTTCGTGCTCTTGAAAGGTAACAGGGGCTGACGAGCGGAGGACGAGAGCTGAAAACAGAGCATCTTTTATCTGGCTGGGGAACAGTTTCAAGGCAAAACAAAAGCCACAACAGCGTTCAGCTTGCAAGTTCAGAGAAGAAAAAGAAAAAAAAACCCAAGCCCTGTGAAGCTATAAAAATACCTTCCCAGCTCAGCTGTGAGCTGGTAAACACCATGATTTCCACCAGCTCGTTTGCAAAAGCCATCTCTCCTGCCAGCTCGCGGGCTTGAAGCGCATCTCTCCAGCGGGGGCCATCACCCAGGCGCTGAACAAAACACAGCCCAGCAGCTCCTGTCCCCACCAAACCGCACTGCAGCCAGGACGGGTGACACCGGCTTCAGGGGAGGGGACCTCACGCGTCCCAAGGAACACGGGGGGGCTCAGCAAAACATTTCAGAAGAGCTACTGGGAGGAGCAGCGTTCAGCACCCATTGCCCCCTCGAGTCCAGCTGTGCCCCAGGACCCCGTCCTGCCTTCAGCACCCACCCTAGGGGCCAGTTAACCATTTTCCCAATTTCCCAGACCAAAAGGCTTTTTCGTGGCAGCAAGCTGCCTGCCGAGCCCCAGGCACGCCCAAAGCCACCCCCAGCCGATGGCAAAGCCACCCCCCGGCCGGCCTCACACGCTGCTTCAGGGCAACGAGGCAGAAAAACCCCGACAGCAGGAGCTCTGAGCCCCAGTGCCACGGCTGTTTCATAGCGATGCTGCCACTTCAACGTTCACTTAAATGCAGTTGTTAAAGAGGGAAAGGGAAATACTTCGGGGCCAGGCACTGCCCTTCGTTTATTCAAAGTACATCGGTTTCTTTGTTAAAAGAACCTTTTTTTTTTCCAGCTTTGTTGCAGGCAGCGAACCAAATGCCCAGCCAGCAGGGAGCTCTCCCCCATCCCCCCCAGCCCCCGTGCGGGTCCTTGCCAGCGGCCACCCTGCCCAGCCAGATGGCAGCAGACAGCCACGCTCTGTCCCACGATGCCAGGAAACCATCCCATCCCCATCGGGGGGGGGCTCCGGCAGAGACACCCAGCCCAGAGCCGCCAGGGCTGCACCTCCCCGGCAAAGCCAAAGTCCAAAGGCAGAAAGTCCCCAGGGCCAGGGGAAGCGGCAGCGACGCTCACAGAGTGTGAGCATTTACCCTGCTCACGGAGTTCTCCCTGATAAACGGGGAAAGAGGGCAGACGAAGGTGAACACGTGAATCCCGGCACGGCGGCGGAGCAGGCGAGCATCCCTCCTCCCGGCAGCTCGGGAGCGTGACCTGCATCCGCAAGGACCAGCATCGCAACCGCCCCGGGGTCCCTGTGGCTGCAGCCGGGCTCTGCCATCCAGCGAGGGGACAGCCCAGGGCAGCTGGGATGCTCCGTAGGGAACACAAAGGACTCACGGAGCGCTCTCCGGGGAGGGCAGGGGCTGCCCCCCACCACCCTACCTAGAAGGGGGGTTCAGACGCATTGGGAAGCTCGCCTCAAAGCCCTGCAGCCAGCCAGCCCGCCGCAGGATGCCACCCCCAGGGACACACCAGTGACCCGGGAGCGTGGCCAGCCCCGGGGCTGTCGAGGGACAATGACGGGCGGCCCGGATGCAGCCGCTGCGCAAGGGCCACGTTAAGCTGGGGGGCAAACTGGTCCAGAGAAGAGCAATGCTGCTCCTTGCTTTAAACGGTCAAAACCTTTCAGGTCCACGCCGTTATTAACCCTGTACCAGCCGTTATTAACTCTATACTGATGCCTAAAGGGGGGAAAAAGCAGAGGTGAGATGGGGGGGTGCAACCTGCCAAGGGCTGGGGCTGAGCAATAGCCCCCCCCCCTTCCCAGGCGCACAAGATGCTGAACCACAGATGCCGTCCCCTGGCTCCTGAATTTCTTCTGGGGCCATTACTCATCTCCCATTCGCCCTTGAAAAATTCTCAGAGACAAAAAGCTAACGAAGCACGAGTGACACGGAAGACGGGCGGCGCAGCTCAGATTTTAAAAGGTTGGCTAACTCACAGGATAAATACGCGTCTGCCCCCTCTGCCTCTGCAAACACCCCTCGGGGGGGTGCAAAGGGAGCCCGGGGCGATGCCCAGCACCGCAGCCACCTCCAGCACCCCCTGCCCTCCGTCCACTGCCCCCACAGCATCACGGAGGCGGGCACAGAGCCGGGATGCTCACCCACCGCAGCCCCTCCCGGGGTGCCCCCCGGCGCCATGGCCAAACTGCCGCTGCCGGTGCCACGGGACAGTCCCCCCTCTGGCTTCAAAATCCGAGTGACATGACAGGGGAGGCAAAAAGCCACTGGGATCACCTGGGAGAGGCCACTGCTGCTGCCGACCAAGACCGGGGAGGCGCTTTGGGGGGGAACACCATGCGCCCCAGGAGGCACAAAGACACTGGAGAGAGCTGGCAGGGCACGTGCTTTGTTTTAAATCCTAACATTTCCACAGCGTGACCAAGCTTTCCAGCACTTGAGGCTAACAGCGGCAAAGCTGGCCTAGCTCTGGCTTATAACCCCTGGCAAAAATAATTATTTCGCATGTTTTGGACAAAAAAATGTATTTCTAATCCCAGGTCTGGACCGCATATTGTTGTTTTAAAGCCTCCCAGGCACCACCTCCCATCCAGAGCCTCAGGCTACTGCTCCTTTTCCCCCGAGGCACCAGAACCAGCAGACCCACCAGGGTCGGAGGGACCCCGAGCCTGCTCAACAAGACCGATTTCTGTGCTTCCAACACAGCACAGTAGCATCCCCCCCCAAAAAAAAAGCTTTTAATGAAGGAGGAATCGATGCAGCAAGGAGCTGGCAGCAGAGCTCTCAGCAAGGGCAGGACCCCCGGCTGCAGCCGCTCGCAGCGGGGGCTCACCTCTGCCCCCCTGGACTGGGGGGGGTTAATGGGGTTTATCTGTCATGCGAGGGAAAGAGCAAAGCAAACAGCCCCAAAAGGCCAGAAGGGGGGCCCCCCCCCCCCCCCATCCTTCACAGCAGGGCACTGAGCGGCTGCCAGGCTCAGCAGAGCGGCCCCGGGGGCCAGGCAGGGGCTCCCCCCTCCAGGCAGGCTCGGGTCTGGGTCCCAGCCAGCCCCCGGTCCCACTGAACCACCAGCACGGAGGGCGAGAAACTGCCCCGGGGGGCTGGGGGTCTGCGTCCCATCCCAGGGGGCTGGGGGTCCATCCCGGGGGCAGCAGGTCCCCATCCAGTCCCAGGGGCAGAGGGGAGCAGAGCCGCAGAGCACCCCATTTCTGAGCAAGACGTTTGCTGCCAGGCTGGCTGTGAGCAACCTCAGCTCAGCACCCGCCAGGGCTGGCAGAGCTCTGCCGGGGGCAGCACGTACCTGCCCCCCAGGAGAAAACACAGCCCCCAAGCCCCTCAGTTTGAATATGCCCCCGCTCTCCCTACCTCTGGAAAAGGGGAACATCAAAAGCCAGGGCAGGTGCTCGCCTCAGGGCCTCACAGCCCACGGGTGCTGGGGGCTGAAGCCACGCACCCCCGCCGAGACCCACTTCTCGGGGGGCTCTTCCCTCCGCAGCCCAGCGCCGGGGCTCCACTCCCCCTCCCTCCCCTGCACAGCCCCTCGGACCTAATCAAACAGCACCACAAGGATTAACAGCACCGCCAGCACACACTGCTCTCATACTTCCATCCCAGGACCTGCTGTCTCCACGCATGCCCCCATAATATTCTCCCACCCCCATAATATTCTCCCACCGGCTGCTGGGTGCGCTGTGCAGGATCTCAGGAGGGTGAAACCCCCGGCAGTCCAGCCCAGGACTGGGAATTTCCGCAGCGGCAAGCCTTTCCGAGATAAAAGCAGCCTCTGTTCCTCGTGAAGATAAAAGGTGCTGGAGCTCCTGTGCCTTTGGGGGCCATGGAGGTGGTGGGAATAAGCAACCCCCACGCTGCTATTGCTCCAAGGGGCAACCCCTGGCATCCCCCCGCAACCCCGCAGGGGCCAGCTGGGGGTGGGTCCCTGGGGACTCCTGTAACGCCCACCAGGACAGAAGCCATCCTAAATTCCATCTATTTGTTCTTCAAAGCACCGGAAAAGCGTGCTGAAGCTTTCCCGTTTGGCAGGAACATCAATTTGCCACTAAGAAAAGATGTTAACAGAGGGAATCACCCAAATTCTGAGCACAAGGCGGGCAGCAGCGGGCCCGGAGCAGCCAGTCGGCACCAACACCAGCTCCAAGCACCCCTGGAAGGGCCTGGGTGCTGCGGGCAGCGGTGGGGGGCGAGGGCTGGGGCTCTGCTCCGCTCCCCCCCACGCCAAAGGGGCTGCCAGAGCCAGCTAACCAAAGGGGCTGCTTATTCCCAGCCTGCCTTCTTTCCCATCACAAAATGCAAACTAAGAATATTTTGCATAAATTGGTTCAATCGCCAACCATTCCTATGGGAGGAAACACAGAATTTGGAAAAAAACAGCTTACTTCTTAATTAAAAAGTATTCTGATCTTCCCATTTGAGATATTCTAAACAGAAGCCTCCTTTTCTTCTTTCCTCCTCAAAATGTTTCTTCCTGGGTCCAAAGTCTCCTTTGCCAGCCCAAGCCCCCATCTCAGCCCCCCTCCCACAGGAGGGCATCACCCCTCCTCCCGGGGTGGCTGCCCCCCCAGCAGGGGTTTGTCGGGGGTAACCCGCTCCAGCTTCCCCGCAGGAGGGTGCCAGGCTGGGCACAGCGCTGCTCCGTCTCCAACCTCCGTCACCCAAGGGGAGGTGGCCGTTCGCAGGACGGGTCCTCCGCTGCTTGGCCTCCTGCTCCGGGGTGCTGAGCAGGCCAGCAGGGCCAGGGCCAGATGAGACTCTGTGCTCCCACCCCTCCGAATCCCAATGCCACCTCCTCCCCATCTCACGGGCTCGGGCACTGCCATCCTCAGGGGCTCCCCACATCCCATCCAGCTCAGCATCTGCTCGAGGGGTACGAGTGCACCCAGCCCCTTCCCTCCGCCCCACGGCAAGCGATGCCCCTGCAGCTGGGTACCTTGAGAGCATTCGCAGGGCAGCCAAGCACCCTGCAGCCCCCCTGTTCCCAGAACACTGCCCCAAACCCCCCTCCCAAATGGAGAGCATCATTTGCTCCACAAGCAGGGCAGCCAAGCACCCCACAGCCCCCCTGTGCCCAGAAGGGCCCCCCCAAGCTCCCTTCCCAAATGGAGAGCATCATTTGCTCCACAAGCAGGGCAGACAAGCATCCCACAGCCCCCCTGCACGCAGAACACCTCCCTCCCAAATGGAGAGCATCATTTGCTCCACAAGCAGGGCAGCCAAGCATCCCACAGCCCCCCTGCGCCCAGCAGGGCTCCCCCAAGCCCCCCTCCCAGAATTTGCTCCACGAGCAGCATGTGAGAAGCCCCCCCCCTGTGCCACAGACACCGGGACCGGGCTGCCCACATCCCCACGCACGCCGGGGCCACCCGGCACAGGCAGCGGCAGGCTGGGGAGGGCAACCGGGGACAAGCTCCATTGAGAAATCCTCCCCTCGCCAGCCACCGCTTTTATTAGAAGCTGTTGGAATTCCCATCCGCCGCCTGAAATCGCTTCCTTCCCCTTCTCCCCGCGCCAGTCCCGGTGCGCGCTGCCGGCGCCTCCGTTTCCGACCTGCACACCCACCCATGACTCAGTGCCACAGCAGCGGGGGCGCGAGGGCTCCCACAGCCTTTCCAGCAACCCTGACTCAGGGGCCAGGGCTTTCTGCCGGGGGAGACGCTGTCTGGAGTCGCGCTCCCTATGTAATTCCCCCTAATACCAGCCTAACTCCCCCTTCCTCCCACTACCCCGTTCCACAATCAAGCATGACTAGCCAGGTTTTTCTGTCTGATCCCAGCAAAGCTCAGCTTCAGCTTGGGCAGAAAGCAGTCAGCTCCCAAATTCCCATCCCATCCCAAAGATTCGCTTCAAAGGGCGGCCAGGAGCCAGGCGTAAAGGGGGAACAGCGGGTACAAACCACAGCACTTCGCTTTAGAATCATAGAATCACGGAATGGTTTGGGTTGGCAAAGCCCTTTAAGCTCCCCCAGCCCAACCATTCCCCTCCCCCTGCCATCCCACCCCCAAACCCCGTCCCTCAGCACCGCCCCTGCCCGGCTGTTAAATCCCCCCAGGGCTGGGGACTTGACCCCTTCCCTGGGCAGCCCCTTCCAGCGCCTGACAGCCCTTTGGGGAAGGAATTGTTCCTGATGTTTAGGTGCCACACAGCCCCAAACCCCCAAGAGATGACACCAAGAGCTCAGGCGCGCTTTTCCAGCCCGTTAGATCCCAGAAAGCTGGAATTTCCCAGCCAGCCCCCAGGCCGGTGCTTTCACGGGGGGATCTGAAACGCGCCCCCGCCTACCGCCCAAGAGCTCGGGGAGCGGCGAGAGGTGGCAGGGGCCAGCAGGGCCGGGCACGCTCAGCTCCATCCACGCCACCGGCTCCACGGCAGCGAGGGAGGAGGGAGCCAGCAGCCAAGACTGGAGCACCACCGAGCTGCGGCCGGGTCACCGGGTGCCGGACCTGGAGAGACACCCAGGCATCCCCCAGCGCACACAAACCCCCCCATGGAGGACCAGGGGGCGTCAGGTTCTGCTGAGAGGCCCCTTGCAAGGACAGGTTTGATGGGGAGAGAGATTTCTCACCCGGGCTGCTCCCCAAAGCCCCTTCCTGCCAGATGACAGCCAGAGCGATGCGAGCACCGGGGGAGAGCGAAGCCAAAGAGCCTCTCCAGGTTTAACATGCAAAGCCCAGGCAGCTCAATCAACAAAAGCTGAATGTCATTGCCTCCCGCGGCACTGCCGCTGCGCTCGCAAAACAGAACCGTTCACGTCTGACGGCTTGTCATCTCTGGGAGACGCCGGGGACGCTGGGCAGCCTGGGCAAGGGCTGGCACGGAGGAGAGGAGGACATGGTCCTTCCCCTCACCAGGCACCACCAGCACAGAGGACGGAGGTGGCAGCTGCAAAATGCAAGAGCTGAAAGGCGCCAGCCACCCCCAACCAGCCCCCCCGGCCACCCCCAACCAGCCCCCCCCCGGCACCACGATGCCAGACAAGGTGGGGAGGAGCAGCAGCACCGCTCCCGATTTCAAGCAAGCTTCACCCAACAGCGCACGAGCGGTGCTTGAGGACAGCCATGCACACGGCCAGGCGACCCGAGAGCCCCCGGCGACCCGCCACCGAGCCCCCGGACCACGACACCTCTCCATCCGAAGAGGCGGAAGCTCGCAGCTCCAACCCCTAAAGCTCCTTCCCCGGTTCTTGTATGGCCTCGCCGACACCAGCTAAGATGTCAGGACGCCGCGCGCCCGCCGCGGTTAACGGGATTAACGGGCGCTCGTGCTCCTGCAAGGCGGGCCAGGGTCTGAGTCACTGACACGGGATTTAGGCTCCATTTCCAGCTCAGCCCAGGCAGGCACTGGTGCAGAGTGCTTCCATACCGTAGTGATGGAGGGCAATTTTTAAATTTTTTTTTTTTTTTTTTTAATAGGATACAATGATCTGTTGCAGCAAAAATACAAATCAATGCACTCACTCACATATCCCTGCTGGCCCAGCAGGCGAGGAAGGCAGCAGAGCTGGGAAGTTCCAAATACAAGTGCCACCAACAACTCACCGGCCAGCTTCAGGTGGAAACTTCTCACTTAACCCAAAACACTTAAATTTTCAGGGGTCTTCAGTTCCGCTGCCCCCAAGGCCAAAGGTCTCCCCCCAAGGGGGACGTGAGATCTCAAGCCAGGCACAAACCTCTCCTCCCTCTTCCCCCCACCATGAAGATCTCTCTTTCCATAAGGGGGTTGGTGATCTCTGGGTGAGCTTGTCAAAGCCCCTTTGCGGGGACCCCACGGGATGCTGGGGACCCCGGAGGAGGGAGAGGTGGCGGCTGTCAGAGAGGGGACGTAGCATCAGCCTCCTGAAGCCAGGCGAGGAGAGCTAGCCAAAACCAGTGCCAGGCCAAGAGAGACAGCCACGAGACCAAACGGCCTCCGAGTTTGTGCCTGGAGGACAAAGTGCCTCCCAAAAGCCACCCCAGACAGGACTTGGGATTTGTAACGAGGTGCCACGAGCTGCCAGCCACGGCTCCCACAGAAGGAGCGGTGTTCTTGGGGGGGGTTCTGCTCGCCGGCATCGCATTCGGGCAGGGATCAGCTCCGAGGGTCTGCTTGGAGAAATTCGCCAGAAATGGGTGACTCCACCAGATCACGCCGGATCCCTGTCCCCCCAGAATGGGTGAAAGAGCTCAGGACCCCACCAGGCCAGGTCATTGCTCAGCAGCCTCGGCTGGAGCCAGGGGCCTGGGAAGGTGCCAGCCCGCTTCCAAAAACTTCGTCTCGCCCTGGAGCCTCCCCCAGTGCCAGCAGCGGAGCCAGGCCACGTTGCAGCCCAGTTACAAGAGAAGAGCCCTCTCGATTTTCTCATCCCCTCGCAAAAGCTGCAGCAAATGAGTTGTCCAGCCCCTCCAGTTTAAAAATAGCTAATAAATAGATGAGCTATTCTGTATAACCTGTCCTTTCCTTTCGCCATTCCTCCGTGCCAGAAGCAGATCCTCCCTCCCCGTCCTGCCAGCACGCAGGGAGCTGGGCACGAGCACCTCGAGGCTGGCGCCACCGGAGAATGCAAAGCACAGACCCCCCCGAGCCCCAGCAAGCACCCCCTGCCCACGGGCACCTGTGCCCAGCAAAGCCATTGCCTGTGACTGCCCCGGCCCCCGTCCTGCGCAGCGGGGTACAGCCCCAAAGTTGCCGCGAATAAATCACCGGCACGCTTTCCCCACGATCCGCTCCGGCGCTACGCCAGGACAAGCCGCTTGCTGGGGATGCTGACCCCTGGCTTGTTGCACCCCGAGCCCCTCAGCCCCCCCGGATCGCCCAGCTGATTTGGAGCACGGGGCAGCGCTGCCGCAGCCATGGTGTCCTCCTGCGCGCGCAGCCGCGGGCTGGAAGAGCCTCCAGCCGACCTCAGCAGCGAAGGCGTGAACCACAGGAGGGCACGGGCACACCAGAGGTGGGAGAGCTCCTGTGAGCATCGCCCTTGGCCAACAGCAGCCCAACACGGGGCGGGGGGGGGGGGGATGCTGCTGGCGCTGGGCCCCTCTTCTGCGCACGGGTCTGAGCCCACAAATTCCCAAACCCAGCAGACTTAACCCACCTCGTACGCGCCGCTTTATCTGGAGGCATAGCTTAAAAAGGCAAGCATGTTACTTAAGACCAGAGCTACACGCCTGCGAATACCTGCTCACTCCTGAGAGAACGTGTGGGACCGCTGTATTTAGCATTTAACAGCTCCATCACTGCGTCCCCTTCACCGCAGCCCTGCCCGCGGCTGCGTGCCGAGGTCTTGGGGGACCCCGCGCCTTCGGGGAGCGCAGGGGGAGCCTGGCTCCATCGGACACGAGGGGCGCGGGACCTCCAGTACCTCCGTGCACATGGCAACCTGAGGTCTGAGCATCTGATTTCCTCGTTTCGTTGCCCACGTTGGCAGGAAGAAATGCAATAAAACCAGAAAGTTGTTCATCCGAGCCAGAAAAAGCATTGCCTAGAGAAAGGGCAGGGTCAGGCAGGGCAGCGGGTGCCTTCCATTCGCTTTCAGATCCCAGCCCTGAGTGCAGGTCTTCGGGGTCGGGGGGCTCAGCTGGGGCTCCTCAACACACAGGCATGGGGGGAAGAAGAGGGAAAATCTCAAGCAGCTTGGGTGCAGAGTGACACCGATTTCAAAAGCATCCAATCAATGCTGATTTTTACTTCCATAAACAACTGCGTGCAATCAAAGGCACGGGCTCAGCATCTGCAGGTGCACTCCAGCCCTGGCACTGGGGGCACTGGGAACACCACCAGCATGCTCAGAGCCAGCCTGGAGGAGCAGCCCTGGAGCACAGGGGCAAAACTCGCAGAGGGGCAGGGAGAGCTTGGCTCCCAGCATCTCCAGCTTGGCTCCCAGCATCTCCAGCTCGGCCACACCAGACACATGGAGAAACTTCTGCTCGTGGAACCAGGTCCACCAGCCCCAGCCAGAGCAGAGCTTCGAGCGGCAGCAGCCCCAATGGCCACAACCGGCACGTGGTGAGCTGCGCTGCGGTGTGAGGGGAGCACTCAAACACCTCCATACCCAGCATCCCCCCAGATTTGGTACATGAGCCACGCACCAGCAACACCCCGGCATCGGGAAGGCACCATGATACCTCCCCTTGACCTGGGAGACCACCCAACTCCCCCCAAAACGCAAGGGCAGGACTGTAGCACCCTGTGCACGGGGAATTGCAGGGTGCAGAGCCCCGGGAGCATCTCCTCGCCCCCTCTTTGTGCCGGGGGAGGCTGAGGGGTGGCATACACTCTCCCTCCCGACGGCGCTCGCCTGCGCACCAGCGAGCCCCAGGGATGCCGGGTGCTCAGCAGCACCCGAAGAACAAACCCTCCTCGCCTGGCTCCAGGGGGGTGACGGGCACAGCAAAAACCTGAGGGCGCAAACCCTGGCTTTCTACAATACTGGGAAAGCGCAGAACAAAGCTCAGCCACGAACGCGTCCGCGTTTCTGGAGAACCCGTGCCGTGCTTTGAGCAAGCAGGGAAGAGGCGACCGCCTCCTGCAGCCACCGAGCGAGGGGGGGGCAGCAACGGCGCGTCACGTCTCGCCGCCTCGGCAGCAACGCGGGGAGCGGCAGGAAAACTCAACTTCTTGATCCGCACCGATGCCTTAATAACCTCTGCAGAGCACGAGGTGCTCAGCAAGCAGGGAAGAAGCCGAGGGGGTCTCTCGGTGCTATTCCCCCCACCCTGTGTGTGTCCCCGCATAGATCCACACCCCTCCAGAAGCAGGGAGGCGCTGCGTGGATTTGGGGACACAGGCTGCTCGGGCTGGTCCCTCCTGCCCCACCGTGAGCCCTCGCAGAGGGGCAAAGCCCCAAGCAGCCTCAGGTTCCAGCCACGTCCTTCAAGCTGCTTCTAACACCCAGGGAGAGATGAGCCACGCCAGCAAGAACAATTTTCCTAATTGCAATAACTCTGGTTATGTTGCAAAGCAAGGATGGGTGCACCCTGCAGCTGGGGCTGGCCTTGCAGCCTCCCACCCTGACCCTGAGCACCCCGACGGCCGCAGCACGCTCCCAGGGCATCCGCAGTCAGCCCAATGCCACCCCTCCCCGTCCCCCTTATCCATCCACACCCCAGACAAGCTGAGGATGAGCTGCCGTGTCTGTCTGTCTGCCCAGAGGAGCCCCCTCGCCATCGCACCCCATCCCTGAGCACAACTGAGCCCCAGCTCCCGCCTTCCCCGGCCGCCGGGTACCGTGACACCGCTCCTCGCTGTGCGCAGCGGCACGATGGGCAGCGGGCGGGCAGGGCGGCCGGGCTGCAGTAACATCGCTGCCCTAACGAGGAGATGGCACCACACGCAACACGGGAGACTGAGGCAAGCAGGTACACGTGTACCCCGTCACCCGGCCGGGATGCACCGCCAACACCCGGGACATGCCCTGGGCAGGGAGAGGGCTGCCGGGCGCGGAGCCCACTGGAGGCGTCCCACGGCAATGAGCGCCCCAGGCAGGATGGAGGTGATGCTTCAGAGCTCCGGGCTCGCTCCCAGTCCCCTCCCCACCCCCAGGAGGGGGAAAGGGAAAGCAAAGCACCAAGGACTGCATCTCCCACCCCGCCGCCCCCCCTGGGTGCACGCGGAGGCACCAGCACAGATGGGGCCACCGCCACCCCATACCTGCACTCCGTGACACTACAGCAACAGCTCCCGCTCCGCCGGCCCCGCCGCCCCGAGCGCAGCTCCGTCCTCGACTTCCTCAGGCTGAAGTACTCCGTCAGCTTCCCGAACGAAGCCATGGCCCCCGCGGCGTCCGGGCGCGCCCCTGCCCGAGTTCCCCGGGCACCAGTCCCACGACACGCTCACGCATGCTACGCCCCGGCTGCGCTCGCGAGCCCACGCGCTCCGGCAGCCCACGGGACCGGGAAGGGAGCGCGGCAAGTCGGAGACTGCGCAAGACAGGAGTCGTCCGGCCAGGAATTACTTGTTGGCCAGTCCAGGGCACGCTCCACGGCCATCCCTCACATTTTCGGAGTAGGAAGCCCTGCCCTCCCGAGCCAGCCGCGGGCGCCGGGCTGCACGAGAGCGGCTGGTGTTGGCACGCTTGTTCCGTGCGATGCTGCAGAGCTGAAATGAGGAGGAGGAGGGGGGGAAAGTGCTAATAACGCCCGCTGGAAAGGATCCCTCAGTAGCAACAGCACGGGTCTGTGAGCCCCAACGGCAAGCGGCCACTTGGCAGGCGAGGGAGCTGGCCTCTGAGAAGGTGGACCAGGGTGGCTGCGGTGGCCCTCGGCCAGGCCAGGAGACGCTGTCTGGATCGGAAGGCAATGAAAAACCCCAAGAAATCAGCTGCTCAGACGAATTTCCAAAGCGTCTGTCGTCAGGGCATATGGAGACCAGCACGATGGGTGGGGAGGATCCCCGCCGGCTCTTCCTCGTGGTTATTCCGAGCTCACCAGCGGTGCTCGCTCCCTCCCCATCCTCCAAAGCAGAGGGCACCCCTTCACCCCCCGCAGCGCCCACCCAGCGCCATTTGCCAGCCTGGCACCAAACACCCGAGCGCCGGACATTTCGGGCAAGGCTGCCCCAGCCGCTGGTCACCCGCGGGCTCTGCCCCCCAGGCGCCAGCACAAAGCCCCGCTACAGCCAGCAGTGGATCAAGGGGCGCTGCGAACCCCAAATCCTCCCCTAGGCAGGAGCACTCGTCTGCATCCTCGGCGCCTGATGCCAGCCGGGCGGAGGAAAAACAAGGGCTTCCCAAAAAAAAAAAAAAATAAAGATCCTGCGTACAGCCCCGGGGAGCAAAGCCAGATTAAGGCAGCGAAGCGCGTCCAGGGGAGGGGGCGTCTGACGGCGACTCGCAGCCACGCCGAGAGACCCTCGAGGAGAACAGCAAAGAAAAGCGGCGTTAACTCGGCTGGCAGCCCCGCGAGCTGCCCTCGCGTCCTCCCGATCCCGCCGCTGCGGATGCCATGTTAAATAACAAACACAACCCGCTCCCCGTTGTTTCCCTGCTGCGAGCCGCCTGCTGCCAGCGGCGAGGGACCACCACCCGCTGCCGAAAGCCCGCTGCGTGCCCGGCCGACCCGCTGCCCCCCTCCCTCAGCGCCTTCCTTTTCCTCTGGGCTCCGGGCCAGCTTCCCGCTCCGAATCAAACGCCCGAAGCAGCCGGGTACGCCCCACCAAGCGGGAGCCCCACAGCCCACGGTCACCCGGGGGGGCCGCCCGCCCCCACCGCCCGCTTGTGGCTCTCAGGGCGACCGTCACCATCCCTGCCCGGGGCTTGGGGGGGGGGTTTAATGTGTTTGAGCCGCCTGCTCTCCCTGCCTCCCGCTCCGGGCGCTGACATTCATCCCAGCAAAACAGAGCCAACCGGCGCAAACCTGCGCACAACGCGGGGGGCTGGCGATGCACAGGGGGTGGGGGGGCCGTGGCCACGGGGGGGGGTCCCGTCAGCCCCTCTGCCAGGCAGGCACACGGTCCCCCAGCACCTTCTCCCTCCCGTTCGCCCCTCGGGAGGGAAGAGGGAAGCGAGCCCGAGCTCTCACAGCCAGGGAAAATAAAGCTGTCCCCCCGCTGCTCCACAAACCGCCCCCCATGGTCTCCCACCTTCTCCCTCCGGTGGGCTCCACCGCTGCCGGAGCGGGGTCCAGGGCGCTTCCCGGCTTGCGGAGCGAGGGCTGAGGCAGAGCATCCGTCCGCCGGCTCTCTCCGGCGCAGCGCGAGCCGGTAACACCGTCACCCCTCTTATCTCCCCCGGCTCCCCGTTACCCGCGGCAGCGAAACGCAAGACGTCAAAGGAGGTCAGAGCCGGGGGAGAGCGGAGGGGGCTGGCGGGGGGCAGCGGCAGAGCAGCCCGGGGGGGAGACCAGGGGCAAGGGGGAGGCAGGAGGGGACAGCGCTCGCTTCCCGGCCACAGAGGCAAGGCGTAAGGGCGGCTCTTGGGGAGGCGGCTGGGTCAAGGCACACACTTGCCGAGGAGGAGGAGGAGGAGGAGGAGGATGGCAGCGTTACCTGGCAGGGATGAGGTTACCTGCTCCCAGCTGGGCAAAGGCAGCGGAGCCGACCCGCGAGGTTAATCTGAATCCCGCTCTTCTCCTCTTCTTCCCCACCACCCGATGGGAGGGCAGGGGAGCAGCAGCCCCCCAGGGATCCCCCTTTGGCATTTGCAAAGCAGGATCGTTTGGGAACAAAAGGGCAATTTGGAAGACTGTGGAAAAAGCAGCAGGGGGATTATGCAGACAGACTGATGGACACACACTCCGGTCTGCCCCAGCACCCCGGCTGCGTGGGGGACACCCCTGCGGCCAGGGACACCCCACATTCCTGCAATGCCCTGCCGGGGGGGTAGGTAGGAGCCCCAGCCCGGGCTCCCACAAGGCTGCGGAGGTTCCACCGCGAGCCCAACAGCACCAGCGCTTGGCAAACAAGCAGGAGGAACATCTGCCCCCCCAAAACCCCATGCCTGGGTAGCTGGGGCAGTGGGATTCAAGGTACCAATGCCTGAAAGCTGAGGGAACTCCATAAACACCCCCACTCCAGAGGGGCTTGCTGCCCCCCCCAGTGCATCCCAGTCCCCCAGACCAGGGTCACCAGGGACCCGTCTGGCTGGAAGCACAGCCAGCGCTGGGGCAGGAGCAGCGCAAGCTCCCACATCTGCCCCCTGCATTTCAGTCCCTGGTGACTTGGAGCAAGGGAGATACGGCCAAAATATCCCTAATTTCCCATTACCAGTCTGCTAGGGGTGCTGGGGTTTGCAGCCGTGCACTCAGCGACACGAAGGTCGGCTTCCCGCTTGCACTGAGCAGGGGAAGGAAACACTTTGTCCGTGCACCAGGGGGTTAATTTGCAGGAGGCAAAGGGATTTTTGCAGAGGAGCCATGGAGGAGGCTCAAAGCAGAACTCAAGCTCTGTTCAGCACTGGCAGAGCGCTGCCACGCGCATCGCCGCCCCGCGCAGCCCCCGCCAAGGAGTTCGTACGAGCATCTTGCACCTCTGTGGACAGTTTGGAGGAAAAAAACCCCACCCAAACCCCAAGCCACAAACACAACCGCATGGTTGCCTGGGTCCACCCCACACGCTCCTGTACGTACACTCGTCTGGGCCATAGGGACCAGCGTTTCCCACTTCAAACCCTCCAGCCCCAGCGAAGCCATCGCAGACACGGGAGCTGGCACTGGCCCCAGCTCGCAAACCACCGCAAGGCTTGTCCAGGCAGGAGTGGTACCGGCCACCCCACGGCGACCTCACCACCACACGTCCCAGGGCCGCCCGAGAGCAGGGGACTGGGAAGCAACTCTGCCAGGTCCCCTGCCCAGCCAGCACGGCGGGAGAAGCCAAGTGGTCCTGCAAGGTGGCCCTTGCCCCATCCCCAGGGGACGCCTCGCAGCCCTGGGTGCTGCACTTCTGCACCCTGCGTGAGCAAACCGTGTCGTGCTGCATCTTTGTGGCTTCCCCAGGCAACTTTTATTCCAAGTACATGCCAAGCGTGGCCAGGCGGAAGCAAAAAGGGAGGCTTTAAGGCTGCTTTAAGGCTCCCTTTCCGTGTGGCCCTTTCCCAGCCCGGCTGCTGCCTGGAGAGCAGCAACTGCTGCCCCTTCCTTTGCGGTGCTCCAGCAATGGGGAGGATGGAGTTGGGGAGGATGGAGTCGAGCAGGATGCTCAAGCGGAGCCCCAGACAGGAGGTTCAAAATTAAAGCAGTGGCAACAGCAGAACAGTCTGGGAGAGCCCCAAGTCTGGCCAAAGGAGGAGCTAAAGCCTGGGCAGCTCAGCGGGGACAGAGCCTGGAGCAGGAGGCACCTCTGCCTGCTCAGCCCAAGACGCTCCGTGGCTGAAGGACAAGCTTTCCCAGAGCCATTGCTTGGGAGGAAAAAATGACCGTGTGGGTCCTGGCACCCCAGTTTGCATCTGCTGCGGTCAGGGTTCCTCTCCCCCAGGAAAATCCCATGAACAGAGCGAGGGGCAGCTCCCCAATCCCCAGGGAATGGCTCCCACATCAGGCTGGCGAGGATTCCTCACGAGCCTTCTTTTAGTGCTGGCCGGGGCGCACAGCTCCCCCAAGGTACCTGGGAAGCTGGAAGCACCCGGACGACTTCCAAGGGAGGCTGGGGCAGGAATTTCCCAAACTGCTAAAACCTGGCAGACACCAGCTCCCTATCAAGTCTGGTGTCCATGAATGAAGCCGGTAATGAAGACTTTTGATCGCCACCATTTTTTTGGAGGACAAGGTAAGTTCTGAGCACCAGCTCTTGGGCTTTAGGAAATGCAATGTTTCCACCTTGCTTTTAAATCCACTCAGCAGTGGCTGAGCCCCCACTTTTCACAGCCAGTTAACCCAGTGTACCAGGCCGCTATCAAGTGCTGCAGGGTAGTCGTAAAAATAAAATCGGAATACATTATTTCACAGGATCAACAAAGCCAATTATCACCATGTGCACGCAAACATGGTAAATGCAAATATGAACTGATTTGAGAAATGGAGGCACAAGAGGCTACCAGCAAACTTTTAAATGTCCCAAAGGCCAAAAAGGCACCACCCCACCCCCATTAAAACATTGCATTGCAAAGTTACACAAGAGCTCCAAGTTCCCAAGGCGTTTAGGTCTGTAGGAGGTTAAAATAATTCTGCAGGCATCCTATTTGCAGCTGGACCAGGAGACGGTGTCAGTGTGACAGGGAGCATCGCGCAGAGATCGTGCACAATGAGACTATGAAATCCCATCGACAACCCCTTTTCCAGGGACAAAGGCACAGAAACAGCCCCTCCAGACCCCTACCGGCACGCCGCGGCTCAAGGCACCACCGACCCAAAAGCTTCCATTTAAGAACTGTGCCGCAGGAACGAGGGGGCTCAGGCCACTGCCGCCTCGCACCCCGCCCAAAGCAGCCACAGGCCAGACATCGCCCCCGCTCCCGCTGCTTCTCCATCCCCTCCGGAGATGCTCCCGCAGCTCGGCCCCTCGCCTCTGCCCCGGGTCCCACTGGAGCACCCTGCACCAGTTGGGGGGGGACACTCTGGGGTGCAGGAACGGGGCTGCTGTACTTACTGAAAACCAAACCTGGCCTCCCGGGAAGCTCGCCGAGCATCGCTACAAGCACGCTGGTGGAGCGGCGCCGAGCAGAGCCCCCCTCCTGGCAGCACCCCTGTGCTGCAGCCCCTCACCAGGCACCGGCGGCATTTGGCAAAGGCGTGCTGTGACACTCGGGGCCGTCGCCCCGCGGTCTGGCACCGCGCTCCCTCCCTCCCGGCGTCCTGGGTGCTGGCGAAGCCTCAGACCCACCGCAGCCAAGGAGCAGGGTGCAGTGGGACAGGCTGTGGGTCTGCCCCCCCCTCCCCTGCTGGCAGGGACCCCGGCCAGACCACACCGTGAGCCCCTCCTCTGCCTCCCTGGGCTCAGCCTCCGGAGCATCCGATCTCAGTGCGCACCCCCAGCAACACCAACAGCCCCGGGGGGAACAGAAGAGCACGAAGCAAAGAGGCACACACACACATCTCTGCTGAAGCCAGTCTGGGGGCAAAGGACTTTTCGGGAAGGCTGATAGTTGCGTGTACCCAACTTCCTTGCTTCTGTGCCATCCCCAAGGCGTGAGTCAAATGAACATACCCGTGCTGTGTGCCAACGCGAGCCCGCAGCAGCACAAACCCCACGTCCCCGCTGCCGCCCACAGCCCCAGAGAAGCACAGCCTGGGACTTCTGGAGGGCAGCTCCCCAAAGTGGCATTGCCTGGGGACCAGGGCACGCTCACCGGCAGAGCGGTGAAGCCCCGAAGTGCTGTGCTTCAATGCAGCTGCGATACAAAGCAGGGCTTACAGGAGGGTCTATAATTTCAGCCTAACCAGGCACT
This sequence comes from Butorides virescens, assembly GCA_017310255.1. Classification (NCBI taxonomy): domain Eukaryota; kingdom Metazoa; phylum Chordata; class Aves; order Pelecaniformes; family Ardeidae; genus Butorides; species Butorides virescens. Next base: position 29,110 of record JADKXX010004178.1, read on the forward strand.
TTAATTGCCAGCTATAGCACATTACATGCAGATTTCAGTGCCGATGCCTAGCACAAACCAGGCGCATCAATCTACTAATTTGCCTGGCGTATCGCTGCATTAGAACTCATTTAGCACAATTACTCCAATTCCAGCAGCAAATCCAGATGTGCTGCCCGAGTTACAGCTCAGAGATCTCACTCTTGGCAACAGCATTGAGTTACACAGGGAGAGGCTTCAAAGACACGGTCTCTAATTTGGGGCACAAACACGGAGAAGGGCGAGCATCGGCCACATGGAAGAGTGGAGATGCCCGGCAGCGTCCGACACCCCAAGGCAGCCCGGGGTGCTGGGAGGCTGGCTGATGGCACCCTGCTTCCAGCCTGCCGGAGTCCCTCCCCTTGCTCCGAAAAAGCAGGGACCTCAGCACCCGGCTCCCCGCCCCACGGGGTGAAGCATGGGGGGGGGCAAAGCACCCCGGTGTGGGTGAGCATTTACTGGCGTTTGGCTCCAGATTCGCCCTCGCGGCGCAGCACCAGGGGCGCAGCCTGGGGTGCAGCCCCCACCGGGAGCCGCTCGCCTCGGCAGCGTGGGGGCAGCCGCAGCCCCCACCACTGAGACGCCAGTGCCGGCCCGCTCCTCAGCGCCTCTCTCCCTCTTTGGAGCAGCGTGGGACGTGCATGCTCGTGAACTCCAATTCCCATTTTTTAACCCCCCCGGATGGAATTGCCAGGTTCTCTCATCCCGCTCACAAAGCCTAACCGCACAGCGTGGCAGGCAGGGAGAAATCGCGGCACAAACAGGGACGATCGCCCCCCCAGGCAGGGACATCCCTGGTACACAGGGACGATCGCCCCCCCAGCCAGGGACATCCCTGGTGCCCACTCCTGGATGGTGGCACAGCCACCCGGCTGGGGCTTGAGGGCAGAGACAAGGGCAGGGAAACGCAGACAGCGGCACTGGCAGCTGGAGGAGTCACAGTGCCTTTCATCCACTTGCTAAGAGAGGAAAAAAAAAAGAAAATTGGTTGATCCCTCCCTAAAAATAGTTTGAGTTTGAAAGGACGGAATAGAACTATAGAATCACAGAATCACTTTGGCTGGAAAAGCCCTTTAAGATCATCGAGTCCTACCGTTTCCCTAACCCTGCCATCCCACCACTAAACCCTGTCCCTCAGCACCTCATCCATCCTTCTTTTAAATCCCTCCAGGGATGGGGACTTGGCCACCTCCCTGGGCAGCCCATTCCAGAGCCTGACAGCCCTTTCGGTGATGAAGTTTTTCCTAACGTCTAATAAAGCGTGAACACAGACAGCGACACGATGGGAGGAAACGTGTCAAAAGCAGAAGCAAAGGCCGAATAATCTGAGCGTGTTTGGGGCTGGTAGGGCGCCCCGACGGGCGAGGGGTGCTGCCCCTGCCTTACTGTGCTTCCGTGGGCACCGCGGCTCTGCCCCCCACCGCCGCCAAGGTCCACCCAGAACTCGCTTGAATAATTCACACAAACCCCCCCGGACTCTGCCCGAGCAGGGCACGTGCCAGCCCCACGTCCCCAGCCAGCCTGGGAGCTGGCACCACTCCCCACACCCCCGTTGTTTCTTTCTCCCCTGAAAAGCAGCCCTGGCGAAGCTCTAAAGGGGAATTGGAAAACGCATTAACACGATCAAAAATTTCAGAAAAATGGCAGGGAGAACAATTCTTGCCATTACAGCCCAAACTTCATCATCCTTTAGAAAAAATGATGATCAATACGGAGCGAGCAGGCTCCAGTCACCAGGCTGCGGTCGATGCGGCTGCCTCCGCTCAGCAGCAGCCCCCCGCACCCATCCGGATCCCCGGCGGGGAGCACCCCCCCCTCCTACGCCCAGCTCCCCACAGGCAGCCTCTGCCCCCACCGCCAGACCTAGGGGTGTCGTTTCGAGGGCTTCCTTGGCACCCCGCATCCCCTAAGGCACCCCAGGCTGTGCATGGACAACTCCATCCCCCTTCCCAAAAGGCAGCAGGACCCGCAGCAGGGCTGCCTGGGGAAGGAGAGCGCCCAGAAGAGGCAGAAAGGGATGGAGAGGCTGTGCCCAGCTGCCAGCCCCCGGGGCAAAGCCCTCCCGGCCGTGCCATACATGCTGTACCATACGTGCCGTGCCCTCCCTGCTCCCCCCAATCCTGTACCCACCGCAGCAGCTCCTCGCCGTGCCCCTTTGCTCACGGCTTCCCCACGCGCCTGTGATTAACACATCCCGCCCGAGCCAGCACCAGGCTGCAGGGCGACCCCTCCGGGGGCTCTTTGGGGTGACCCCTCCAGGGGCTCTGCAGGGCGAGGAGGTGGCACACAGCAGCCACAGGCCCGAGGGGGAGCTGGAGTAAAGACGTTGAGCTGCCAGGCGAGACCTTGAGCTTCCCTCTGAGCTGGGTCAAACCCTTCCACTGATCCTAGGGACACGGCAGCAGGGTCCTGAGCAGCTCCCCCCCTTCCCAGGGCTTCGTGACCCAAACTGGCCCAGACCTTTGTGGTCGAGTCCCCATCCCTGGGGGGATTTAACAGCCGGGCAGACTCGGTGCTTAGGGACAAGATTTGGGGGTGGGATGGCAGGGGTAGGGGAACGGTTGGGCTGGGGGAGCTTAAAGGGCTTTGCCAACCCAAACAATTCCATGATTCCATGATCTGTGATCCAGCAGCAGACCCAGGCTGGCAGCTGGGGGGGGCTGCATAGCAGGGGGGCTGCCCAGCCCCAGCGCTGCCCAGGAGGAGACAGCACCCAGACCCCACAGGAATCGCACCCTCCCCACACCCCAAACTAGCACTGCACCTCTCGGGGAGCGGGGGACACCCGGGGCCAGGCGCTTCCCCCAGGGAGGGGGGGCACAGCTGCCCTCAGCAGCCGCAGCCCAAGGGTCCAGCAATGGACACCCGTGTGCTCCAGGGAAGGACCTTGCCATCTCCAACCCTTTCCTTCTCCCAGCAATCATCCCACGGCAGCACCAAAGCAGAGCCTGTTACAGCCCCAGCTCCTTCCCAAACAGGCCAGCGTAACCCCCTGCCGCCGCAGCCGCCACGCCTGTTGTGGCCACCGATTGTGAACTTTCGAGTCTGGAGTCACGTTTTAACCGTTCATGTCAGAACCCTGACCGGCCCCGATCGTCAGATGGATGGGGTGGGGGATTTGCTCGGCATACGGCTTTCCGTTTAAATTAAGCCGCGAGATTTCCCCCAGGTTAGAGCAATTTAATTAAAGCAAAGTAAAACCAAACCTCTAAAACTTCCAAAATGCTGGTTGTAAAATTAAAACTGCTAGGACTGCCAAGCAGAGCACAGAGCCCAAACAACGCCCAGGGGAAACCAAATCCCTCCCCTCATTTCAGTAAAATGAAGAGATTGACAGAGCGGAGGATGTCGCGTCCTTCACGAGATAAGCAAAAATATTTAACCCCCCATCAGGCAGAACAAGGACGATTTCACAGGTGGCCAATGCCACCCAAAGGAGCTGCGTGTTGAGGCTCCTCGCCCCCCAAATCACCTTGAGAAGCAGGCAGGGAGTTCAGCCCCGGAGCAGGATAAGGGCCAGGGCTCTTCTGGTCCCAGACTAGGTCCCGGCATCCCAAGAGCTCAGCCATATGAGCACACAGATATGCTGAGACCCAAGACCTTTCCAAGGCGCTGAGATGCAGATAAAGGTAGGTAACATGAAAATAAAAGTGTTAAAAATAAATAAAATGAAGATGCAAACCACCATCTTCATCAGTAGACAGGCAAGAACTACAGTTACCAGAGCTAAGCTCTGCAAGTCCAGGCTTAACATCCCTTCTGCCAGGCTCCCAAGCCTGAAGACGCCCTGGAACCCCTCTTCTCGGCAAGCTGCATCCCATGGCTGAGCTCTGCCCGGTTTGCAGAGGTGTCCCTGTCACCCGCCTGCTGTTTGCAGAGGAACAGAAGGGGGGATTATCCCCTATTAAGGTGCACCCCAGGCCCCAGCTTCAAGTCTTTGATTTCCTCTTTTCCAGGTCACTGTCTCTGCAAATGCACATGGAAGGTGATTGCCAGCACCACCCTGGTGGTTGAGCATGGAAAAGGAGCCAGGCTCTCCTCCCAAATTGCTCCTGCCTTGCAGTGAGGGCTGTGAGGACGGGGAGCAGAGGGGAGGGAGGCAGAGCTGGTCAGCACAAGCGAGGGCACGCAGCAGAACGCGGGACGGGGGACAGTAAGCCGGGACAGGGGACAGCCAGGCTCTACCCAGGGAACAGGGCAGGCGACAGCATGCCCAGCAACGTGCCAGCCCGTTCTCCAAAGGCCTTTTGTAGAAAAAGCTATCCAAAATGACAGTCAGCAACCCTGGAACTCTTAAGAAAAATGGGGCAAGCAGGGATTTTTGAGGATGGGAAGGAAAGGCAATCAAGGACAGGAGCGACCTGCTGGAACAGGGGTGTCGGGAGCAGTCCTGCACCGGCACATTGATTCCTGTGCAGGTTATTCCACACGGCGCAGACCCCAGCACCCAGAGCATGGAGCGGAGCAAGGGATGGGGGGAAGCGGAGGGGCCACGCAGCCCTTGCCCCCCCCCGGCTCCCCTCCAAAGGCTCTGGCTGCGCCAGCTCCAGCCGCTCCGAAGGGTAAAGCCCCTGGGGTGGCGTTAGGGTTGTGTAAGAGATCAACAGCAAGCGCACGGAGCCCGAGCGTGCTCCCTTAGCAGCTCGCTGGATTAAAGATTTAATGCAATGTGTCCCTCTGGAAGAAATTACACAGGCTATTAAGACAGACGCGCCTCTCATCTGATGAAATCCCGCAATCATCGCAGCAATACGTGCAAACTGAACCGGCCCTGCGGAGCAGAGGGAAGGCTGCAGGCGCTCTCGTGAGCCCTTTCTGGGTAGAGGAGCCAAGGGGCAAAGCAGCAGCTCCAGTAGCAGCAAAGCAAACGGGCAGACACGGCCGTGCCGTGCCCGGAGAGCGAGGTGGTCCCTGCTTCCAAGGGGAGAAGTAACGCCGCGCTCCGCAGCCATCGCTCGTTGGTTCCCAGAGGCGTCCAGAGGCTCTCCCAGGAGCGGAGAGACCTCCACACCTCCCGGACCTGCTTTCCAGGAGAGAGCAGGGGACAGAGCAGTGCCCCCCACGGGGGCAGGACCCCAGCACTTTGGGAATGCAGAGTATTGGCTGCTGCTTCTCCCAATCCCCGGCAGGAATCAGCCCCGCTGCCCCCGCCAGGGCCAAGCGGAGCAGGGAGCGCAGACTCTCGCAGCCAGAGGAACACCACAGGCTAAAGCGTTCTGTCACTTTTGGGGGATGACTCCAGGTTAACACAGCATTACTGAGGGTGCAGCAAGCACCTCTCCCTGAGCACAGCCTTGTGCTGGGGACAGCAGCACCAGTTATGTCCATAGAACCATAGACCGTTTTGGGTGGGAAGGGACCCCTAGAGGGGGAGCCCAACCCCCCTGCAGGAGCAGGGACACCTTGAACCACATCAGGTTGCTCACAGCCCCGTCCAACCTGGCCTGGAATGTTCCCAGGGATGGGGCCTCCACCACCTCTTTGGGCAACCCCTGCCAGGGTTTCACCACCCTCACTGTAAAGAATTTCTTCCTTAGATCCAGTCTAAACCTACCCTGGTTTAGTTTAAAACCATCCCCCCTTGTCCTGACACAGCTGGCCCTACTATAAAGCTTGTCCCCCCCTTTCCTCTGGGCCCCCTTTAAGCCCTGACCGGCCGCACTCAGCTCTGCCCGCAGCCTCCTCTTCTCCAGGCTGAACACCCCCAACTCTCCCAGCCTGGCCTCACAGCAGAGGGGCTCCAGCCCTCGGAGCATTTTAGTAGCCCCTCGGAGCATTTTAGTAGCCCTCCCCTAGCCCCGCTCCAACAGGTCCATGTCCTCCTTGTGCTGAGGGCTCCCGAGCTGGACGCAGGGCTCCAGGGGGGGTCTCCCCAGAGCAGAGCAGAGGGGCACAATCCCCTCCCTCCACACTGGCCACGCTTCTCCTGATGCAGCCCAGGGTAGGGTTGGCTCCTGGGCTGCCAGCACCCATGGCCGGCTCATGGCCAGCTTTTCAGCTCTGCCATTCCCTCAGCATTCAGCAGCTTCACCACCAGGGAGCCAGGCAGTAAAACATCGGGCTGGACCACGGGAAGCAGATGCAGGGAAAGAGCTCCCGTAGCAGAGCTGGGATGAACATCCACAGAGCCCTTTCAGACAGCAAAACCATCCATGCAGCAAGATGCACCCGGGGATCATATTCCCAGGGAACCTGAGCAGAGACCCCGGAACTCATTCAGCATGGGCCACTGGGGCTCCCAGGTGCTGGGTGTGACCCACGGCGTTGGCCACCGAAAGGAGCCTGGCAGCGCTGTGCCACTCTCTGGGCTGCCAAGTCCCGCTCCGCTGGTTCCGATGTTGTGCCAGGCTCCATGCCGCAGAGATCCAGGCACCATCACAGCCATGCTGGGTGGGCTACCAGCACATCTCCCCCCCGCCCCCCCAGCAAGCAGGGACACGCATCAGTAACACCCTGCTGCAGTGAACCTCTGCAGTGGGGTTTGCTCCCCGCATGCTGCAGGCTGAGCTGCAGCAGCTCCCTCCACGCCATCACCGTCACGGCTCTGTGGTGCCGGTCCCTGCGGTCTGCCGTGGGGCTGGGCTCCGTTCCATGAACACAGCCCAGCAGCCTGGCACATGCATGGTAAGGCATGCACCACCGGGCATTCAATCAGAAAAGTTTCCATGACAGCCCCGCATGCTGCAGAGGTGTTGCACCCGTAGGGCCCTGCTTCGTGGGCATTTCCCCCCGCTGCCCCGCTCCAGACCTCCCCAGCTTCCCACTGCAGGGTGAAGCTGAGCCCCTCACGTACTCCCCCAACCCTTTCCTCACTCCCTTCAAACCACTCACGGCTCAGGAGCTGGTGCAGGAGCTCCCACAGGACCCCCGCTCGGCTACGAGCTCCAGCCCCGGCTCCCGCAGGACCCCCGCTCGGCTACGAGCTCCAGCCCCGGCTCCCGCAGAGAAGCACCCTCCCAGCAGCATTCTGCCCCCCACCCCGCAGGAACAGCCAGGTTTGGGGGTGAGCTTCAGCAGCCGGGTCACCGCAGCCCAGCAAGCCAGCGCCAGCAGCCGCATGCTCGGGCTCTGCCCACGGTAGGAGTTAGCCCAACACGCCAGCTTGAACACCAGCGCTTTTTGGCAGCTCCCATCAGTCTGGAGGTGAGGGCACGGACAGACCCCACAGCTCGGCTGGTGAGCAGCCACTTGCAGGTTATTCATTAAATCATTTACTGTTTATTGCTACGATTCTGCCCAAACACAAGCAAAAAGCATCCCAGTGACTACCAGCCAACCTGCCAGCTCACAACAAAGCCAGGGAACAAAAATTGCAGGTACTGCACTCTAAACCGCAGATTTACAGGACGTGGTTGGTGGCCCCAGCTCCTCTTGGCACCACTGCGCCTGTCACGGGTAGGGAGGCATTGGGGACAAGCACTGCCTCCTGCCGGAACCCCCCGTGCCGAGGAACACGCAGCGGCAAAGCCACTCACCCTGCTGCGGGCTGCACCCCCGGCTCCCCGCGGCCGCAGCGAGGGGTCGAGCATCCAAGCGAACCCACCGAGACGCAGCTGGGGTCCAAAAGCTCCAACAGACAAACCCCCAGCCTCCGAGGGGGCACCCCAGTCTCCTCGCCAAACCGCCTCGGGAAAGCGGAGGAGCACTGGAGGAGCGGGCCTGCCAGCCTGCCCTCGCTGCGCTGCCCAACAGGGCACCCGCTTTCCCTGGCGCACGGGGAGCCTGGGGGGACCACGGGAATACGTTCCTTTATACCCTCCCCAGGGCACGCAGCCATCTGCAACCTGGAAAATAGCCACTGCGCATCTCGGGAATTATCCCGAGCACGACAGCGTGGCTTTGAAGGAACAAGTACTGCCCAGACCGCCGCTTGCTGCAGGCTCCCTCCAACACGGCCCCAGACAGGCCAGCAGAGCTGCAGGGAGGGCCAGCAGCCTCCCAGCCGTGGGGACAGAGGCCAAGGACCCCCCCAAGCCCCAACGTTTCCACCAGGTCTCTGCAGACCTACGGCTGACACCCTTCCCCGCGGGACGCCACAGACCCCTGTGGCCAAGGCGGATGCGCCCACCCCAAGCAGGGAGCTGAGAAACAGCGCGGCGGCCACGGGGCCTGGGGGCTATCGGCTGCAGGGACACCCCCCCCCCGGGAGGAAGAACAGCAGCACAAGCCAAAAATGTGTCACAGGAGACCATGAGGTCAGAATTTGGTTTCCTGCTTAAGCGGAGCAAAGATAAGCAAAGGACCAGAGCAGCGGGGAAACGCATCCCGACGCGCTCCCGGAACGCAGCGAGCCCTGCGGCAGGGGCTCCCGGGGAAGGGCCAGCGCCCACCCCCAGCCAGGCACCCCGGGCCAGCCCGCAGAGCTGGGAGCAGGCATTCCTCTCCCTCCCTGTACTCACTGAATAATTAATCCTCCAGAAATTAGTCAAGTCTTTAACTAAGCCAGCTCAGCAAATGGAGGGAGGAATTTCTAGGTCAGAACTACGCAGGGGGGGGAATGGAAAGAGAGCCTTAGGGCTGCATCTCCTGTTTATTTCCAAGGGATCAGCACCCTGCTCTGCCTTGCCCAGCCCCTCCGTAGCAAGAGCTCAGAGGAGAATCGCACCTCGCTGTCCTGACGGGGGCTGACACCACCTCTCCTCTGACCCCCACCCGGGAAGCAGGGGGGCTGCCTGGGGGATCAGAGACAGGGGCAGCGCTCGCAGTTTTCCACCTCTCGGTGAAAGAGTTCAGCCAGAAATTCCAGTGTGGGCGCAGGAAGAGGGGGCCGAGGGCTCCAGCGATGGCTGCTGCCCACCCCCCCGCCATCCCCACGCAGCCGGGGTGCGCAGGAAGGGAACACAGCAGGACCAGACTCTTGCCAAGGGCCTGGAGTGGAGGGACCCCGCAGAAACCTGTTCTCCCCTTTGCTCACATACATTAAAGCCACCCTGACCACCTCTGCACAACCCAGGTCCAGCCCCAAGTTCACGAGCAGCCCCAAAAGGGGGAGGGCGGTAGGAACCAGGTGTGGGAAACAGCCTGTGCTGCACCCACCTCCTGCTCCACGGCTTTGTGCGACCGCTCTGTGCGCCAGTTACAAAAACCACAGCCCCCCCGTGGGCAGCCGGCTCTGCCCAGCACCTTCCCGAATTCAGTCTGTCCTGCCAGGCACCCACAGCCTACACCTGCATTCGCAGAAGGGGCTGCACGGTCACCGCATCCACCACCGAGCTCCTGCCCCAGCTCTGGCGCCTCCAGCTCGCCCCTTCGCGACTCACAGGGTGTTCTTCCCAACTTCTCCTTCTGCGCTTTAAGACAGACCCAGACCAATGGTGCCCAGAGGAGGGCAAGGAGTCAGGGGGCAGCAGGGCAGGGGGTTGGCCCCTCTACCTGGTGGGCTGCACCCCCCACCTCACCCCGAGGGGCTCCATCCCTCTGTCCCGTGGCAAGAGCAGCAAAGCCTTGCCGGAGCAGGGACACCCAGCACCCCTTTCCCTTGCCCACGTGGCTGAGGTGCACACAGTGGAGGTTGGGACATCTCCAGCTGAGCAGGACCACGGGCCCTTCGGATGAATCCTCCCCCCCACTCCAAGAAGGTAGGCACCCGGGAGACAGCTCCCTGCAGGAGCAAGGGGACCGCCAGGGATGGGACCGGACCCGACAGCCGCTCCGTGCCACGCTGGCGCTGCCATGCTCATGGGGATGCTGGGGACCCGCAGCAGCCTGAGGTGGCAGGGGGGCACGGCCAGGACACCCTGCCTGTCCCCCCAGGCGAGGCGGGGGCGGCCACAAACAATCCCAGCATTGAGAGCCCGCTCGCCCCAGCCCATCTGCGGTTCCGCGAGCCCGGGGCGGACAAAGACAACGTTAGGCGATGGCGAGCCCTGCCAAGGCGGGGGAGACAAACCGGCCTTTGTATCCGCCGAGGCCAAGTTAGCTTTAGGGAAGAGGCCAGATAGCTCCGGGCTGGAGCCTCTGCTCCGGCCGATTCCCCTTGGGCGGTTCCAAGCCACGCGCAGATGGCAGCAGAAGCCTCCAACGCTCCCCTCCCCTTGCCTGCCCCACACGGGACGAGCCGGGGGTCCCACCGCAGACACTCCCCCTCGCAAGGACCCTCAGCACGCAGCACCGGTCCATGCACACACGCTCATAGCAACAGAAGACCGAGCCGAGAGCGGTTTGATCCATCCCAGCCTAAATCCATTTGCCACCCGTGGCTTTATTTTGCCCCCAGCCCAGCAGAGCGCTAGGGGCTCCAAAGCATTCCCTCCCCAGGATAAGCCAAGCAGGCTCCGCGCTTCTGCCCTTGGACCTGGCCCATCCCGTCCCTTCCCAGCGCTTGAACTTCACATCCGTGCCGGCAATGATTTCCATATGCAGAAGAACAACCCCCCAAGGACACCAGGTTTTCTCCCGTTTCCTCCCTTCCCCAGCCACGGGATGGGACCAGCCCCCCCGCCTGCAGTGAGCCAGCAGCTGCGGGTCCCCGCTCGTGCCCACCACACACACGGCGCTCACCTCTGCGGCCGTGCCAGCACCCTCCGGTGATCCCAGCACAGATCCTAACGGTGGGAAGCACTGGAGGGCAGCCACGAAGGGCTTCTGCGCAGCCAGGACAGCCCAGCCCAGGACACGCTTCCCAGGGGAGCCCCCCTGGAAAGGCCAGTCCGCCCCACAACTTAATGGGAAAAACAAGACCAGATATAAAGGGAATCAGGGAGAGTTTTTTCTTTCCGCAGCACTCTGGAAAGCTGACATCCCTTCTGCATTTAACCACCACTGCAGCCAAGCCGTCGGGCACATACCGGGTTTCCACGACCGGCACAAGCCCCATCACTCATGCCGCCGAGCCACAGCCAGCTCACCTTGCGTTCCTCCACGTAAGCAGCAGAACGCTTGCCCAGCGCTCCCCCCCAGCTCCCAGCACCGTGCATCAGCACCACTAGGTGTGTCAGGCTGGATGGAAACGGCAAGCGGTGGGGAAAGGCTGCAAGCCCTCGGGACTGGCATTTGCCATTCATTCCCGTGGAGAGGCACGGCCTCTCCCTGCAGGCAGAGCTTTGCTTTGCAATACGACAGCGAAACAAGGGTATCGTGCACGCCGAGTGCTTCCGCTGGAGCGCTGGGCACGGGCTCGGCTTCCCCAAACACTAGCACACCTCTTCCCCTACCAACCGCCAGCCAAAGACAGGGAGCACGGCACAGCCCTGACTCACCCTTCGGCAACGTCCATCCCGCCCCCGGCCTCGGGGCCCGCGGCAGCTCCTCCCGGCGGCTGAGAGCTCCTGCGCCGCAGTGCGGACCTCGGCGCTGCACCATCGCTAGCCACCCTGCGCCGCTGGAAGGGAGAGAGATGGAGACCCTGCCCATTAGTGAGGGGGACGGAGCCCCGCGCATCGCCAGCACCCAACCAAGGGCGAGCGATACCCCGAGCCCCGCAGAGCACAACGCATGCCCAGAGGGGACACGCTTCCCACCCAAATGGGGCCAAGAACCACCAAGGGATCCGGTCCAGCACAGCCCCTCCCAGCAGCTTCAGCTCATCCCATCCCTCAGGCCTGACAACGAGCTCAGTCTGAGGGACCCCAGCAGCCGCTGGCTTGGCCATGCTGGCATGAGGACATGCACACGGTGAGGATGCCGACCTTCCCTCACTTGGTACCTCTGACGTTAAACTGGGATGTGCTGTCCCCTTTCTAGATGACTATCAGTCACTGGATTGATAACGGCTTACATTAATTTCTTATTCCGCACTAAAAAGTAGACGTGTGAATGAGAACTACGAGTGTTTGCTGCCACATATCCTCCCTCCCCCCTCTCTTTGGCACTAGCAGCCAAAATATATTAGTGCTTCCTTCTGACCCCAGTAAATACGCATGGCTTGGCAGGAACGCCCAACGCTGACGTCCGTTCATTATCACCTGGACACATTCTCATTAATTAGCCTGCAGCCTGGAACAGCGAGAGAGAGGAGGCGCCCCAGGCAGAAGCATGAGCTGCTGGGGAAAAAGAAACCCTCCACCAGGAGTGGGGAACTGGCGTGGAGCGGTCGCCCGACGGGAACAAAACACCACCGCCACGTATACGGGCTCGCCTGGCTCTGCCGCTACTGAGAAGAGCATGGAAATGGGAAGGAAAAGGAATAAATGGGCTACGACTGTCAGCAGACCCTGCCGTGGGGTGAAGCCGTTGCCATCCAAGGGTAACAGGTAGCCCCTGGGACCCACATGTGAGCCCAGGGGGGGAGCTGGGACCCCCTCCCACAGCACAGCCCTCAGCCCCCCCCACTGCACAACGTGGGCTATGAGCCCAGCGCCCACCAGCCCTGGGAGGATGCTTACAGCTGCTGGCCACAGCCACAGCGAAAGCAGGGAAGCACAAAAAGCTGTCAGGAGAGACAGCTCCAGCCCGAAGCCTTCCTTCGTTAGGGACCGCAGAGGGAAAACGCCGCCGCTAAAGAGCAGCGTCTCGGTGCCTTTCCTGCCGTACCACACTGCTCCATTTTCATGTTTCAGCTCACAGCACCTTTGCTTCCAGCCTCCCAACCTCCCCCCCAGACAGAAGGTGCTGCCAGCCTTCAGCACCACTGGAACACAGACACATCCCTGCCTGGATGTGTGCTCTGCTGCCCAACCGCTGCCTGCCTCAGCATGTTTATATTCAAGGCAAATGGCGGGGGGGTTGACAACAAAGAACATTATTTGCCAGTCATTCTTTTGCTTCACTAGAGGCGGACACTGATGCCAAAGCAGCATTCGAACCAGATCCTCAGGCACCTGCTGATGGGGGAACCTGCGCTTACCACCTCCAAGCTTGTATGAGGCACGCCACCAAGGGAGCTGCCTCCCTGGCTCCTGCCCCAGCCGCGGCTGCTGAAGCAGCAGGAAGCCTCTGGCCAAATTTATTTACCCAGTTATTTACCCTCGGAAGCTGCCTTGCAAAATCCAGGCCAGTTGTCAGGTGGAAGCCTGGAAACCCCAGTTTCAGCAAGAAATATTCTGCTCATGAACTGGAGACCGCAACCTCAGCCAAGCAGTTAAGGCTTCAATCCCTGTGCCTGACATGGAGAAAGAATCATAGAACCATAGACTGTTTTGGGTGGGAAGGGACCCCTAGAGGTCCCCCAGCCCAACCCCCCTGCAGGAGCAGAGACACCTTGAACCACATCAGGTTGCTCACAGCCCCGTCCAACCTGGCCTGGAATGGTCCCAGGGATGGGGCCTCCACCCCCCTCTCGGGGCAACCCCTGCCAGGGTTTCACCACCCTCACTGTAAAGAATTCTTCCTCTGATCCAGTCTAAACCCACCCTGCTTCAGTTTAAAACCATCACCCCTTGTCCTGTCACAGCTGGCCCTGCTAAAAAGATTGTCCCCCCCTTTCCTATGGGCCCCCTTTAAGCACCAAAAGGCACCAGGGAAGTTGTATTCACGACACAGATCATAGGGTTTGCCCTAAGCACCGGACAAATCTTCCAGCTCATTGCCCAGCGTTAAGAACCGCTGGGACAAGTCAGGTATTGGCAAGTGGAGCCTACGACACAGCTCTTTGATTCACCCTAAAGCGACCTACAGAAGGCAGAAACGTCACGCGCGCCCCTCCCGGTCACCCTCACCACACGGCAGCACCGTTGTCATCATCCAGAACGCAGGACAGGGTTAGGCACTGCATTACAAAACCATTGCCCCCCCCACTTTCTGAGCTAATGCCTCTCGGCCGAGGGGTGCCCTTCCCCAGCTTGCCTGGGAAGCTAAAGCAAAGCTGGGGCATCCCTGGGCTCAAGAGGTACAGGAGAAGCGGCGAATTTCTGACGAAGAAAGCCTGGAAGAAAACTTCTGCACACTCGAGTCAAGCAAATTGGGAAGGATCTAAAGGGGAAAACATAGGCAAAAAGAGAGCAGCCAGCCAGAGGCTGCCGAGGTCTGCGGGTGGAGCGGACCGTGGGAGAGCAGGGACCGTGCCACGCTACGACAGTCACAGCCTGGATGAGAGAGCCTTTGCATGCTGTGTGGTGCACAGACACGAATTCTCTCTGTCCACATCCTACCCACGGCCCTGTCCCCAGCACCATGGCAGGACATAGCCCCTATACTGGGTCACAGCGCCGCGGGGGGCACCTGGCACCGCAGACCTGCCACAGCCAGGGGCTCGCCTCAAACGGGGTTCCTCGCCACAGAAACAGAAGAGACACCACAGACATGGGAAAGCACGACCTCCACCGAAAGCAATCACCATCACTCACGCAGCCCCAGACGAGGCACCCGGGACACTGTGTCCCAGGGCACAGCACAGCTCGCCGACGGAGCACGTGGTCCTGGTGGAGCTGGCGGGGCGCTCTGCCCAGCGAGCACAAACCCGGGTCTAACCACATCCCCATCGCAACCACATCCCCGGCACAACACGGAGAAGAACACGCCTCGGCTTTCGGTTCGGTCTCTTTTTGGTGCAGAGGGGCACCTCAGTGGCAGGCAGTGATTTCTGGCCGGAGCAGGCACAGACGAGCCACGCATGAACACCCATCACCGCGCGGCGGCAGAGCCCTGCGGCTCACCGGGGACACCCCGAAGAGCACATGGCAAAGGAGCAAAAGAAAGAGGGCTACCTACTCATTCTGCACCGGGGACCCACGGGCCACCACGCTGGGCGGAGGCAGAGCCGGGAGGCGCGAGCTCTGTCCAAGTCGGTTGCACAGAGGAAGGACGGCCTGATGGAAGGACCCAGAGGCCACCTCAGCCCCCCGTTCTCATTGCCACGCCAGTGATGAATTAATTCCCCCGATCCAAGACGATGGAAAAATCGGGAAGCTCTTCCCACACCCAAGCAAGTGGCCGCTAGCGGAAGCAGCCCGGCGCAGCTGCGCTCCCCCAGCAAACACAGCCTGGCTCCCTGCAAGGCTCCAGCATGTCAGCAAGCAAATCCTCTTTGCCTATGGGCAAGGGAACTGGAGGGGGGAGAAAAAAAAAGCATCAAGAAACTCTTTGTCTACAAACATCCCAGCCAGGCACACGTGCGGCAGGCGCTTCCTGGCGAGGGCGGAGGGGGAGCCCGAACCTCAGAGACACCATTTCCGCCCGCAGCTCGACCCGCTCGCTTATTGTCTTCTAAAAATAAAAGTAAACACTGAAGAAGAGCTCTTTGTTTTTATTTCTGCTGGGTCAGAGAGATTTCTCCGGTATGAACGAGCGGTGGGACCTCTTTCCAGATCTCCCAGAGCTTCCCCCCGAGACCAGAGCATCCCCAAAGCAGCAGTGGGTGTCCCAGGGACCAGCTGCCCCCTTTCCCTCCCTCCCACGGGTACCGATGGCGAGGACTCCTTGCCCTGGGCTCCCACCCGTGCCAGGCTGATGCCCCTTCCCCGCCGCTGCGGGTCAGGGAGGAGGGCCATCGCCCAAAGGGCAGGAGACCTCTGTCTACACCGCATCGCTCCCCTTAACCAAAGCACGAGGAAAGCCGGGGCAGCAGCCTGTTTAGCACATAAAACACATATTAAACCAGTAAGATTGGGATATGCCCACGTATCTCTTGCTTGCTTGGCTTCCTGACAAGCCCGGTGGCCCACAGCGTTAGCCGGCCAAGGAGGCCAAGCCTGACCCCCGGCAGCCCCCACCACTGATTAAAAGCAAGCTCAAACTTCCTCACCGGCCCACGGCCACCAGCCAGCACCTCGCTGCTGCGCCAGTTGTTTGTTCAGGCTCTTCCTTCCCCACGGAGCCGCCGTACAAAGCCACAGGGTAACGAGACACAAACACCATTATCTGTTCTTGGCTTTTTTTTTTTTTGACCTGCACGAGGAGCAAATCCAGCATTAAGAGCCCAAAGCTTCGGGTGTCCTCCCCGGTTTTATCAAGTTGCTTACCTAAGCAAAACCCTGCAGGGACCAGCCACACAACCCAGAGCAAAGCTCTCCCCCCACACTCCCAGTAACAGCGCTTAGAGCAGCTCTGAGAACAAGAAAAAAAAAAGCAAAAACAAAGCAAAGGAAAAGGGCTCATCATTGGGAACATCCTCCCCAGGGCCCCATTATCCCCCCCCCAAGAGTAACAGAGTGCAAGAACCAGGGCTGGACAAGTAAATCAACACAGCCCTGGGCAACCTGCGAGGGCCAGTAACTCATGCCCAGCCAGTAACTCCCAAAGCACCCAGCTCCCATGTCCCACACCACGCGCTTGCCTGGGGTTTCCCGACACGAGCACCAACAGCGACCCAAGGCCAGGTGCAGCCTTCGGAGCAAGCAGGGCACCGCACAGCGCTCCCGGGGCTCAGCGCAGCGGGGACAGGGGAGCCTCCCCTTGCCAAACACAACTCGGCCCCCAAAAAGCCCAGCAGGGCTCTGCCACTGCAGACCTACCAGTTAGGGAGGACTGGAGTACAAAAAAAAATAATCCTCAAACATCATCCATGTGCACAAGTGCACCGGGTGGTGACTTTGGGGGCTCCACAGGGAGCAAGCCACTGCCTCCCCCAGCCCAGGCTAGCACCCTCCTCCCCAGCTCTCCCAGCTCCGCCTGGGCTCTCCATCACCAGCCCTGCTGCTTCGGGCAACGCGCTCCATCAGGAAGGGAGGACTTGGCAGCGTGCAACCTCCCCCCAGCATTTTCCTGCCCTAAAGCTGGGTCTAACGCAGGGTGGCTCCTGTTCCTCAGCCACCCACCCACTCCCCCTTGCAGCGGCTCTCGGAGGCTGCACATCAGCCCTGGTGACGGTCACCATTCCACACCACTGGAAAACCCACCATCAGCTCCACAAAGCAGCTCTACACACACCAAGAAAAGAGAAAATAGCTTTCATAGAATCATAGAAAGTTTTGGGTTGGAAGGGACCCCTAGAGGTCACCCAGTCCAGCCCCAGAGTGAGCTTTGCCACTCCCTAGTTCGCCTGTGAGGCAGAGCGCCCAGCCCCACCAGTAGGGTTTTTGGGCAAGAGAGGCGGTTTGACCGCCGAGCATCCAGCATCCTCCCCTGCAGCAGGGAGAGCGCCAGGACCCAGCCTGTCACCCTGCAGGGGTGACACCCAGGCAAGCCACAGGCCCTGCGTGCCTGGAGGCACCCGGGGAGCCAGCGTGCCCCCCTGCTCGCCTGGCACAGCACAGGCTGGCTACAGAAACCCCGGAGCCTGCGGAGCAATACCAGGCGCAGCGCCGGGCCGGCCAGCAGCCGCGGCAAAGGGGACCGACACGACACGGGGACGTGCCCTGCGCTGCCGGGAGTGCTGCCAGCCTGGGCGGGACACGCTGGCAGCCGGGGCCAGGCTAAGAGCTGGCAGGAGCAGAGATGTTGTCAACCCGGAGCGTCCAAGCAGACTGCGACCCGTGCTAAAGCAAACCCGTGGGGTTTAGCACCCCAGTTAAACGAACACCGCTGTCCTTACAGGAGGACGCGTTTGTTAGAGCTGCAAGCTTACACTCACCTCCGTTGTGCCAGGATAAGCTGCAATGCATCGCCAAGCTGTGCAATTACAATTTTGCAGGTGCACAGATAAATTTTCTCAGGGCACATCCCCCAGGAAGCCAGGGGACGCCTGTCAGCCCTGTCTTGGTCCGACTTGCAGCCCGGAGCCGACCGAGGCGCAGAGGGACACTTCACACCTTAAGCACTCCGGTGGGAGCGACTCCAGCAGGGCAGGAGCCACGGAAAGGCTTTGGCTTTCCTCCAGTCATCGTCATAATTTATTTCAGTGTGCTTCCTAATGTTGGCATCAGAGGCAAAATCAACAGCATGAACCTGCCAAAGCAATCAGCACCGCTGCGGCTCCCGGCCACTGCCAGAGGCCATGGAGCACCCCGGGGCAGGGCCGGGTGCCGGTGGTGTTGCCAGGGCAGGTCGTGTCCCACCAGCCCCACGTCCCCCCGCAGTCCCCAGCCCTGCACCTTCTCCCTAGCAAGGTCCAACCTCCATAAACCCCCAGGCAGGCACCGCTCCTCTTCGGGGCGCACGCAGACATCTGGAGTGGGGAAGCTGCTCAGCCACGCCACACAACACACCGTGCCTCCCCAAGCTGCCCCCCCACCCCTCTGCTCCTCGCCCAGCTCCCCAGGACAAGCCAGGAGCAGAAGAACAGCCAGCGCTCCCTGGGACACCCATCGCCCCGCGTCCCCTGCCAGTGCTGCCCGCTCCCCGCCAGCCAGGAAGAGCAGCGGAGCGGCTGCACCGTCCCCCGCACCCAGCCCTCACCGCCGGGACACGCTCGGCATTCCCTGGAAAAGGCAGAGGAGGACAAAGCCCAGCTCTCACCCCTCCTGCCCCACACATTAAGCTATGTGCGGGCAGTATAACAGCACCCAGGAAGGGTAATTCCTAGGATACCCATCCCGGTCAATGATCAGCTACCTACATTTCTGTACGGGGACAGCCTGCTCAAATGCCGGGCAGGAGGCAGAAGTGGTACCAGCACTTTGACACCCGCCGGCCCAGCTCATCCCCAGCCCCGCTCTGCACGCTGGGGCAGGGCAGGTCTCCCAGCTGGGGCACGGAGAGGTGACACAACCCATTTGGGCTCACCAGCTACAGCCATACCACTGAAAACAGCACAGCTTTGCTGATTTTGAGCCCTAGCACTTCCAGCCACTCTGTCTGCCACCAACAGCTCGCTTCTGCCAGCACAGAACCCCTTCTGAAGCACACTTGCCCGCTCCTCTTCTCTTCCAAGTCCCCATCGACATGTCGCAGAGCCCCCCAGGGCTCGTGCTGGGCACCGAGGCCGATGCCCAGCTCAGCAGAGGACGCGCTGCCCCACGATGAGGTGCCAGCAGCTCCAGGACCAGACCTCGCTGGTGCTGGGGGGGTGGAGGAAGAGCCCAGCAAGCCAGGCTGGGGGAGGGCAGGGCTGGCTCAGACCTCCCCTGCTAGAAAAGCAGCTTCAGGCTGCAGACCACGGACCCTTCAAACCTAACAGCCGTTCCGAAGGGACGTCCAAGGCACAGCACCACAGCCCCACATGCAGCACAGAACCACCCACCTATCTAGGAAGTTCCTACCAGATTTTGCACCGAAGCACACCTTGAAAGCCAACAGCCAAAAGAAGTTGAAGATCTTTTTTGCATCATCATTAAAGGGGAGAAAATGAGATAAAGAAGCCAAGATGGGATCATGCACGTGTTCTGTGAGCCTCGAGCCAGCCTCAAATTAAGGCAAGAAGAGCAAATTAATTCTTTTCCTTCAGTGCAA
Source organism: Butorides virescens (assembly GCA_017310255.1). Lineage (NCBI taxonomy): Eukaryota > Metazoa > Chordata > Aves > Pelecaniformes > Ardeidae > Butorides > Butorides virescens. Next base: position 48,271 of record JADKXX010004178.1, read on the forward strand.
AGCTTTTCCTTTACTCATGACAAGAGCATTCGTGCTCTTTAATGCCGCTGGTGCAGCACCAAGGGGGGAACAGAGGAAAGGAAAAAAGAGAGAAGCCCACTGCAAACCTTTCCTCCCCAGCGCCGCGTTTCTGCACGGACCCTCGCAGTTTAAGATGGGATGGAGCAGGTTCACATGTGCTTTTCCTTCGGAGGGGCACGATCCGGGGGACACCGCTGCACGGAGGCTCCCGGGGGCAGCCCTGCCACCACCCCAGCCCAGAGGCCCCAGGGAAGGGCATAAGCGTCACTGGTGCTTCTTCTTCGCAAAGAGGCTTTTAAGAAAGTTGTATCGCAAAGGCAGGCAGGAATCTCTCAGCCTGGAGGGTAACTGCAGTCCGGTGACCTTCCTGAGTCACTGCCGGCTGACTCACGCGCTGGCAGCCGGGGCCGCAGCCGGCCGAGGCGTAGGCAAGGAGATGCCATGGTGACACAGACTCGCAGCGGCTCTCCCCCCGGCAGGAGCCTTGCAGGATCGCCAGGACAGCCGGGGCTTTTTGTTTGCAAAAGCCATCACACCCCCCCACACCCCCCCGACTCTTCCGCACCCTCTCCCACCTCCTCACGCCACGCACACGCTGCCGGGGGCCACCGTCACGCGGGAGGGTGACTTCAGCTGCCCTGGTGACAAGCCAGCTCCCAGCAGAAGCGGGTGAAGTCGCGTCACCATCCAACGTACCAAGGAATCCAAGCGGAGAGGAGTGAAAGGGCACGGTGCTGCCTAAAGCAGCGAACCCTGAGCCGAAACAGAAGCCAGCCCCCAGGCGCCACCCCCCAACCCCGCGGCACCCCGGGCTCTGGCTGCCAGGCAAACCCTGGTACCTGCTGCGGGCTCTCCCTGCCGGAACGCCAGCCTTCCGCAATCCCCACACGGCCCCCGGCCCGGGGAGGGAAGGGAAGAGGGATGCAGCGCCCCGCCGCCCCACACCCCCTCCCAAACACAAAGACCCCTTCAGAGGAGCCACGCGGAAGGGCCGGTGTCCGGGCGTGTGGAGGGAGCAACGCGCCGAGGGTGAAAAGCTCCAATATTAGAGCAGAGACAGTGCCGGGGAAGGAGGGAAGGAACCAGAAGAGCGGCGCATAAAGAGCGGCATTGTCCTCCCTCCGTTTCACAGGGCATCAGATGTCAAATAAGATTTTTCACTCACGAGCCGAAGCCTCTAATGGATTCCCATCCGACAGTTTCTTATCCAGCAGTTGTAACCCATCCAAACAAGCTGAGTAAATACGCTTTGCTCTACCATTAAAGCTGGCAACGAGTCATCGGCTTCCAACAAAACCAGCGTAAACAGCAGCGTTCCTCCAGGGCCAGAGGAACCCCTCCTGCCCCCTGGACCCCCCCCACCGCACTCCCGTGCTCCGCCAGCCCCGGTCCCAGTGCAGGGTGAGGAGCTGCATGGCGGGGACCACCAGCGGTCCCCTTGGCTTTGGGAAGAGAAGTCACACTCCTTGGAGGGCTGGGGGTCTCCAAGCACCTTTGCAGCCCAGTACGGTCATTTAATGAGCGGAGACATCCAACCTACAGCCCCGAGTCCTTACCTCATCTGAGCAGAGAATCACAGACTCACAGAATCATTTAAGTTGGCAAAGCCCTTTAAGCTCCCCCAGCCCAACCGCCCCCCTACCCCTGCCATCCCACCCCCAAACCCCGTCCCTCAGCACCGCCTCTGCCCAGCTGTTAAATCCCCCCAGGGCTGGGGACTCGACCCCTTCCCTGGGCAGCCCCTTCCAGCCCCTGACAGCCCTTTGAGGAAGGAATTGTTCCCCAGGCCCAACCTCACCCTGCCCTGGCACAACTTTAGGCCGTTGCCCCTCGTCCCATCGCCCCTTCCCTGGGAGCAGAGCCTGACCCCCCCGGCTCCCCCCTCCTCTCAGGCAGTTGTAGGGAGCGATGAGGGCTCCCCTCAGCCTCCTCTGCTCCAGGCTGAACCCCCCCAGCTCCCCCAGCCGCTCCCCAGCAGCCTGGGGCTCCAGACCCCTCCCCAGCTCTGCTGCCCTTCTCTGGACACGCTCCAGCAACGCAACGTCTTTCTTGTAGTGAGGGGCCCAAAACTGACCCCAGCATTCGAGGTGTGGCCTCACCAGCACCAAGTACAGGGGAACGATCACTTCCCTGCTCCTGCTGGCCACACTATTCCTGATACAAGCCAGGATGCTGTTGGCAGGTTTAGCCCAGCAAAGCCCACGGACGCAGCTTGCGGTTGGGCAGACCTTGAGGAAGACAGTGAGAGTTCTTGCCCTGACCTTGGGTGTCTTCAGCACCCCACGCAGACCAGGAATGCCCAGCTTCTCTGCTCTTCTGCCTTGATCTCCAAAGAGGCTGTCAGGGGAGGGCACAGGAGCCTATGCAGTCCGTTCCCTTGGGCTCTCCCAGCATCCACAACTACAGGATGAGGAATGTCAGCAGGTACATCCCAGACGAGTCCTTTCTGGATCTGCCTGCAGACCGGCTGGCCAAGAGTCCGCCCAGAGCCTTTCAGACAAGCCATCTGCCCCCCCAGCCCACTGCAGCACCAAGCCCCAGGTGCCTCCAATCTGTTTGGTGAAGCAGCACCTTTTCTTTCACCTTACTACCCACCAGCTTCACTGGTTAGTGTCAAGAGCTGATGGGAGCAGCAGTTGCACCCTCACCTGACCCACCGCCCCCATGTTTGGGTAAGCTTCAATCAGGCCACTGTTCACTCCTGCTTTCAGGTTGCTGATGGAGCCCCCGAACCAGTCCTTAGGTGGCCCCACCACCAACTTCTCCACCCTTAACAGCCCAAAGGTGGCCACGCAGCCTTCCCTTTGCCTTCCCTCACACAACCCCCTTTCCCATACCGAAAAGACCCTTCCTTCAGTGCCCGAGCACCATCAATAAGAGACAGCAGAGGTGAACCCCGCGGGGGCACCACACACAAGGGACCAAGGGTGCTGCTCTCCCAGGAGCGTGGGTGTGAGCACCTCTCTGGGTGCATCCCACCACCCAGCCAGGACCTGGACCCACCAGCACACCCCAGGCTCCACGGGAGAGCCGGCTGGCGGGGCTCGAGGCCGTGGTGCACACACGTGTACCTGCCACGTGCCCGGCTGCCGGCCGGATCAGGCCCGGAGGCACTGACCACTTCTGTGCAAAGAGTGCAGCGTCCTCGGGTGCAAAGCTCCCGGCTCGCGCTTCCGCGGCTGCGATCAACGGCACAACCGCAGCTGGGGCGAGCGGCCCTTACCCATCCCGACAGGCAAACCAACGCTCCTGTCCCAGGCTGCGCTGGAGCATCACAGTGGCAGCGGCTTCGCCAGAAGGCTTTGCTTAAACACACTCTGATCCCAGCGTAAACTAGGCCTTTGCTTCTCGACATTGGCAAAACCCCAAAGCACTCAGCTTGGAAGAAATCCAAAGGAAAAAGAAAAAAAAGAACCAACATTTTTCAGAGATGATTGCTGAGCGCTCGTGAGACCTTGCGGTTTTCCAGAGGTCCCGCTCAAAGCGTGGATTGCTTTTTAAACCCAGAGGAGAACGACTGCTGGAGCAGCAGCCCCGCGTCGATCCAGCACCCTCCCGAGAGGAGGAGGAGGGAGAGGATGCAAATACAGCACAGGTATTAGCCCTAAGGACCAAAGGTCCTCGCTTAACATACGCCTGCTGAGGGACATGTCTGCAAACACACCGAGGAAGCGCAAGCACAAACTTCCACCTGAGCTTTCAGGAAGTTCCTTAAGTGCTGGCATTTGAAGTTTCCCCAGACAGAGCAAAAATTGCCCCTTCCTCACACGACCCCAGAGGCCCCAGCACGAGCCCGATGGGTGGGAATGGCTCTAACCGAACAGGGGGAATGGGATTCCTTGGAGATGCACACAGAGGATCAGTTTTCTTCCCAAATCCACTGGCGGATGCTGGCATAACCCTGCCCAGGGCACCCGCAGGTGGTGCCCGACCCATAGACCCAGCAGAGCCTCACGAGGCTGGGCCACAGCCACCGCTCCCATGGTGGCCACCCGAGCCACCCTGCAGGGATGACGCTCGGTCCCCAGCTTTGGAGGAGCACAGGGCTTCGTTGCTCGGAAACACTGTCATCATTTCACGGAAAATAGAGGAATTATAATTACATATTTCCAATATCTCTGTTTACAGCTGAATTTCCAAGCCCTCCCAGAAAACATTTCTGGGGAACATTTCTGTAAGTGCAGCTGAGCTGGAAAACCTTGTTATGCCTGGGCTGCACCTTGGAGCCCATGGCAAATCCACCTCGCATTGCTTCGGGCGAGCTGGGAACAAGCTGGGGTGAAGGGGGGCGCACAGGCACGCACACCCCCAGAGAGGCGCTGAGCTGGTCGCAGGCGATGGGTTTAGCACATCCCGCACTCGCCTGGGCACACGCGTGGCACACGCTCCCACTCACAACACGCCCCCAAGTCTATGGCAAGGCATCCCCAAACCCCCAAAATTTGCCATCACTGGGTTTGGCCCCGGGTAACCCCTCGGATTATGCCAAGCCAAGTTACTCACATTTAAGCCCTTTTCCCAGCATCAGACCTGCCACAACTGCCACTTCTGCAGAAGGATTTCTAGGTGTGCTTGTATTTTAGTGCCCCAATAAAAAGCAGAGTTTATGGTCCTTTAAAGCTGTAATCTCCTCGGGGCTGGCTGCAGAGGATACGCTTCATGCTTGCGATAGGGGTGGAGGCAAGATTTATGAGGTCCTCACACCGCACACCTTCCTGCTTTTAAACATCTGGGGTTTATAAGGGGCACAGCAGGTGAGGGCACCCCAACACTGCCGTCCCTCAGCGCCCTCACGGCTTGCCTCAGCAGTTGGAAATTTCCCAGCTGCTTGGTGTAAGCGCACGGGAAAGTTTCTTCCAAGTTGGAAAGGAGTGGAATGGGAAGAGCGCCAGCTTCCCAGCAGCAGACATGTCGAGTCAATGAACGGTGGCCAAAGCCCAACATCCCTGGGTCGCAAGCTGGGGTGCTCCCAGGGGGGTGGAAGCAGCAGCCACCGCGTACCAGCGCCTCACCCTCCCCTCCAGCCAGCAGAGCGCTGTCAGGCATGGGGCTTCTCCAGCAAGAAGCAAACTTGGCTTCCAAATACCTTACACCGTCCTCGAGAGAGGCACACTCCTCCACCTCGCCACACCGCCCCGCACGCGGAGCGCGCTCACCTCCTCAGTACCTCTATGTACCATTTCTGTATGCATTCCTATGGGTGTCCTGTCCCAAGGGACGGTCTGGAAGGACAGATGTCCCCGCACCAGGTCCCGAAGCACTCGACCAGGCTGCCAGGACTGTACAGGCTCCACACGTGGCTGCAGTACCAGCCCCCGGACGAGGGGTTTAGAGCCCATCGCATGCAGCCGCCTGCCCCCGTCCCCCTGCGCCACGGGCAGGTGCCAGCATCTGCAAGGGCCATGAGTGTGGGGCACAGGGCTGGCAGAGGTGACAAAGCCCTTCAGCGCCAGCCTTGCCTCTGCCATGCGCTTCGAGATCCGAACCCAAAAAGCAGAGTAAGAAAGGAGCTCACAACACGAAACCTCAAGTTTCGCAGAGATTTTTTCCCAGGGAATGACAAATATTTGTAGTGGTTTATCCAATATGCTCCCATATTTGCCCAATGCCTGAAGATAAATCATCTTTATATCTTAAGCGTACGCTTAAGATATAAAGATTTCATAAGATTTCGGCCAGAGCACCAGCGAGGCACCATTGCCATGCTGAAACAGGACAGCAGGCACACGGGGACCCGGGCTGCTGGTGCCACGGCAGGCTCCGCACCCGTTTGGTCACCATCCCCCTGCCAGCCCCAGGGACGGATGCTTGAGTCACACGCACCAGTTTGCCCATCTCAGTGACCACTGTCCCCACAGCCCAGCAGAAGCCACTCTGGAGAACCGAGCCAGCACGGGCAAGGCAATTGCCAGAGGCAAGCGATAGTGCTTTCGGGAGGGGAGGTTTGCAGCAAGCGCCTCCGGAGACTCCTCCAAAGCCTCCCCAAACATCAGACCATGAGACATTCCCAAGGTCTTTGCACCAAACGGTGACACAACAAGTCGTGACCCTCATGTTAAGTTTGCACAGCAGCACCCCAGGGCCGGGTCTGTACCTCCACGCAGGCAGGCATCCATCACCACCCCCCAATCTGTTCCCCCTGCCTGCTCCATTTCTCCCAGGAATGCTCCTGACTGATCCCAGTAGCTCAGCTGCCGAGCTCCGGCTCCCTCTCCCCTACAGCCCGTTTGCAATCGTGCGTTAAAAGAGCAAACAATGCAGAAACAAGTGGCACTCAAGGTGGGGTAGTTCCCCCCACCCTGCAGGGCTGAAGGGAAGCCCCTCGGGCTTGCTGGAGAGGGCTCAGCCCAGCAGAGCCCCCTCTCCAGTGCCCCCACACCAACATCTTCCCACCCCAGCCCAAAACGGGTGGCGAGGCCAGCACCGGCTGAGCCATGGCCAGGAACCACGTGCCACCGCCCCGTGGGGTAGCCCACACTCAGGATACAGCCGTGGCTCCAGAGCATCACCATCACGGAGCTCCAGCCCCGTTCAGCACCTCTGTCCCCTCCTGCCAGAGCTCCCCCCCGCTGTCCCCTGCCACACGGGCAGCAGCCACAGCCACCATCTCAGACCTATTAGCTGACTACAAAAAAAAAAAAAGAGCAAGACCAGTGCTAGGAACTGCTGGCCACCCTTTTGCTTCCTCCACCAGTCCCACTCACTTTGTTTGAAAAAACAACAAGCTCACCCTTAAGGGCTGCTTCCCCCCCCCCCAAATAAACTTGTTCTTCCCAGATAGAAACCCCCCCCACCCCAGGGAACCCAACCGCCAGATGCATGCGGAAAACAGAGCAACCTCAAGCCAAAGCAAACAGCAGCAACAAGCAAAACAGCACAGGGCTCACCAAAAGTTTGAGCACAGGGACCCTGATACTCTGAGTTTTGGGACAAGCAATTCCCTCCCTGAGCTGGAGATGCCACAGCCAGCGGGGCAGGACCAGCCCTGAGGAGCCGCAGGGCAGGCACCTAGAAGGGCTCGAGCCGGGCCTGGGAAAGCCAGACCTTGCTCCTGCTCCTCCAGAAACACCGGGCTGCCGGATGGCGACCACGGCGAAGCCCCAGCTGGCCCCTGCGCTGGGAGATGAGGAGCTGGGAATGGCACATCCAGAGCTTCCCACCAGCAGCAGCCCCCGCTGACACAGAGCTGGGAGGGCAGGCTTGGGGCTGGATCCAGGGGCACCCGTGGGCCCCCACGGCTGGGGAGCACACAGGGAAAGGAAGCCAGTGGGGAGAAACGAGCCGTTCTGGGAGGATTTGGCTTCAGTGGGAGCCAGCCTCACAGGGTCAATGCTCCGGCAGGGACTGGGAAGCATCTGAGATGACGTCTGCTATTTTAATTTGAAAAAGTTGCTGGAATGGCTCACGTGGCTACGCCAACACCGGCCCCAGCAGCAGGGCGCGTTAGCATGCCGCACCCCAAACCAGTCCCAAGCCAGACCCCAGCTCCCCCAGCTCCGGTGCGCCAGCAGCAGGGCCCTGCCATGAGTGGAAGCGCGCTTTCCTGCCAAGGTCAGACCGGATTTTCCCCAGGGACCTTCAGTCCTCCCTGACCGGGTAAACCGGCCGGGAGCGGGGCTGCTGGTGCTCACCTGGGCACCGCGACAGGGAGCTTACACGGCACGGGACGCCAGCCAGGAGAGATGGAGCTATGCCCACATGGGGCTGCAAACCCACGTCACCGCCTCCAGAAGAAAGCAAAAAGCCCCCAGCTGGGCTTCACCCCCCAAACTCGCCCCAAGATGAGATGATAACGTGCTGCCACCCCCTAAACCTGCTGCAGCCCTCCCCTGGGAGGGGGCTCCGGCAGCGACGGCCCCAGGGCACAGCTGCACCATGGGGACAAGACCAGCGGCACCGCGGCTGTGGTTCGGGGATATTCAGCATATTTTTATCATATCATGTATTTTCATCCACTTCATTTCACTACAAAGGGAGTGGAGTTGGAAGGATATACTTCAGCTGCAGGAGAGGTTAAAAAAAGAAAAGATCAAAGGTCCGTCATTTATAATTAATTAATTCAAACCTGAACTATTAACATAAATTAAAAATGCAAGCCACACACAGGGCTACATCGCTTTCCAAGTAATTTTCAAGAACCTCTAGTGCTGCAAAGTAAGTTAATCGCATCTTACATTAATTTGCAGTGTGCACAGTGGAGGTTAACCTCCACTTAATTAGAACCAATTTTAATTTTGCTGGAATAAGGCAAGCACACTGTAGAAGAAATCCTCTTGCCGCGCTACCTCTCGGGGAGGGAACAGCAGCTCTTTATGCTGCCTCTTCCCTGCTCCCCCCACAGCCCCTCTTGGGGGCTCGGCCGAGGCGTTTCATGGGGGACCTCAGCTGCCAAGGATGTGGGGGCAACAGAAAGCAGCAAGCGCCGCCATTTCCCTTCGGCAGCATTCCTAAGGGGGATGGAGGGGCACACAGGCACAGAACGAACGCCAGAGCCACCGGAGAACGGGCCCGAGAGCCGACGGACCAGACACACATTGCACCCTGGTTTGCCTGGGAAGTAAGGCAGGAGAACCAGCGCTGAGCCGCGCTGGCGTCGCGCCGCACGCACAAGACGCGGCAGCTGGAGAGGCGGTGATGGGGAAGGGACCAGGCTCGGGACAGCCCTTCCCAAGCAGCCGGCAGAGCGGGACAAAACCTCGCTGCCCTCCTCCCTCCCACCCAACCAGGCTTTGAGCCAAACCTGCATCTGCTGGAGCTCCCAGTGGGGACAGGTCCTCTCACGGCGCGATGCCTTGGCTGTTGATACGCGCCCCCACCCAGGCCACCTCAATGCTACCGGAGCGCGCGGCCGCCCGGCCCCTGTTGAACCCCCGCCACGCCAGCCTCGCCGCCGCGTCCTCGCCCACCAAACCCGCCCCTACCAGGAGCCAAGGACTCGACTCGGAGCCTGGGAAGGCTCCTGGTGCCTTCGTGCGCCGCCAGCTTTGCCACCAGGCACCCTCGAGCCTTCCCCTGCATCCTGCCTTTAGCTCTGCCTCTTCCCCAGCCTGGCCCAGTTTCCAAAACTGGTTTCATGCACGCTTTTGGGTTTAACCTATGCAAAAAAACCAAACCCCACCACAACCCCAAAACCACACTACACTCCAGGGTGGCCTTCAGTGCAATTAACCCAAATTGATGCAAAACATCATTCAAAGCCAGTCAAAGACATCCACCCTACGTTTTTTTAAATTTGCCTAACCCAGTTTAAAGCCTCAAATCCCATCCTGGCCGGGGCTCCTCTGCAAGGGGAAGGTTTTGCTGCAGGGTCACAGGGGGCCGCACTTCCACCACCCTGGACCAATGCCACCCCCTGGGCCCCCTGGTGCAGCAAAGCAAGCGTCCCTGGGAGCTGCAGGGGCACCCGCCTTCCCAAGGGGTCAGTGCCAGCCCCACCGCACCCACCTGAAATTGCACCCAAATCGCTGCCCAGCTGGCATTCACAGGGCACAGTCAAGGTTCTGCTCACACCCAGTGGAGGGCAAGGGCCAGCTCTCAGAGATGGGGACATCCATGGCATGGGACAGCTCAGCCACCACGCCACGGGCTGCCAGCCTGGGGACAATGCCCCGCACATGCAAGGCACCAGAGCCCGTTTGCCCCGCCACTACCTTTAGTCTGAACTCCTCATCCCATCCCCACCAGCACCGCTAACACCAGCAAGCCAAGCAAACCGGTGACTTCATCGCGCTTCCTTCACCTGAAGGGTCTCGGGAGACCCCGCTGCCGCGTCCTTCGCACGCAGCTGCGCGGCCCCCGCTTCCTTCCCCTCCGCAGACCTCTGGGTTGCGGCCACCGCTCCGAGCCCAGCACCGTTTTAACCTCAAACTCTCCTCCGCCGACACCGGCTCCGCAGCGATGCCCATGTGCTTTGGGACAAGCAAAACCAGTAAGCAACCGGTACCCATCCCTGGGCTCCTCCTCTCCAGTGCTTCCACACACAGCAGGAAGCTTCCAGGGGCTCTGCAGGGTCGGTGGGACTGACCAAGACCAGAGCTGAGCAGTCCTGGGGGGGGAAGAGGCAGGGCTGCAACCATCACCAGCCCTGTGACGGGCAGGATCGTCATCACCACTCCCTGCCCCAGGATCAGAAGCTTCCCAGAGCACCAGGCAGAGGCATGTTTGCACCCAAGCCCCCACAGCACCCAACAAATGCAGGACAGCAGCAGCATGCCAGGGTGGCAAAGCATAGCTGGCCGGGGAGGGAAAACACCTGCAACGTGCAAAAATCCTGGAATGTTTTGGAGATACACTCTGAATCCTTCCATTCCATTTTCCTATGAAGCACAGCAAAACGGTGCTTGAAATCATTTAATCTGAAGGACCAGATTGCCCAGCCCGCTCCAGTAGAAGTTTCTAGGCAGCAAGATGCTCCCCAGTGCCATCCCCAGCAAGGGGCTGGCAGCACGCTCCCGAGGCTTCCTCCGACCCTGGCCAGGGCTCAGGAAGGACAATTACAGCAAATCTATTTGGAACAAAATCAGCCCTTTGCTTTCAGGCTCATGGGGCGGCTCGTACCAGCCCGGCTTTCCCAGCCCAGCGCTGAAAGCATCACCATTGATGGGCTTTGGCTCAGCGCGTGAATTTTAACGTACACCTGCCCCCTCGTGCCGGCCAAAACTGTTCTGCAGGCAGAGCTTTTATCCCCAAAATGCTCCCCAGGCTCTGGCCAGGCTGCTCGCTCCACCTCGGCACGAATTCCCCCTCGGGAGGATGCGGCCCCACACCCACTCAGCGTCCCATCGCGCTGGGGGTTTGGGAGCCATCGGCCCGGGGTGGCTGTGCCACTGGCACGCGTTTGGGATGCCCTGCGAGAGCAGAAGGGGACACTCTCGATCAACCCAATAGGAGATGGCCTGCAGACCCCGGCATCGTGCAGTGTTTGTTGCTTTATTTAATTTTGGGGGTTCCTAAGCTTTACCAGCTCTTTTCCCCTTAATTGGTGCAATTGTTTTTAACCCCGCTGCCGCAGCCGTGTTGCTATGGTTACCACGCACAAGCCTCGGCAAGTGAGGTGTATTTTTAGAATTGCCAAAATCCACATCTCTAATGGAGCTTTCCTGTACAGAGCCCTCCTTGTTCCACGACACAGGAATTAAGGGCATTCAATGGAATTAAAACGTGGGAAATTCAAAACCGATTAAAGGAGAGGCCCCGTGGTGCAGCCAGAGCAGGGAGGCTCAATCCCCCCCGGAGCATCCCGGACCATGGGATGTGGCTTCCCCCCGCTGCCGGGAGGCAGGTCCAGGGCACGGCTGAGGCTACGGCCTCACCAGGACCACAGGACCCGGTGGGACAGCTGAGATGGCCAAGTGCTGCGCTGGATGGGCATGGGCTCTGCGGGACAGCGAGGAGGAGGAGTTGCTCAGGGTGCATGGGGCTGTGCCTTAGGCCAGTCGAGAGCTTAAGGCTCAGGGTTGGGGAGAGATCTACACAGGCGACACCGTGGTGGGTGTCTGCAGCAGCCCGCCCGAGCAGGACACAGGAGACAAGACCTTCAGGCAACTGGAAGAAGCCTCATCCAAAGATGCTCCCGCTGCTAACGCTCCCCCGAGCCCCCTATGGACAGCTCAATACCGAGCAGCCACACTATGGACCATGAGCATTCCTGGTGGAAGCAGAATTCTGCCAGCATCACTCCAGGGGCACGGTGCGTCTGGAAAGATGCCTTCCCAAAATAACCTGCACAATTTCCCTGCTCCCTGCAGGGGGGTTGGACTGGGTGACCCCTAGGGGTCCCTTCCAACCCAAACCATTCGATGATTCTATGAATTCATTTCAGCATGGGAGAGGCCTGCCAGCAGCGACACTCACGCTGTCCCACCTCTTTCATGAGGACATGGGTGTATCAGGCACTCAAACCGATTAGAGCAAAACAAATTAATTTTGTCACAAGGCAATGACGTGACCTCATTAATGACACAACTCGCTAACAATATTTTTCTCTTCCACTGATGCCTTTCATTAGATCAAGCTCTTTTATGAAGGAGCTCAGTAGGTTCCTACAAACCCATTCTGCACAGGAGGAATCCCAAGCTGACATCCACATACCCGGAGCGCTGTTCCCTGGGAAGCGATCTGCATCAGATGCTGCCAGCAAGCAGGGAGGAATGGCACCCAGCCCAGCCAGGAACAACAGCCCCCAGCGCTGGGGAGCAGCCTTCCCCAACGCGGGTACGCCCCAGCCAAGGCACACCCCTGCCAGACCTGCACAGCACCTTCCCTCCTCCCTAACCACAAACCCATGCCCCCTCTCTTCCTTTTAAATGGAGAGAACAGCTTTGGACAAATATCTCAAGGGTGGGGGTCACAAGGACAGAGCCAGGCTCTTCCCAGTGGTGCCCAGCGCCAGGACAAGGGGCCATAGGCACAAACTGAAGCAGAAGAGGTTCCAGTTGAACGGGAGGAAGAACTTGTTGAGTGTGAGGGTGATGGAGCCCTGGCCCAGGCTGCCCAGGGGGGCTGTGGAGTCTCCTTCTCTGGAGATCTTCAACCCCTGCCTGGCTGCTGTCCTGTGCCCCCTGCTCTGGGTGAGCCTGCTTGGGCAGGGGGGTGGCACTGGGGGAGCTCCTGAGGGCCCTGCCAGCCCCTGCCAGTCTGGGATTTGTGACATCCAGGCTCACTGTGAAGCCTCACAGCAGTTTGGGGTTTTGCCTTCCTGTGACACTTCACACCATAGTTATTAACCCCAAGAAACACCCTGTCGAGCCAACCAGCAGCCCCCCAACACCCTCGATAGGTGTCAGCCACTGACCAGAGCTACCAGCTGCCCCTGAGCCAGCCCCAACCTCCCACCCAAGGGACCAGCACACCAGCAAGGGTCCTTCCCAACTACTTCCATGGAGAGCCCCCTCTCCGGATCATGCTCTCCCCTTTGGGAGGATCAGCATACTTCACATGGTAACCTCACCTTGGCATAACACACTACTGGGGGTCCCAAACAGGGGTACAGCCCCCTCCGCTCAGCACAAACCAGCTTCGGAGCCTGGGGAATGAGCTGCCCCAGCAAGAGCATCTCTTCTCAGGCCCGAGAAGGTAGGGTCTGCCAGGTCTCAGGGACCCAGCAGAGGGAAGACCCCCTAAGGGCTGGTGCACAGATCCTGCTGCTCAGGAGGGAGCGGGGCTGGGATCCCCCAGGGCAGCAGCAGGCAGACTGGGAAGCAGGCTGGGGCAGGGTGAAGGTTTAAATGCTCCTCGCTCAGCATCACCTGCAGGCAGTGCCAGATTTAACCCACCGGCATCACCGAGTCACGGGGACACCCACCACCACCTACGGCACAGCCACAGCACAGCTCCCCCTCCCAGGCCACGCCGAGGTTCTCCTCCATGCTTGGGGCAAAGAGACCCCCGGGTACGGCTCCTGCACAACACACACGCTCTCCCCCCCCCCCCCCCCACCTTTCCCTCTGCCTTGCAGCCAAAAGCCTCCCAGCTCTTGCTAATCATTAATTAACAAAGTCTTACAGCTCTGCTCTTGGGGGGCCTGGGAAAAGCAGTTCTCCCCATCTCATGGACTGGGAAAAGCCTGCACAAGAGGAGGAGATGACTCTGTGGCCCCCACAGGCTGCAGGCACATCTGGAGCTCAGCCCCAGCCCCCCGAGGAGATCATGGGCCACTGCAAACACCCACGGTGCCATAGGGTCGCATCGGGCAGGGCAGGCTGCACGCCAGCACCGGCCAGGAAGTTACGGGGGGCTTTGTGTGCACGCACCTTACAGTCCCCAACCAAGCCTGACACGCAGGTTAAAGCAGTACTGACACACTCGGCTTATGACCCAAAAATGCATTTCAGGAAGGTATTGACCCAGTTTCCCCGCCGCACTCTACTGGTAGAACAGGATGGGTTTGCAGCAAAACAGCAAAGAGAAAGGTCCGGTCCAACAGGCTCGAGCCCAGCCGGAGGGCAGCTGCGCTCTGCCCATTTTAATGGCACCCAGCACAGAGTAGAGGGGCGCTCCCAAGGGAAAGCAGCAGAACTAACACCCAAGGGACTTCTGGGGTCTCCTGTCCAGTATGTGTGCGTTCTCAGCACTCTGCAGAGCACAAGATGCAAGGCAGGCAGGCGCCCTGCCCACCCGCAGGCATGGGCAGCTCTCCCAGTGTCCCTGTGGGTGCTCTGAGGGGCAGAGTCACCCCCCGCCACAGCAGAGCCCCAAGCGCCCTGAGGTGACACTGTCCCCAGATACCCCCTGTAAATAAAACCAGAGAGAAAACTGGGTGTTATTCTGCGTACACGATCCCCAAACCTGGCTGGGTCCCAGCAGCACGGTGGCTTTGGGCACACACGGGGTGATCAGCCAGGTGCCCCACAGCCCACGGTGGGGGAACAGGGAGAAGTGCTTAGGGGGACAGGCAGGCTGCTGCCTCTCACCTGGGAGAGGGCTTAGTGATGCTAACCCCAAAGCACCCAGGGCAGGGACAGCACAGGCGCTGCGCCCCCAGGAAGCTAAAGGAACAGAGGGCAGCTCAGCACCGGCTCCATCCACGCAGGGAGCAACGCTGCCGAGCACAGCAGGACCAGACCCCAAGGGCCAGTCGTCACCACCCGCAGGATCGGCATCAGGGGACCCTGGGGACCAAGGGGGTCAGGGCCAAGCGCTCCTCAGCCTCCATCATTCTAGCATTTTGTTATTCCCCTCAAGCTACTTCCCAGTCACCAAAAATCCTTCCCTAAGCCTGGAAGTCCCTGTGCCTCGGTGTCTCTCCACGAGCCTCACAGCCATCAGAAAAAACCAATTCTGCTAAATGCTCCCAGTTCCCCTCTTCAACTCTGCTGTCACACAGACACAGACTCTGAAGCAGAGGATCTCAGCCTGGGACCCAAGCCTTGTTTCACGCTAAATGAGCTCAGCCAGGCATCCAAAAAAAGAGCACATCGCTCATTCTGCTTCAGAGCTGGAGCTCACCATTTCTCAGCATGAAAAATTACATTTCCTACACGTAGCCAACATACGAAAAGCTTTCAAAGGTCAAAAAAATGAAGCCATCAATTTGTCACAAAAAGTAATTTCCTATTAAAGCTTCTGAAAGCCTGGGCTCTCCAGAGCAAACACTCCACCCAGAGCAAGCTGTGCCAGACCCACTCGCCCAGGGCTGCGAGCGCCCATGCTGGGTGACTCCCAGCATGGCCACTGCAGGGGGATCAGGCTGCACGCACATCGGGTACCACCAAACATCAGCCCTCGCCCATCTGTGGTACAATCCCCCCTGCCCCTGCGGGGTGCCATGGCAGGGCTCTCGCAATGCCTCTCCTACAGGCACTGTCCTAGAGCAAGGTCACCCACGGGGTGATCCCAGCCGGCCCCATCCTGTCCCCTGCCCTCAGGGACCACACATGGCTGAGCAAAGCACCCAGACACACTGCCAGCCCTTCCTTCAGGGAGGGAGAGGAGCAGCAAGGGAGTCCCATCAGCCACAGAGGACCCTCTCCCATAGCACCCAGCAGCCAAAGGGGAGCAGAGCCCACAGTAACTGGTTCCAGGGCTGGCAAAGCAGCCAACACACATTTCTCCTTTTGGGACAGATACAAGCCCCATGCACAGCAGCTGCGGCTGTGCCCCCAATGCCAGGACAGCCAGAGAGCAGCCGGGCACTGCCAACAGCACACCAAGGGGCATCGCTGCGCCCTCTCCAGCTCCCGGCACCAGGAGCCAGGACGGACAGGGCTCCCTTACACTTTGGCTCAGCTCCCTGCCACAAGCGACATCCCCTGTGGTTGTACTTCCAAGCACTGCCCGGGCTTCCCCAGCCACGCTCCTGCTGGCTCCAGGCAGCGTCCTTCCCACGGCTTGGAGGGGAGCGGAGCAGCGTGGGCTGCCAACCCCTGCCACTGCCCCGCGCCGCTCCCTGGCATCTCCCAATGCCAACGATGCTGCCGTGTGGAGGGTGGCAAACGAGAACTACTGCAGCCGAGCTCTGTGCAAGTGGCAGTCCTTTGCCCTCTTAAAAAACCCAAATCCTTAAAGCTAACAAGAAGGGTGCTCTCAAGTTGTGACCTGAGAGGAGGAAGTAAAGGGGTGGTAATTAAGAGACCCAGGATAACATCTCGCCCCTTTCCGACCGCTGTTTTAATCGCCCTGTAGGAACACACAATACCTTGTTGCAGAGTTCTCCCCCAGATGAGCATCGATGCTCCCCACTAACGTCACGGCAGAAGTTGCTTTGGGAAAGTCAGGGCAGCTCCTCGCTCTGCGAGCTGTTCCCAGGAAGAGACACCGGGATTGCACCACTCGCCTTGCAGAGGCGCCGGCTCTTCCACAGTGTGGAGCAACTTCACCAAAAGCATTTGCCCTCCCTTCGCCTCCAGCCCCCTCTCCCTGCACTGGGAAGGCCACCGGAGACTGGCACGGCTCCAGCGTGCGAACACAAACAGCCCATAGGTGCCCTGGGTCTGGCAGGCACTTGAGCGATTGTTGTTAGCATCAAAATAGATGGGGTTTTGCCTAGAAGGGGAGGAGAAAGGACACAAGCTAATTCATGCAACTATTACAAGAAAAACCCAAGTTTTCATGGCTGCAGAGGTCAACTTTGAGGTCCCAGGGACAGGCTGGGATCAGGAGTTTCCCACCTAACAGCACTACCTTTCAGGGAAGAAAAGCAGCTACTCAGCAAGTCCGGAGCTCCTCAAAATGCAGGACAACTTCCAGAGACCACATGGGAGTTCTCAGCACCACAATAAAATTAATTCAGGCAAGTAAAGCAAAACAGCCACACCCCGAAGGACGATACCATCAGGGGAAGCCCAGGGTTAAGAGGTACAAAGCAGCTTTCCTTGGTTTTAATTATTTCTAGGGTTACTGTTTGGCAGGTAAAATACTTACAATAAAGAAGACAAATGGCTCCCTCCCTGTTTTACTGCTGTAATTGTCAGTTGAGAGCCAGAAAAAGTACCTGCAGGGGAAAGCTAGCGAGGATAAGCGAGCTGCTCCCGAGCACCACGCCTCGCCCCCCCTTTCCAAGGGGATCACGCTGGGAGCGCTGAGCGCGAGGCAGACACACACCGGCCCTTCGCTTGCCTTTCCACCAGGCGAACACAGGCCCAGTCAACCCCAGTGCCAGCCCCAGGTCACTGGTCCCCATGTTTAAGCATCCTGCTGGCTCCTGACCTAAGGGAGCCGCCAGCCAGGGCTCGCCTCCGCAGTCTTTCTTCTCTAAAAAGGCACAGAGCTTCCTGCTCGCACCCACGGATAAGCAGAGCACATCCAGCCATTCCTGGGAGAGCCATTCCTGCTGGCCTGGCTGAACTTCAGTGCCACCCACATAAGAACTTCCCTTGTTCCCCCATCCTCACACAAACCTGAGGAAATCCAGCTTGCAGCAACAGAAGAGGGAAATAAATCTCCGGGGGGGGACGAGGCAGAGTTCAGAGCTGCTCCACACCATGACAGCCTACGGCTGCGGGAGCCGGGACTCCATCCCTCCCTCCCCAGGACACCAGGCTGGGGAGAAAACAGCCAGCTGCTAGCAAACCAAGCACAGCATCATCGCCTCACTGCATCTCACGTTTTCTACACAAATATCCTTGAAGCAAAAGAAAAAAAAAGAATAAAAGCCCTCGCGATGGCATTAACCTGCCAGATGAGGAAGCCTCAGGGCACGCAGGAACGCGCCAGGATTACTGCAGGACCCGCTGAACCCACCGGCCAAAAGAGCCAACCTTCTGGGAAACCAACGTAGCCACAGAGGCGACGAAATCGCCCTTAAAAGTGAAGATCTGGTAGGGAAAAAAAAACCAAAAAAAAGGGGGCTGGCGGCAGAGCAGCGCCCGCCCCTCCCCACGCTCGGGGGCGGCCGGGGCAGCGCGGCCGGGCGGGCGCTTTGCAGGCGAAAGGACTGAAAGCGAGCAGCAAAACAGCATTGCAAGAGCATGAAGTAATCCCACCCCTGCAGGCAGGGCTTTCCTACCCAATTAGCGACTCCGAGTGTAAAGGGGAGAAAAAAAAAAAAAAAAAACCACCCAAAACACCAAACACCCCAAGCGTGCTGCGGAGCCAGGGGGGCGTTTTGCACCCCCCGGGTCCCCGAGCACGGCCCTGCGGTGCCGGCAGCCGCGGGTGAGGTGCAGGGAACCCCCGGGGGGAAGGGGGGGGCTCCCCGCGCACTTGCTCCGCCGCCCCCCGGGCCCTTCCCGCAGCACCCCCGCCCCAGCCCCGCTACGGCCCCGGGCGGAGGGCAGCGGGCTCCAGCCGTGGTCCGTGGGGAGAAGCGGGCGGAGGGACGGCACCGGGAGCCACCCCCGCCACATCCCGGGATGCTCGGCCGCCGGGGGGACGGAACGGACCCGCCCGACCGGGAGCGCCCCGGGGCAGGAGGAGGAGCGGCGGGGGGGGGGCCGTGCCGTGCCCCCGGGAGGAGCGGCGGGGGGGTCCGTGCCGTGCCCCCGGGGAAGCCCCCCGCGCCCGGCCGGAGGGGCAGCGGCGCTTACCGTGGCTCAGCCGGGCCGGGAGCTCGCTGCTCCGCCGCGGTTCGCGTTCCCCGTGCGCCAGAGCCAGCCCGCAGCCGCTCCCCAGGCGCGGGGCAGGCTGCCTGGTGGAAGCCTTCCTGCTGCACTTTGGAGTTCTGAGGCGGTTACGCGGGTAACCCCGGAGCCATCTGCTAGAGCGGGAAGGCTGGAAAATGTGAACCGCTGTCCCACGCTAGCGGCTCCTCTCAAAGCAGGCAAAGCCACCACGCTGACAAACACGCAGGATGCTGGGGACCACGGGCAGGACACGCACGGCTTCGCAAGCTCCAATGCGAGGTCTCACGGGCAGCAAAGCAGCGTGCCAGCCCCACAGCTTCGATGGCTTGGGGAGCCCCGCTAGCCTAGGAGAAGCCAAGGGATCAAAGAGCTTTTCCATCCCTGCAAACTCCTCTTGGAAAGCAACTCCACTTCCCCACACTTCTCCCAATCCTTGCTGAAGGTTTCTCCTCCCCGCTTGCCCTGCTTTTCACTGGTGGTGCAGCTGGAGCTGATAACACTTCCCAGCTGCGCCCTGCAGCCACCGGCCCCTCCGCGCCCCTCTGCCAGCTGCCCACGATCACCCATAGATGCAGCCCCCCTGCAAGCTGCCACGCCGGGGGGGCACCTGCACGCACCCAGGCACGGTGCCAGGTGAGGGGCAGGCAGCTCTGGCAGGTTTGGGGTGGGCGCTTTTGTGCACCTCTGTGTGCTGAGGGGCTGCACTTCATAGAATCATGGAATCACAGAATGTTTTGGGTCAGAAGGGACCCCTAGAGCCCACCCAGCCCAACCCCCCTGCAGGAGCAGGGACCCTTTTAACCACATCAGGTTGCTCACAGCCCCGTCCAACCTGGCCTGGAATGTTCCCAGGGATGGGGCCTCCACCCCCTCTCTGGGCAACCCCTGCCAGGGTTTCACCACCCTCAGTGTAAAGAATTTTTTCCTTAGATCCAGTCTAAACCTACCCTGCTTCAGTTTCAAACCATCCCCCCTTGTCCTGTCACAGCTGGCCCTGCTAAAAAGATTTTCCCCATCTTTCCTATGGGCCCCCTTTAGGTACTGAAAGGCCGTAATCAGGTCTCCCCGCAGCCTCCTCTTCTCCAGGCTGAACACCCCCAACTCTCCCAGCCTGGCCCCACAGCAGAGGGGCTCCAGCCCTCGGATCATTTTAGTAGCCCTCAGACCCCCGTCACCCCCACTTCCCTGCAGCTCAGTGGCGCAGCGCCGCGCTGCTGGATGATGGCACTGCGCTGCTGCGCTGCCCCAGGCCAAGCCAGGGTGATGCACACGGGTCAGAGTCAGGCCCTCTCGACAAGGCCTCTTCAGCCAGCCCAAATTTGGCTCTGTCGCCATTGCCCGTGATACTCTGCTGCAGACAGGACTGTCTCGGCGCTGGCCGGCTGCACGGGCGCTGCAGGGTGGGCTGGGAAGCACGGGAGGCACCCACGCAGCGCCCTCCTGGGAGAGACAACGGGCGTCACGTCCAGAACATACACCTCTGCTAAATTCAGGCAAGGAACTGCCTGAAGGTGCCTTCTTCTTCCCATTGGTATTTTGTGCACCGCCATGCTGCAGGGCCACGGAACATTTAATTCACGTTAAAAAATTCTAAGAATGCTCAAACAGTGATGATTTGTATAAGCAGGCTCTGCTGCCAGCCCGAGGGGTTTATGTGACTGCCTTTCATTAGCAATGCCCCTACCATCAGGCCTTGCCAGGTGATTTGGAGGTTAAGACCTGTGATTTACGGGGAGATAAATGTCCCCGCGTTAGCATTAACCTTTGGGCTGGGAATAGCGGGGCCTCATCATCCCATCTCCAAACCAGCATCATCCTCACGCTTCACATTTGGCAAAACATGAGCACACAAAGCGAACCATAGAATTCAGTAATAGGAAAAATATACTCTGGGACTAAAAAGGAGATTCTGCAGTGAAAACGTCGGCTGAGAAAGGCAAATGTGTATTTGTTTCTCTGATTAAACAGAAAAAAACTCACGATAGGCCCAGGTCTGGCAGAGGAACTGTGGTATGAGCCGAGCTCCCAAGCCAAAACGCTCGAGGCACGCTCTGAATAAGGAAGGAAAAACACTTTCCCTTCTCGGTCGAGAGCCCCTGATGCAAAGCATCAGAGCCAGGAGAGGGCTGGTGGGGCAGAAGCGGCTCCTCCCGAGGGCCTGGGCTGAGCGGCTGCTCTGCGCGGGGCTGAGCCCGAGCCTGCGAACGCAGCACGGAGCCCAGGTCCTGCCCCACACGGCGCTTGTGCAGCTCATCGTCACGGCGTGGGGAGGGAAGGGAAGGGAGGGGGGTCTGAAATGCTTCACACTGGCTGCCTGTCACAGCGCTTGCACGTCACAGAGCTTGTACGTCACAGCGCTTGTGTGTCACAGCACTTGCATGTCACAGCACTCGCGTGTCACAGCACTGCTCGGGGCGTGCTGAGTGGTGTGACCCGCAGGTGCTGTCCCTCTCTGCACTGTCCCTGGCACAGCCTGCCCCAGGCTTTCCTGCAGCTCCAGGGCTGCTGCGAGGGGCCACGAGGGGAATGGGAGCAGGGCACGGCTGCCCAGCCTGGAGGCCAAAACCCAGGGTGTCCTGAAAGCCAAGAAGTGCAGAGGTCTCAGGACAAGGAGAAGGAAACTAGAGCTTGCCGGTGGGCTTTTTGGCTTAATTGCTTTCTAGCAGTGATGACTTTGCTGTATCAGATGTTGCCACGCTCTGAGCAGGGAGTGAAGGCTGCTCCTCAGGCAGGTCACGCCACCGTCAGCATCCTTCTCCCGCATCGCACTGTTCCTATTTCAGATCACTCCTCCACGCAGGCGGCCAAAGGGGCTCTTAAACTCTCTTCAGGTAGCTCTAAATCAGCTGTGGAACCATGAGCTACCAGAAAAACAAGCTACAGTGAACGCTGAAAGCCTCTCGCTTTCCAGTCCTCTGCAGGCTTATAAAGAGCAATGATTCCGTGATGACGGGGCAGCCTCACGGCCAACAGCCTTCCGGAGCGCGCTGCTTTTTCAGGGTCACGTCACCAGACAGTGCATGAACAAGGCTAACAACACTAACTCCAGCACTGATGTTTTGCACCCTTGAGGCCAAATCCTGCCCTGGCAGTACAGCTCCGAGAAGCTCGCTGCACGTGCGCTCCTGTTTATCTTGCTTCAAAGATGGGTACCGTCAGTCCCTGCCTGGGGCTGCAGATGAGATGACGACAAAAAATCATCCCGCTTGATACACCCACTTCTCCTCTGGGACAGCTGCTGGGCCACATCTTCTGCTTATCAGCCACTGCACCTTTATTACAAGGCCGCCTCTGTATAAACTGGTGGCCTACAGCTTGAGTCCTCACTACAAAAACTTTGTCTTACTCCTCCTCTTACCATGCAGGCTTCCGGCTCCAGGCCCCCAGGGAGAGCCTCTGGGGCTGGGCGATGGACGACCATGGTGTTGGTGGTTTGTATAAGCCTCATACCACAGTTTGACCTGACACTCTGCAACATAAATTAAAGTTACGAGCATGGTTTGTAATGAAGCCAACTCCTAATTTGCTGGCAGAAGATGCAGCGCTGGCTGGTGCCTGCTTTGTGAAGCACTGACCAGAGAACTGTGCTTTCTGCTTGGAGAGCGTAATTAACAACCATTTCTAAAAAATCAAGTTCAGGTTGATGAAAAACGCCAGGTCTGAGAGCTCATGAGCGTTAAGCCATCCCGTGATCTCATCTCAGGTACAGCACAAACCCAAGGCAGTGTCCCTCCTGCCCAAGCAGAAGCACTTTTCTTCATTCCCAGCAGCCTGCAACCTGTTGCCCAGCCAAGCCTGGCACGTGGGCTTGTAGGGCTCTGGGTCTGCCCCAGGAGGGCTCACAGCACTGCGGGACCATCCCTCCGTGGGCAGTGGGCATTTGAGGCTCCCAGGCTGGCAGACACAGCCCGGCCTTGGCCCCGCTGCCGGAGAGGTCTGGCACACGGCCGGTGGGTCCCATGTCAACAGCAGCCAGGTGGAGAGCCTGCCCCGAGAACGGGGGGGCTGTCCTGAGAACGGCTTGGGAGAGTCCAGCCTCAGAGGAAGGAGAGGAATGAGAGGCTGTGAAGGGAGTCTCTGTGGCTGGCCCAGCTTAAAAAAGCTTCCTGGTGAAAGCCCCAGCTGCTGATTGCGAGACAGCACCTCCGATGGCCCTTAATCAGGACTTGCTTCAAAGTACAAAGGAGAACTGAAGCGACGTTTTCATCAGCAGACTGATATGACTCCCTGCTAAGAACTAATTACTGCCTCCACTGATGACTTCTGTCTCTCAGACAGATCTCTGCCTCAGACGGATCTCTCTGTCTCTCCTGTGCACTTGGTGGAGATACCCAAGGAGCGCGAAGCTGTTCAAGAGATGGAGCATTACTGCTTTGGGCAGATGACGATATGGAAACAACAACCCTTCCAAGATGTTCCAGGTGCCCACCACTAACACATTTTTGCAGAGATGAGGCATTAAAATGATGATACAAGACAGGAATTTGCATTCCTTTGGCATCATAAACAGCAGATGGGAACTTTTGTGAATAAATCTGAGAGCTGGAGCTCTCTGATAATGCCGACCTTGCCGACAAGGATGAGCTGCAGAAGGTCATTCGAGCGTGGGTATCACCAGGGAATGCAAGGGTGTGCTCCTAGCGAGCAAGGAATTGAGTGTGAGATGCAAGCAGAAATCAGAAGTCCTTCCAGAGGTGATAGACATGTGTCTGCACGTCTGGAGCATTTCAAAATCGCTTGATATGAAAGATTCTTCCTCAGTTTCAGCTGAATGCACTCGGAGACATGAAAAATGGACAGCTGAACTTGGAAGTCTATCTAGCTGAAAGTGCCTTGAAAAGCTCCATGTTAATGGCTTCAATCAAGTTCAGGAGTAATGAAAAGGACATTTCCAGAGCATGGAGACTCGCCGTCATTTCTGAATTCTAGAAGAGGAAGATGAAACTGAATAAAGGAAAACAAGCAGCTCTATTCTGAGCGTGATTGCTGCCCACCGGGAACAGGATGGAGCTCATCAAATGCTCTTACCTATGCAATAGATGATGTGACGGCCTGGAGCTTAAAGGTCTTGTCTGAGACTGGCAGCAAAGATGAAGATGATGTTAATCTGATGTTAGTCTGAATTGATTAATCAGATCTTCATCTGGGCGTGCTGTCTGCAGAATCTTGGATACCTTCCTCCACCTGCTGCGGTCTCTTCCATCATTAGCTATCGCATACAGCCTGTCTTAATCAGCTTTGCGCAGAAGACTTTGAGACACAGTGTCAAATGCTCAATTAAAATCTAAATATATTACTGCAACCTCTTCTAGCATCAGTCACCACACCACAGACTCAGAACACGCATTTCCCTTCTCTAACTCCTAATTATTAACTAAATAGGGCAAATAATAAAAGAGCAATTAGGAAAAGCAATTCATAAAGCCATGGCTTATGGTCCTTTCTTTGCTACCAGAACAGCCCAGTGGACTCTGAATGTGTTTGACTGGGAAGCCTTGCCCCTCCAAGGTAGGTGTGCCGAGGTACCCACCACCCCCATTCAAGCCTCATGAACGTATGAACACCACCACGGGCCAGAGGCTGCTCGCTGCGTACTCTGTGACGGACGGGGAGCTCAGGGTCCCAGGCTACACGGATTACACCAAGCCCAGTGCCCCAGTACCCTGTTTCAACCTGCAGCAGACAGCAGAAGCACAGGACACGCTATGTGACCAGACAACGTGGTGTTACTTCCCTAGCAAACTGTGGACCTCCTTTCCCAGAGCTCAGATCCTTGCGTTTAATTCCTATTGGTGTTTTTTCCCATGAGTTTGGCTAATTGCTTCTGCTCTTTCCTTTTAACCCACAAAACCTTTGGCATCCACAACCGCCAGTGGCAACGGGCCCGGAGTTTACTCCCCATCCCTGGGAGCTGCACTTCCCAGGGAGTTCACTGCTAGCGTGCAAACACTCAGAGCATCAAGTGGTCCTACAGACCTCGCGGCAGCACTCTCTCGCAGGGTTCTTTAAGGCTTTCCAGTGCAGAAATAAGCACTGGGTGAAGCAGTGGTTCATTTTGGGGGGGCTCTCCCAGACCCCAGCCACAGCGAGTCTCTCTCCTGCCATCAGAAGAGAAGCAGCCCAGAGGCAGTGATGCCTGGGGAGGTGTGGATGGGCACGGCATTTGTGGGAACACTGATGAATAACTGCTGGCGTTGTCCTGAGCCCCAGTGCATGAGTCCCCAGCAGGACAGTGGGTGGGTGTTCTTTGTCCCACAGGGACCCCATCTCCTTTTCACAAGAACCCATGCTGTGAGAGGGTTGGGGAAAAAAGGAAGGAGCCCTCAGGTTCCCATTTGGCTGCATTTTCCCAGACTGTAAATCAGCTAGTGAGAAGCCTGGAGGGCAAACCAGCCCCATAAATACCTTAGCAATACAAGGACTCTGCAAACAACTGGACAAGACCCTTTCCTTGTCCGACAGCTCCGAGGGACAGGGCTTTCATTTGGTGTGAACCAAGACCTCAGCTTGGGCTCAGGATTTCGAAGATGTGCTAATGTGATGATCTTTAACACATTCTCTCCCCAGGCAGGGGATTAATCTACTGCTTCCCATGTGGCATACAAACTACTGGCTTGGTTTTATGGGGACCCGCATGTGTTAAATGCATCATTTTCTACCAGAACATGGGAGGAAAGACCCTGTTGTTACTGCAGCACGTCAAAAAAACTGCCGGCAGAGTAACACAGCAGCCAGAGGCAGAACGCTCCTGCACGTGGTGTTCAGAGGGGCTGTGTGATGAATTGCTGCAGATGTTTTCCAAACACCCTGGCCAAATCTCCTGATTCGTAGCTTTCCCTGTCCCCGAGTCTCACTCCACAGCACAGCTCTCCTTGCTGAAACACTGTTTTCCCCCCAAACCGCAGTGCCTCGCTTCCTTCCACCCACATGGCCAAAGAGTATCTCTTGAGAGCCGTTCTGGATTTGTACAGCCGGGGTAGAGCTCACCCACTCCGCGGGCCAGAGCTTCGGCCCCTGCCGTTGGTGGGAAGCCTGGTGGGACAGCCGATCCTCCCCTCCCTGCCCGCCGCCGGCTCTGCGCTCCAGTGCTGAAGTCAGAGCCGCTGGAGCAAGGCTCCATCCCAGCAGCTCGCGCGAGCGCAGCCCGGGGAGGGAGCTGCAGCCCGCTTCGTGGCCGCAGCCAGCGCAAGCGCTGCTGGAGCCCGAGGTAGCGCAAAGCAGAGAAATCAGCTTCCAGAGCCCTGGGTTCCCCACGCTGGGTTTTCCCCTAACCCAAACTCCAAGCTGGTGGGTGTACGGACACTCATGCCTCAGGAAACCACATTTGGAAAGACCTTCCTTTTTCTTTCTGGATCGTCCCACCTCAGCTGTGCTCTTTTCCAGCTTGGATACAAACTGTAGCCCCATCTGTTCCATGGTTTCACACATAGGAAGACTTTCGTCCTCCCTGGTTTGTTTTAATGAGGGCTGACAAAATGGAACCTCCCGTTCAGGAAGAGGATGAGGATAGAGAGTTGAGCATCTCCCTAGGAGAGCGTCCCTGCTGCCAGCATTTTCCACCTAGACAGTTTTACAAAGCTGATGTTTGTCCTGATTCTATAAACTCCTGTAGCCTTGTGACCTGCAGCTTGGGAATCTGCCTGCTGGCTAGACACAGCACCCACTGGGTGCCCCAGCAAGACCAATGTGCCCACTGCACACTGGCACCCTTCACTTCCAGCTGCAATGTGCCACCAAACATCCTCTCTCCAGGACATGTCACATCCCCTTCCCACCCCAACTTGCTGATAGCCATGTGAATTCTGCAGGGATATTGGCTGCAGCAAGATGCAGGGTCTGGGAATCTATTTATAACCTGTATTTCCCACAGATTCATTTCCTGGAGTCTTTGCTCCAAGGAAATGACAACAAGAGCTGAAGAAGGATCTTTGGATATTTATGCATTTTTCCAGCAGCTTAGCAACATCCTCAGGCTTACATTGGAAACGCTGGGAGGTTTTCCTCTTCCCTGGCTCAAACAAGAACGGCTTGGGACCCACAGGAGGGCGTGAATCAGTTCCATGGTCTCTAAGGTATCTGCCCAGAATCTGGACAGTGGGTATAGGCCATTACCCCACCAGATCGGGGGAGGATTTTCCTACCTCAGCACAGCAGAGAGCACTGAGCTCCAGGGCAGCACCCAGGAGGAGCACAGCTTATGTAATGTAATAAAGGAAGCGTGGGTAGGTTTATTAGTGCTGAAGTTTATCTCCTGCTGCTTCTTTTTCTTCTCGGTGTTCATCGAAGTGTGATGCCCACTTGAGTTTTACCCTAGGGAGTCCCACTGTGATGGACTACGAGCAGGGTTTTCAAAAAGCTTTAGGCACCCAGCAGGAGATCCAAGCACCTGCCCAGCTATTTCTCTTAGCCTACAGGCATTTGGTGGTTGGGCTCGCAGTAAAAAAGAAATATGGACTATTTCTGGCACCTGTCAGCGGGTGCTGACACTGTAACTTCCCCTCCATCTCGTCTATGAAAAGTGCCTCATGCCTGCAGGTACTGAAAAGAACTGACAGCAAAGCCGTGACTACCAGCAGCTGCCACCTGTACACACACATCTTTTGTAAATAAATCTTTAAGTAGTCACTCGCACCAGTGTTGGGGTTTAACCTGGCAGGGAGCTGAACACCACCCAGCTGCTTGCTCACTCCCCACCTCCCTCAGTGGGAAGGGGGAGAGAATTGGAAAAAAAAAAAGGTAAAACCTGCGGGTTGAGATAAAGACAGCTTAATAAAAGAATAACAATAATAATAAAAATAGTAATAGAATATACAGAATATACAAAACAAGTGATGCACAACACAACTGCTCAGCACCCACTGACCAATGCCCAGCCCATCCTGAGCACGATTGCTCTCCCCACCCTGGCTAACCCCCCCCCAAGCATGACATCATATGGTCTGGAATAGCCCTGGGGCCAGTCGGGGTCGGCTGTCCTGGCCGTGCCCCCTCCCAGCCCCCTGTGCCCCTGGCACAGCAGGGGAAGCTGAAAAGTCCTTGCCTGGCGTAAGCAACAACTAAACCATCAGTGTGTTAACAACATTCTTCTCATCCTAAATCCAAACCACAGCACCATGCCCGCTCCTAGGGAGAAAACTGACTCTCTCCCAGCTGAAACCAGGACAAACAGTTTAAATGTTATTTGGCATTTGCCATGTCGTGGTACCCAGCATCTTCCCAGCAAGCAATGGGAGTAGAACCATAGTTCAGACTCTGTTAGCTTAAAATCCAGTCCCCGGCATAAATGTCTCCTGTACCAAGTGTGCCAGCAGATCAGGTCTGTACTGGGTCAGGGCTCATTGCTACATGAGCAGAATACGGCCCTTTGCTGCCTTTACCCCTCCCAGCACCAGCTGCTGTCAGTGAAAAGAATCAGATACAAATACCTTGGATTTTTTCCTCAACTGGGTTTGCCAGATGATCCACTGGAAAGCCAAGAGAAGGTTTTTAACCAGCAGCCTCCCAGCTGCAAGACTCACCAGAAGGCGAGGCAGCGGGAGCCGGTAGCGGAGGCGTGGACGGGAGCAGGAGAAGGGCCGTCCAGTGCGGGGAGGGAGCTCTCACAGCAGCAGGGCTGTTATGTCAAATGGAGGCATGCTTTGAGCCCCAGGTGTCAGCAGCGGGGTGGTTTTATCTCTGTCAGAAAGTTTCTGCTCTCCACTTGCAAATTGTCACCTCATCCCCACTCTTGCGCCATGGTTTCACTCCACAGCTTAACTGGTGCAGCACTTGCTGCGGTTGGAAGGGGCAGTTACCTCCCGGGATGCTGCCCCTCCTAATTCTGTGGTGGCAGCAGCACTTGCCCAACCTTGATCTTGACTCAGAGGCAACATGGAAATGGTCATCTGTCCTTCCTCTTCCCAGCGAGGTGTGGATTAACGACAAAGGGCCTGCATTAAAGCTTTCTTGTCCGTTAGCAGGAATCTTAATGCCTGCACAAAGCCAGGGGATTCGGGGGGGTCGCATGTCTGGTTCATCTCAAATCCAAAGGGTGTCTTGGTCTTCCTTTCTTAGCACTTCTAAACCACAGAGACTTGATGCGAAAGCTAGCGGCATCAGTAGTGCTGCTCCAGCGGGCTTCAGGCCTCGGGTGACTTTCCCAGATTACAGCAGTCTGATCCCCTTTTTGGTTGTTTTTAATTGCTTAAATGTCAACAGCATCCAGGTGCCTAATGAGATCTGTAACTCTCTCATCGCCCAGGCTGTGTTCTTCCAGAGGAGTCGGAGATGCTGGCAGCTACAGCAGCACTCGGCCCTCTGCTGAGTTGAAGTAAAACTGCATCTCCATGGCCATCCCCACCCAGCAGCAAGCCACCCTGTGCAGAGCCACCACGCAGCAGCCCCAGTTCAGACAGGCTCTTAAACCTTATCGGGAGAAAACCACGGCGGTAATCCTGCCAAGAGGAGGGAAACGTGAAAAGCTTCGCGCGCTTGGAGTCAAGATGAAGCAACCTACACAGCCAAAAACATCTCAGGGACAACTTGTTTGCTCCAAAGCGCAAATTAGGGCAAATCTGGATATTCTGAGTCAAGCCCCTATTTGTCCAACGAGCAAATCCCGTGGGAACCTTGCAGAAGCAAAAGGCAGTCAACTTAGAGAAGCAGCTGACTGACAGCGAGCCCTTCTCGTCCCACTGCTGCGCTCCCGGGGTGGGGGTTCACAGCATTACAGCTGTTGGCTTTGCTGACTGAACTATTTTCTGAGCGTTTGATGCTCCTGTTAGCCCTGCGGGGCCCACTTAGGCATGGAAGAGCAGGCCAGACTCTGTCTTGGCTCGCGCCTCAAAAGCAGAACTGCTAACAGTGTTTTGACAGCAAACTCGCACTTATTTGTGAGACGCTCGCCAGGAAGGGGCCCACCTCATTTTCAGATTCTGTTGCAAAGCCTGCAGAAAGAGAAATCATTCTTCGCACATGCCAGATGTGCAATTTACACCTGGAACTATGTTGTGATGGCGACTGTGGAAGCCCACGATGCGCTGTGTGATCGATTCCATGACTTTATTGATATGTCTGTAATGTTTTATAGGGGGTTTTAAAGTCCTGCCTCCACAAGTCACATGAGATTCTCGTGGTTTTTCTCTCTGGAAGAGTCTGTGGTCACATGGCCGCAGAGAACTCATGAACATCTCAACCTGACGATTCAGCCCTCGAAGGCAAAGAACCATTTCTTTCCTACTTTCTAAATTGTAGTTATTTTGTATTCTGCTGCACAAGGGGACTGGATTCCTGCTTCTCAGCTGCCTGGAACAGGCACCGTCGAGTGCCAGCTATGGGCACTTTTGGAGAACTGCACTCCCGCAGCAATAGCTGTGCTCCTGACGGGATCCCGGCGGCGTTCAGCTACCGACGGAGATCGCGTTATCAGCGCAGCAGCTTCCGCAGGCACAGAACAAGGCGGACTCCTCTCTCCATCAAAAACCCCACAAATTTGCCTCTGCTGATGCAGACCAAAAGCAGCAGAAGCAGTTTGCAGAGCGCAGTGTCTCTGCTGGGCCTTTAGCCCTTCTGCTAGCCCTGCACTAGCCCAGCACCCTGTGATAGCCAGACTTTTCTCTCCAGCCCCCATCGGCCTTGTGCAGCTGGTGCTGGGGGGCTCCAGCTCCCCGAGCCACGGGGGGGCTGCACCCTGCGTGTTCGCTGGCAGCTCCACCGGTGGCCAGGCACGGAAATAAAAATTTTAAAAGTAAAGAAAATAAAGAAATGAAATCTCATTTATGCTCTGACCCTCAGGAGAGACCGGCTACAAGAAGCTGCTAGGACGGGTCGGCTCTGCGAAGGCTTTTTTGGCCGCCCTCAGGGGTCGGCCGGCTGCCCTGCCGAGGAGGAGAGGGCAGCGCTGAACCCATCCGAAGAAAAAACGGCTTCCCCGGGCGAAGCGGGGCCCGGGGGGGTCTGCGGCAGCCGCCCGGCCCCGGGCAGGCCCCGGAGCGCCCAAAGCCCGGGCCTGCGGGGGGAGCGGGGCCTGCGGGGGGAGCGGGGCCTGCCCGGGGCTCCCGGGGCCTCGATTCCTCTCAAAGCCCCCGCGGCCGCAGGTCCTGGCAGGCCGGTAAGCAGCGCGGCTGCGCGGGGCTGAGCGGGGCGGTGCGCAGCGGCACGCCCCGCCCGCAGGTCCTGGCAGGCCGATAAAGGAGCGCGGCTGCTGGCTGAGTGGGTTCGGCCGCGGCGGCGCGCAGGCCCCTGCAGCGGGCAGGGCCGGGCTTTGCCGGGCCGAGGCGGCCCATGCTGCCTGCGGGCTGCGGCCGGCGGTGAGAGCGGGACGGCGGAGGAGGGAGGGAGGGAGGGCGGGCGGGCGGGCCGCGGCGGAGGTGGAGGGCGGGAGGACTGGTGGGCCCCGGCGGCCGCTGACGGCGCTGGGCCTTTGCAGGGCGGCGGCGGCGCTGGCGGCGGCGCTGGGCGAGGCCGCGGAGCGGCGGCGGGAGCTGGAGCAGTGGGCGGCGCGGAGCCGAGCCCTCCTGCGGCACTGGTGAGTGCGGGCCCGCGCCGGGCCGGCTCCGACCCCCGCCCCGCGGGCTCCCCCGGGCGGCCCCGCCCCAGGCCTGGGCCGGGGGGAGGGCGGCGGCGGAGCTCGGGCTGCCTTGGCGAGGCGGTGCGGAGGGCCCGCGGGGGACGCTGAACCCCAGGGCGCACAGCAACGCTGGCCCTGGGCCCTGTGTTTTTCCCCCCCTCAGGGGCAGTGAGGAAGACGAGCAGCCGCAGGCAGAGGCCGGCTCCGGCAGCGGGCACGGTGAGCGCTCCCCTCTGGGCCTGCTGCCTCCCCATGGCACGCAGGGCCCGGGCCTGGCCGGGGCTGAGCCAGCTTGGGTGTTAGAGCTCCTTCCCAAGCTCTGCATCGGCTTGGAGCAGCCCCCCTCTGCCTTTTTCCTCCCCCTTTCCTCCTTGGTGTTAGTTCGGAGTCGTAACCAAGGCCAGCGATGAAGCGTCCCTGACTGAGACGTGGTGACCGTCACTTGTTGGTGAATGGGCAGTTGAGTCAGGAGAACTGTCTCCTCCTGTGACTCCCATCCGTCCCAGGTCTTCAGGGTTTTTGGCAAGCCTGCCTGCATCTTCCGTGTAGTTGCTGTGGGAGTGTGGCCAAAATACCCACTGCACCATTCACTTGGTTTGGTTTTCTTCTGTAACACTTGAACGTGTGAGTTAGTGTAGTGACAAATGGGGAAGATCTGGGTTTGGACCTTCCGATACATCTTCTCCTCTTGCAGAGAGCAGGCCTTTGCCGGAGGAGCTGGAGGAGCTGGAGCTGCTGAACAGGGCCTTAAAGAAGGCACTGAAAGTCAGGAACGGCATCTCCAGAACTCTGTTAGAGGCCCAGGGAGCTGCAGGAGAGAAATCTGCAGATGAAAAACCTGCTCCCAAGAATGCTCAAGAGCAGCCAGTGCCTGCATCTGTTGAGGATGTTCCCGTGACCACAAAGGCGAGAACTGTGAGCATAAAGCCGGCCTCTTTGAAGAAGCCCCCTCCATACAGGCTGAGAGCCCCTTATAGGACTGACCCAGATGTGAAAAGAACGCAAAGGAAAGCCCCAGCCAGGTGCGTTTCTCCAGGTCACAGGACAGCTGGGAAGAGCTCCTCAAAAGGGGTGGCTTGCAAACAAGGAGGGAGTCACAGGACAGCCATCAGTGCCAGGGACCGAGAGGCCTGTGCTGCAACTGAACCCCAAAAGACACCTGGCTTGTCCAGATCTGCTCCCGATGAGCAGCAAAGCGCTCCTGGAGGGGATTCAGCTGGGGGAAAGAACTCTGTAGCCGCTGGCAAGCGGTTATTTGATGCAGGGAAGAAAAGCTGTGGTTCCCTGGGAGAGTCCAGCAAAAAGGAGGACCCTACAACTGAAGGTGCGTTGGGAAGGAGCACCTCACCTCGGACAGTCACCCTCCAGGAAAAGGGGTAAGTGCTGAGAGGTGGGCACCTCTGTCGTCTTCTGCCCGACATTGACTAGCACATCTGCAAAGCCCGGTCCCTTCCACAGCTCTGTAGGGCCCAGCTGGGTTTCACCGCTCCTCAGATCCTTCTCAGGAAGAAGGATCCTTTACAGTTTAAAAGCCTTTACTGTGATTGAATAAGTGCTTTCATTTTAAGGGCTTACTCTTGGATGGCTGGCACTTTGACAGTCTTTTAATTAAGACTTTTGATATTTCATAGCCCCCTGTGACTGTTCTGGAAAGCTGTCTCCATCTGTAGAGTTTTGTTGAGCCTTAGTTTTCCTCCGAGTCCACTTTCTATTATAGCTTATCGGTTTCTTTTTTTTTTTAACACAATGATAACACATAATGCATGATTCTCTCTCTCTCATAGGCCCAGTGCTGTTTGGAGACATGGCATCTGGGTTTAATACCATCCCCTTTAACCTGTAAGATTATGCCTGTGGAACTGCATAAATTGGCATTGACTAGAATGCACTTGTTTCAGGTGTTTGGTGTAGGAAGAGTATGAAGGGGATGTTACTGAGATTCACTATGGAAAAGTGGCAAAATAACATTTAGAAGATTGGCTTTTCATTCAGACCAGTCTGTCTTGTTTAAATCATTTCTATCTCTTTCCTGATACATCCCTGTCCCTGAAAAAAAATTGAGAAATAGTTTTCAGCTGCCACAACCCAACTCTTGTGTTTGTGCAGGAGGAAATTATCACTGTTTGTGTGGTGTTGGAGCGGACCCAGGACGCTGAGTTGCTGGGGGACCAGGAATCTGGATTCAAATGTTTATTTACTTAAAACCCCAACCTTGGCCTTGTGTTTGTAGTTTGCATGTGACTAGCTATAACTGCCAAGCCACATGTTTTTGCAATAGCAAGTTAGGGTTTATTCTGCTTTGGGGTTAAGGTGTGTGTTCCCAGTGGAAGCTGAAATGTTCCTGTCCTATTTCTTTGAGTGTGATGCAGTACTGAGCAAAGCTGCCTTGTTGTGCACAGGTATGGCAACGTAGGGAGGTTCGCTTGTGCTCATGTCTGTAGCGATCAGCTTCCTTAAAGACGTTGTTTCCATGTCTGTACTCTGCCTTGTCTGGGCTTTGCTTCCAGCTGCTCACCTTGGATGAACCTCTGGTGGCTGGTGGTAGGATGTGGGAGCTTTCCCAAGTCAGCTCAGTGACGCTTGTGGAAATGACTGAGCAGACTGATCCTCCTTCCTTGAGGACAGGCTGAAGGTAGTGGTGGATTCAGTCCCCAGGGTTGCTGACATCTTCCACTGCAGCTAAATTAATTTCAAGTTTAGACAAAATGTCATTGCCTCAGTTTGAAGACAAGGTTCCACTGCTCTCTGGCAGTCAGGATTGATGCTTCTCTTGTTTTGCAGATGCCAGCTGAAGCTACCCCTTCCCTACAGGAAAGCCTATTCCAGGAACTCCAGGTAAGCCCAGCCTGGTCAGTCCTGATCTACCCTCTACTTAAGGGCTGTGAGGAGGGGTCAGGTGGGGGGGACCTGGCTGGTCATGGGGAGGCACTGACCCCGCAGTGCGTGGGGCCTGACCTCAGCGCAGGAGGAGTGGTCCGATAGAGCGTGTCCCTGCAAGGCTGTTTCTGAGGACATGTGTTTTCATCTTAGTCTAGCCACTGGCATGACGTTTGTTTTCAGAGTGCTAACCCCTGTTAATCCACGAGTTGTGAAGGTACTGGAGTGCTTTAATCGTGGGATTAAGTGCTGCAGACGTCTTTGCTAATACTGTGTATGAGTAGCTGAAGGCAGAAGGCCCGGGGGGGGGCTTGCCTGTGTGCTCTGTGCAATGAAAGAGTTTCCCAGCTGGTTGCTGACCTGAACTGCTCTGCTGGGGCTCCTGTCCAGCCTGGAAGCACTGCCCCTGTGTTTGAGGCTGATTCCTGGTAATGAATGTTCTTAAATAGAGCCAATTACAATGTTACTGCACTGATGCGGCTGGCAGACCTCTGGTGAGCTCTGTGCTCTAGTCCATTCTCTGGTCCTCTGGAAGGGATCTCCCACCATTTCCTTTGGGAAATCTTGCCATAATTCAGCAGATTTCTCATTATGTGGTTTGTCTGGATATTAAGTTTAAACCGTAGTTTAAATCTGGCTTATACCTCCTTGTGTTGCCCTCAAGAATTCCTCCTTCTCTTGGGAGCTGTCATTTATCAGGCACCAATTCGTTAGTTGCCCTTCAGCAAGTTGTAAAGACTTGGTTCTGTTAATTTTCACTTGTAAATTGAGCCTTTCAGCATCCTAATCACTCTGGTGTAATTTTACACTCTTCACTGTTACTTTCAACTCAGTGACAGATTGAAAATAACCTTTGTTCTGAAGATCCCGCATGGAGGGAATACATCTTGCCTGATAACTTCTGTTCTATTCTGTTCCATTAACCTTGCTATTTCTTTGCATAATGTGTTTTTGAAAACTGCAGTTTCTATCATGATTTAAAAGATCCATTTGGATGGGGAGAAGACACATGCGCGCTCGGGTTAGACAGTCACGCACAACTGCACAACTATTTTAAGCTTCGTCCTGATGGCCCTCGCTTACTGCGGCAGGCTTTGGGAGACTGGCTGAGATGCACGAGCTCTTTAAAGCAGCTCTTTACATACAGGGTACTATGGGGACCATGCATCAGTGGGGACGTTGAGCTCTAAGTGCAATGCACCTCTCCAGTAGCACTATTTGTGTAACGCTTTCTTTTAAAAGCTGGACTCTGATACAGGGTCCTGGCCAGCTTACTCATGATACTGTCCTTAAACCTCTGTGTTTTGTGTCCCTGATGCTGATGCACTGCTGTCATGCTTCTTGCCAAACATACTGCTTTGTCCTAAAAAAAAGGGTTAAAGAGGAGCCTTGGGGAAGCTGGGTGTACGGAGGATGACTGTGCTAAAAGCTAGGGTGAGAATTTTTCCTGTCTGCTCTACCACAGTAACTCCTTTTTGTACACATTTACTAACAGGCTAAATGTGTAGAAATACAGATGACTGGCCCCTCAAGAAAGGAACGGAAAAATTGTTGTTCCCTATGGGATAAAAACATAAATGGGGTGATGCAGCAGCATTACTGATGTGCTGCAAGTTCCTGTTCTTACAGAAATGTGTTGTCTCTCTTCTGATGGCTGTAAATCATTCCCCTCAAAACAAGTTGAGAGAGATAACACAGGTGTTTTGCAGGGTCTAATGCTTTCTGCAGGTCCTTGTTGATCTAATACCAGCTGTCAGAAATGAGGAGGAATGGCTAGTAAATAACCTGTAAGAGGGGCGAGGAAGGTGTTTGTGTTTGAAGTGCTGCTATGTCATATTGGTGTGTCGCAGCTTGGTGTGAGCACTGTCGTACGCCGGAGCATAACTCCTCCACCTCCTGCCCCCTTTGAATTTTCAGAGCATGGGAGAGATGTCGTCTCTGCCAGACAAGTGCAGATGCAGCAGCCACAAGGAACCGTTTTATAGAGAGGATCCAGACAACTGTATCCTTTCTCGGCTCGCCGCCCCCTTCCACGAGCACGTGGTGCGGTACAGCAGGCACCGGGTGCGATCACTGCAGCGTGCTCCCATCTGGAGAGAGTTATGCCTCCAATAACAGGAGTTCAAGCTGGGTCTCTAGGAAGTGGGTTTTTTCCATAGCACAGCTCCTGCGCAGTCATAAAACTTTTGATCCAGACAAACAAGGCTGCGAGGCAAACATGCCATAGGCAGCTGTGCTGCCCTCACCTTCCCCTGCCATGCCACTTCGTGGGCTGCTTGTCCTCTGCCTCTCCCCCTGATTCCTGCTGGCCTGGGGCTCAGGGTGGTGCACAGAGCTGGTGGTGTGAAACCTTCCTTAAGCTGCTGCTGTTTGAGTTTCATTCACCGATGCCGGCCTTCAGTCCTGCAGAGATAGAGGAGGAACTAAAGGTCCTGCGGGATGTCCCTTCCCTTCTGAGCCAGTGTGTGGAAGCTGAGCCTGCAGGTAAGGAGAGGAAAAAAGGGAGTGGGAGGGGGTGGAAGGTGGAATAAGGATGATTTCATTGGGCTCCAGTTCCATGTGTCTTGTGTTCTTGGCATGTGCTGGATATGAGGCATTCTCTGCCTAAAATGAGGGCTGGTGAACCCAAGGCCACTCTAGAAATTGGTATCTGGGGATAGGTTTCAGTATGCTCATGCCTGCTGATTTTCCTGTGCTTCTCTTCTAGACCATCCCACTTTGCAAAGAGAGTATGAAAGCCTTCTAACCTTGGAGGGTTTGCAAACCACAGTTTCCCAGTGCCTGCATAAGCTGCAGCTTCTGCGCGCAGGTGAGCCAGCCCCTGCTTTTGTAGTCGGGTGTCAATGTGGCCAGCTATGCTTGAACAGTAGTTTGCCATCTGGGTGCAGAACACTCTGGACCAACATACCTGGTTATCCTTAGCAGTAGCATAGCGTGTAAAATTCTCTGGTGGCAAACAAAGCCGCGGTGTCTGTTTGCCACCCATCTGTGTCCAGGGGAGGCTTGGGACTTGTAACTGCTGCAATTCAGGAGAGCTGGTGATGGAGCTGTTGAGAGATGGGGGAGACTGCATGCTGTAGCTTAAGGTGCCCTGATTCTGCCGTGTGTGAGGAGCTTACCCTGACTAATCCAGTGTCGTTAGTCATTCGTTTCTAGGAACGGTAAGTAGATCACA
The DNA here is from genome assembly GCA_017310255.1 of Butorides virescens. Taxonomy (NCBI): domain Eukaryota; kingdom Metazoa; phylum Chordata; class Aves; order Pelecaniformes; family Ardeidae; genus Butorides; species Butorides virescens. The sequence continues at coordinate 85,391 of JADKXX010004178.1, forward strand.
AATTCTGCAAGTACAGATTTAACTTGTGTATTTCTGCCTCTTGCCAATTCTTCCACCCTGGCAGCTGTGGAGTCCCAGACGAGGCTGTGCCCAGACTGCGCTGGGGACGTCGGACGCTGCTCCCCAGCCTGTGTTGCTCCCCGGGGCCAGGCGTGTGACAGTGCAGGCGTGCTGGCTGTGCCTCTCCTCCGTTACTCCAGTTCCCAGGAGCTGAGGGACCTGTTTGCCTTGAAGCTGCGAGTGTCGATGCTGCACCAAGAAATCGCCTTACAACAGGTGAGTCTTTAAAAGTGCTCGTGCTCCTGGGGTAGGGCAGGAAAAGGGCAGCTGAGGGGCGATGGCTGGCATACGGGGTCCTGATGGGGAGCAGCAGCACAGCAAGCTCTCCCAGCGGTGGTTCTGTGTTTATGCCTCCTTTCCAAGTCCCATCAGTGCCTTGCTTACTTTGTAGGTGAATGGACTTACTTTTTTGTTAAGGCCAGAGCAGAGGCCTTTAAATGTCTGACCCTCTCCTGATAAGATTTTTTTTTTAGCTATTCTTTCAGAATTGGCAGTGGAGGATGTTGTTGGTAATGCCTGAAGACCCCTTTTGGCAGCCCTTTACAATCTCATTAGGGCACCCCCTGTCATTCTCTCCTGCGTGACCCCCAGCTAGTGAGCTCTTCTGCTGGCTGTTCCTTTCCTTTTAAATCTCAAACCACTGTGCTGCTGATCTGGACTTTACCATTCTGAGACTGCCTGTAAGAACAGGCCAGGAGGTCAGTCTCTCCACCAGCCTGAGCAGAGTGCTTGCTGCACAGGGATCGCTTGTTCTTCTCAACCAACAGCAGCAATGGGCAGAAAAGCTCTGTGAAATCACATCTGCTCCTTTGACCTAACCTTTGTCATTGATCTGACTTTGGGAAAGACATTTTTTTGTAAGCCAGGGAAGAGTTATTCATAACTGACCACATGCCTCCCTCTGGCTGCCTGTCTTCAAATGGGATTTCAGTGCTATAATTCCGAATTATGGGTTATGAGGGTTTAGATTTTTATCTGCCCAAAATGAAGTAGTGACCTATAGCCTGATGCTTCATTGACAGACTCAATCTCCTCTGTGCATGTGTCTAAAAAGGTGCTGGGTGAGCTCTGAGTATCTGGAGCAGCTCTGTACAGAGTGTGCAAGGCAGGTGAAATTCTTGGGACAGGAGAAGTGAATGGACTTGGTAAAAGATAAATACTCTGGGAAAGGATGAATATATGTCTGGGCCAAGCCTGTCCATTGCCTTTCCATGGAGAAATGCCAAGGATCATAGGCAGTCCTGGTAGCTCTTAGCCTGTCTGTGGTGGTGAGGGCCTGTTCCCTCTATTCTTATGCATCAGGAGCAGCCCGGGCAGATGGAAATGGGCTCTCTTGGGAAGTGGAGCAGTGTAGCCCTCCTTCATGTGCCAGCTTTCCCCTTAGGTAGCTTTCATGTCTGCAGCTCTTAACTCCTCCCAGAGGTTAGCAACTGTGCCCTGTTTCCCTGTCCCTGTGCACAGATCTATGGAGAACAGGAAGGGGAACCCCCTGCAGATGCCCTGTACTTTGTTCTGTTTGGATCTTCCTTTGTTTCCACCTCTGAAAAATGCTTTGAGAGAGGTGACGGACGCATGCAGTTGATTGTCCGCTCTTCTCCTGGGAAGGCAGTGTATGCAGTGGGCTGGGTGGGGTTTTGATGTGCTCAGACTCCATTAGCTGATGCCAGCTGGAGGAGAAGAAAAACCCCACAAACCCAAAAACCAAAGCCCAGGCAAAATTTCTGAGCATTAATTCAAGAGTAGGGCACGACAGGCTAACTTTTGTCCTTTGTTTGGAAGTAACCTGTACTTGAGTTGTCAGTCACAGTTGTAATCCCAGAGTTTCGTGCTGTTAACTGTGCTGCGACAGGCCATGGCTTGTTTGAGAGCATGGACTGAGATCACGAGCCAGGCTTAATAAAGCAGAGGCCAGGTTGGGGACTGTTGGGCAGCTTTAGTGTCCCCTGTAGCCTGTGCTGCTGGGGAGGTGTGCGGCTTTGTTCTGTTTGGCCACTTGCCTGTCTTGGGTTAATGTGACCCAACTGGGAGGTGACAGGAACAGCCATAAGTGAAGGGTTGAACTTAGCGTGGGGTGAGTACGCATTTCACCGTGTGCGTGCAGAGCTCCTGAATCAGCTTCAGCTCCTCGCACAGTGCTGATCTCATCCCAGCGCTGGGCCACCTCTGCAGCAGAAGGAAAGCACTACCATTTATCTCGCTGCTCTGGGAACACTGGATGCTGCTGGTGTGCTTCATGAGCAGAGGATGAACAACTCTGCCTTTGTTAAATACGACAAAAGACAGCATCTGTCTATCAATTAGCATGTTATTAGTCACTGCTCTGGTTAGATTTCACTTATTATGCAGCCGCTTCACTTCATGGAATCCTAAACGTGCATGCTGGCTCTGGTGACATGTCTCCTTTGCTCCTGCCCAGGTCATGATGGCAGAACTCCTGCCTGTCCTGGAGTCCAGGCCCTACCCGGAGGCCTCTGCAGCTCAGCTGTATCGGGCGATTTACACGCAGCTCTGTGAAGGAGGCAAGCGATTCCCTGTGCTGGTGAGAGATGAGCTGGCAGACTGATCCGGTGGGAGCCTCCTACTTGCCATTCACACAACCAGAGACTGTTTTAAGCAATAAATCTTTTCTATTAACCTTTTTACTCTGCCTGTTTGTCCAACTAAACTTCAAGTGGCTGGGTTTTTTTTCTCCTTTTATATCACTTTTATGACCTGCTAACCCTGAGGTTTTGTGAAGCCCCTTTAGGGCTTCATGGACACTGGTTTTGGCTTTTCTTCCAAGGTCTGTCTCTTCATGGACACTGGTTTTGGCTTTTCTTCCAAGGTCTGTCTCCCTGGCTAGCTCTAAGTTCTTGACTGCCTTAGTCATGACGCTGGGCTCTTATATGCAGACAGTGTAGCAGGCAATAAAACATGATTTATACTGATCAGAGAGCCACGGTATGGTGGGGCACAGCCTTCCAGCATCTGAAAATCCAGAGACCCTGAGCTGCTGCTTCCCTATTACCCTGTTCAGCAATTGGCATATAACCATCGTTATAGTTGTCACTGTCTAATGGTGTTTTCCACGTCTTCATCCACAGCAGCCCAGGCCACATGCAGCAGTGCCTCTTGTGGACCTCCTCTGGCTTGCAGGCGCCTGCTCTGAGCTGGGCTGGTGCCTGGACGACGGTGCAGCTGGAGCAGTCCCTTCTCACAGCCCGTCCCTCGCGTCGCTGCTCCGTTCAGGGCCCTTTCAGGCAGCTTCACGACTTGCCAGGCTCTTTTGTAAGGACTCAGGCTTAGCCTATGACCGAGATACTTGTGTTGTGTCCTCTTACCTGGTGACTGTGCCTGAGGCAGCAAAGAAGAGGTGGGCTATTTGCACTTGGGAGATGTCAGGAATCCAGCTGCACAGGAGGGAGCTGATAGAGCAGCCCGGTAGATGGCACTCGGCCCTTTGTGTTACTGCTGAACCTGTGCCGGTGGCTGCTGGAGGAGCAGCCTTCCAGAGGGCCTGATGCACTGTCCTGCCCGGCTGTGGAAAACACGGATTCTGTGGCAATTCTGACCTTGTCACTGTGGGAAAATTCCAGCTTTGGTTCCTCCTGCGTCTCAGGTCTTTGCTTGTAATCCCCAAATCCCCTGGCATTCCTGTGTGACAGTTCAAGCAAGGCTTTGGAGTCCTGAGGAACACCTCTGCTTGTGAGCCCTCTGAAGCCCGTTTAGGGAAGGCCCACTGTGAACCACTGCTTATTTGTTTGACTCGCACTGTACCTGTTAGCTGGGCTGTTTGCTTGGGGGGATTTAGCTCTTAGCAGTGCTAGCAGGAGTCACTATATTTTTCCTTTGTTTTTTTTCAAGGCCAGCATTAGCTGTCTGTCCCTTCTGAACATTTGGCCCTTCCTGACACTCAGAATTCACTAAAACCATTTCTCTGAGAGATGAAAAACAGCATCTTTATTGTTTTGTTGTTTTTTTTTTTATCGCATGGCATTCAGTTCTTTGTAGCTGGTATTTGATTTCCCGTGGAGTCTGCAGTCAGGCCAGGGGTTTGTTACCTTCTTCCCGCTGCAGCGTGCTGAAGGCTCCTGCGTGGTTTACATCTGCGTGGGCTACGGGGGAAAGCCATGCAGTGGTCAACAGCGCTGGAGGACTGCAAAGTGCTGATTAAAGGCTGCTCGGAGGAGCAGGCGCTGCCTCCTAAATTGACGCGGCAATTTCCATGGGCATTAACATCTGCATGTTTGAATTTTAGCGATGACATTTGGTATTGTTAATTATCATGCTGTTATCCGTAACGTGTGGCTGTAAGCGCTTGCATGAGTCACGGAGCATCTGCTTCTCCGCGCAGAGCGGTCCGGTGTAAATTGGCAGGAACCTCACTGCCACAGCAAGGACAGCATAGGTGTGAAAGGGCTGTGAAAATGAGACTGAGCCCACAAAAATGGGCTCGCAGGGGTTGTTAGGAGCTCAAAAAGCAAGCTGACACCGTAGGGGGGGTGCGGAAGGGGAGCGCAGCTCCCAGCGTGGTGACTGGCAGGTAGCTGGGTTGCTTTGTGCCTCTGGGTGCAGTGTGGTTTTATTGCTCTTCCTACACCATGTGAGAGACTTTTTATAATTTTCATAAATGTGTAAGACTTTAAATCACACAAATGACTCACTTTTTCAAATGAGTCCTGTGCTACAGCAGAGATAAAGATTCAACAGCAACGTAACTCGGTGGTTGGGGAGTCTTCTGCGTTACAAAATGTGCCGTTGTTATAGCAAGCAATGGTGCTGGTACATCAGACTGAGGTGAGGCGGACAGACAGACAGAAGGCAGGGTTTGTGATGCCAGGGGATAGCGTGACACCAATGCAGGAAACGGGCAGTGGGCTTGGAGAGTGATGGATGGTACCGGCTCTGTGTGGAGGTGAGCTGGGACAAAGCATGGGCCAGGGAGGATAGGTGGCTCGTAGCCCATCTTCCTCCCCTGCAGCAGTCTTAAAAGGTTTTTGTGTTTTTACTACTGGAGGATGAGAAGCTGGACCTGTGGGAGGAAACAAGGTTTTGGGGTTTTTTTTCAATTTTCTTTCCATAATCTGTGACTTCAAGCATTTCCACCTGCTATGGTTTGTCTTTTCCACCAGCTCCCTCCTTTCCTTCCCCTCTGCAACTTCTCCACTTACTGGTTTTGCTTTTGCAAATATGATCGACCGTGGGAAGGCCCTGGTCGTGCTGCTATTGGTGCACGCTGCAGTCAGCAGACCCTCCTACAGGATTTCTAGTTGTCTTTGGTTAGTTCTGGGTGTTCATCAAGTTGAAGCCTTCCAGGGTTGTACCCTGCCGATGTTCTCAGATGTGCCACCAAGTGCGTGCTGTGGCTCCCCCCTCGGAGGTGCGGCACGTGGAGACTGAGCAATGTGGCTTCAGGGATGTTCCCCATCCAAAACAGGAACAATTTGAGTCTTGGTAAGAAAGAAATCTCGCCAAGAGTGGCGTGGAGGAATGTCCTGCCTCTCCCAGCCTTTGTGAGGGGGTTGAGCAGCGCCTGAGCAGCGATGGAGCACGACCACCCAGGAGCTGCCGAAATGACCGCGGCTGTGGCAGGAGCCTCAGGGTCCCACCGTGGGGGGGAAGGGCTCCCCAGCCACCCGGGCCAGGAGCACAGGTTACGGTTTGGAGAGGCAAAACCAGATGAACCGTGTGAAGGACGGGGGAATTGTCAATGAACAGTTTAAGGTGGTAAGTGTTGAACTGGGGGAAGAACTCTCCCATCCCTGTAGATGATAAATTTGCTGTCGGTGTTATTCTCCAACTAAGCTTTCTGTGAGCTCCAGGGAGCAGCTTACCTAATTAGAACATGGTGTGCAGTCAGGTCTGAAGTGTGAACACCTGAATCAGCATCTTGTTGGGCAGTGTGCACTGTGGTGCCCGTCAAAGGTTCCTCAGCCGAGCAATGGTGCTGTAAAACGCTGAGACAGAAAGCTTTGATTTGTGGTAGAAGTTGTGGGGGGAGCTCTGTGTCCTCCACACACTTTTTTCTTTTTTTTACTTGAATCAATCTCTCCCTGAGTTACAGAATTCAGCCTGAGCTGGGGATTTCCAGCTGAAGCTTTGAGAAATTTTGTCTGCTTCCAACAAATCTGAAAGCAGTGGTGTTGGGCGACGTGAGCGTGAACCTCGCCGAGGGTGCTGAGCATGGGTAAGGCAGGGTGCGTTGCGCTCCTCCAAGCTGTCCCAGGGTGTCTAATTCTCAGTATACAGTAATGAACAAGTTGGAAATGCTGTAACAGCCTTGTGAAAGCCAGGAGAAGGGGCCGGCGTGGATTTTTGGCAGGCAGGCAGCCAGTTGGCGGCTGTGCATTTCCAGTCCCGAGCCCCATCGCCAGGTGGGGTCACTGGGGTGCTGTAGCAGATGATGGCTCTGGCACCAGGGGCTCTTCACTCATCTCTGAAATGGAGATGGATATTCTTTCTCTTGCTCACCAGCTTGATTTTGCCACGTCTGTGCTCTCTGGAGCAAGGCCTCTTGGTTTGGTTTTTTGGTTTGGTTTTGGAGTGTGTGGTTTTGGGGTTTTTTTAGCATATATGCTGGGACTGGCGTAGGTGACATCTGGGTTCACTGGAAGCTTCCTTCTCTTGCATTAAAAACAACCTCACAAAACCCCTGATCATGACTCAGCCCAACACGGAATCAATTCATTAAATAGGTATTCAAATGTCTATTATCCCCCGTGCGGATCGAATGCTATTTTTGTAACATCAAAACCACCACCCAGAAGAAAAGATCGATCGTCCTGGTTTTGAGTTGTGAAGGAAGAAGGGCTTTTAGCCTCGTAATCGAGAAAAAATCTCTTTCTTGTTAATTAATCTGAGCCCAGTTAGAAAGACGAGGGCAGGAAGCAGTGTGCCACGTATGGCAGGGTCTAAAGGGCTGGGGAGGGGAGCGGGGGGGGGAATAAAAGCGAGTTTTGAGCTGTAATTTCAGAAGGTGAGAAATTACAGCAGCGAGCTCTTTAGGCAGGCAAAGGGAGATGTTGGGCTTATTTTTAGAGAGAAGAAGGAAGATACTCAGTGGCTCTGGGGTTCAGATTAGGAAAAGCAAATAGAAGTGAGCTCTGAGCTGGTGGAGGGGACTGACCCTGGAGAAAAGCCCTCCCGAAATCTTCCCTCTTGCTCTGGGAACAGGCGTGTGCCAGCGCCCGCCCACGGGGCTCGTGCCCGGCCCTCGCCTGGGAAGGGATGCGCTGCTCTCCGCTCATCTCCAGCTTAAGAAAAGAAGGGAGGCTTTGGAACGGGCACGTTCAGGTCGGCAGGACTTCAGCGTGGGGTTGAAGCTGTATTGTACATCGTGTGGCACCACGTTGGCCTTTTTCCTTCACTACAACCATTGCCCTGCGGATGCAGCTGGGCCAGCTTGGGAATATAAGTGCGTTATTTGAGGATCTCGCACTTCTGGGGCTTTTTCCCTGCTTCAGGTTCTAAATTTCAGAGTATCCAACCCCCCTCTCTTTGAGATGAAGCCTCCACAGGCCATGCTAGCAGTTTACGTGCCTTTGGAGGTGCCGGGCTGTCATGCGAGGCGATGGCATCTGCGGCTCTCCCTGCCTGCAGGAGGAATTGAGTATTCGGTACCAGCCAGGGGCATGGATGCACGGGAGAGAGCACAAGAATGGTAATTAAAAACCAAACCCCAACCAAACACAAAAAACTACCTTTAAAAAATGAATGGAGCCATAAATAGTCCGCAGTGCCCTCGTTACCATCATGTGCTGGTTGCCTAATGGGGCAGAATTCAAATTGCTGGATGCGGGGATGAATCAGACACAGTATTTTTTATGTCCTAACAGGTTTGGGCATATGAATTCAAACATAACTGTGAGCCTCCATGAGCCTGGAAGACCTTTAGTGTCACTGGGAAATTTGGGGTGGTTGGTGGCAAAATCCTTGTGCCTGTTCTCGACCCTGGTCTCGCCTGGTTTTCAGTCGTGTTTGTCAGGACCCTTCACTGCGCTCTTCCGGAGGCTTCTCCGCGCGGGTGACACAGCTCTTGGCAGCGATCGTGTTGTCCTTGCAAAAGCCAACCCACGGGATTTAATGGAGTTGTTTGAATGAACAAACCATTAATGATTCGCATCAATATGTGACTGCGCCTCCCTTCCTCCTGGCAGCGCAGGCGCCGCCGTCTCCTTTTCCACGGGGCAGTTCAGGGGTTTGCTTATGACCATGCCAATGGTGTTATTTTGTGCTTGGGTTTGCCATTGCAGCAGAAGAGCTTATTCTGATGTTCCAGGTGTGGCTTTAATCTGAGCTTAAGGCTGGTGTGGGTGCCCCGGGAGTCAGCCTAAGTCAACGCAGCGCCTACCCCGGGGCTGGGCGAGAGTATCCGCAGCGGCCTGGGGGCGGAGGACACTAACGAAGCTGCTGTGGATCAGCTTTTCTCCTCGTTCTCAGGTTTTTTTTTTTCCTGTGTCTGCATCATGCTCACCATTGGGAGCCAGGTAGCTGCTGTGGTGTAACGTGGAGCAGCCGCCTGCGGCGCTCAGCCGGCACCACCGCTGTGCGGCGCTGGGAAGGAGCGTCGGCTGCCGCCGGGCGGGTGATGGAATAATTCTTTCCCATCTGCTCCTATCTATATTTGAATCGGCAGGAAAGCGTCCTTCTTACATGAATCTCTAATTTCAAAAGCCGTCCCCGTTTCGGAAGTTCCTTTGGCAGGCTGGCGCTGGTTCCCCCGCCTGTGCCGAGCAGTCAGGGCTGGGAGATGCTCCAGTGGGGCTCACCCTGCACCCTAATGACACGGACCCAAAATAGCAGGCGATGTCACCCCGCAGCTTCTCGCTGCTGCCCAGCTCTTTGTTGGAGTGGATCAAGGTGACACTTGCTGCTATTTTCAGACCCACGCTTCCTGGTGGCTGTTGCCACTTTATTCCCCCGCTTTGTTTGTGGTGTTTTTTTTTCCTTTTGCTGAATCATGGACCTGGAAAATGCTTCTTGGGTCACCAGAAGCCAAGATTGTGCCTCCTGATTTCTTTTGCTGCCTATTTTCCAGTTTTACACCACAACTCGGAATGGACTCTGCGAGGCCACCTCTGCTTCCTTCACCAGGAGTTTCTTCCCCACCCCTTACCTTAAAATTAACGGAGCCGCTCAAAACCCAACGCTGCCTTTGCTGGGGTTGTTTCCACGGCCGGGTGTAGCCACGGTGTGGTGGCAAGTGCCGAACGCTTGTGCAGGCGAGGCTCGGAGCATGTGCCTGGCACCGCCGGTGACGGGGGGGGCTGTGTCCCCCAGCACCACCACTGCTCTGGTAAATCCAGATGTCACTGCTGCTTCTCCCATGCAATTCCTCCCTCCGAGGCTGCAGCCCTTCAGCACTTGGGAGCAGCCCCTCCATAGCTTTTGTCAGTCCCTGGAACGGGTGCGTTCCGTGGCTGCGTTCACTGCCTGCCTGAAATCCCCCAAGGCTGCAGTCGGGAGCTCCGAAGAAGCCCCAGTCCCAGGCTGCAGCTGCGACCTGGCCCGTTGGGGGCAATGGGCAATGGGCTATGTGGCTGCCGAGGCCACGTTCTCCTGCTCTCGTTTCACCACAGAGTTTGTTTATTCCGGGGGGTAGTTGTACAATAAAAGTTATTCACTATTTCTTGCGCTAGCGCGTGGCTCTTGCATGAACGGCACCATCCTATTCACATAAAGGCAGAATTACCAATTTCCTTGCAGAGCCACAGGGGGGGAAAAAAAACCCCTTGTGGTTCAGTCTGGAACTTTAAGAACTTGTCTTTGTTCTTACGGACGACTGGGGGGGGTATTTTTTACGGTTCCTCTGTGTGATAAGTCAGCGCGTGTGCTCTGTTGGCGTTGAGATTTCAAACGAGCCAGGGTCGCTTGTCCAGAGCACGCTTCACGGGCGCCGGGGCTGCCGGGGCTGGATTTGTGCAGCTCAGCCCCCAGGATGGTGAGCTGTGTCCCTCAAAAATGAGAAACGAGGTGGGCACGTGTGAGTATTATTTATTGGACATGGGCAGGGATGTGTGTGAATTGTACCTCGGATTATCTTGGCCCCAGGGTGTTATTTTGCCCTAAGCTATGTTGGGTTTTGTTCTCGTTTCCAGGCCCATTGCCTTCTATTTTCTGGAAGAAGTGAGGCACAACACCTTCACCTAAACCCCCTTCTTCTGCGCTGGCTCCGGGGCGCCGGCGCAGGGCACCCCGGCTGCGGCAGAACCCGGGCTGCGCCGCCGGCTGGCGCGGGGGCGATGGGCTACGCCTGCCGAAGCCGTAAGCAGAGCCAGCGGGGTGTGGGGGTCCCTGCAGCCTGGCCCTGCATTCCGTGTGGTCTCCAAATTATTTTTAGCTATCTGATTACCCGTGTGCTGATGGAGCCCCACCATGAAACCCCTTCCTCCTGCCCATGCCCTGGGTGCTGAGCGCCAGGGGATGTGGATCGCCTCCTGCTCCCTGCTGCTCCTGGGCTTCCCTGGTGGTGGTCAGCATCCCATCTGATTCTGGGCTTTCTCACTGCAAAAATGGAGTCATTAACTTGTTTTGGAGGCATCCTGGCTCCCTCCTTCTTTCTCACGTCACCTGTTTCCCTCCCAGGAATCTGGATTTCCTGCTCAAAACGCAAGCTTTCCACTGCCCACCAAGGCCCTTCACCCTCTGCTCTTTCTGCTTCCAGGCTCTTTTCCTCCGCTGCCAGCCCGAGAGCCGGGCTCCGGAGCCTCCCCGCATCCCAGGGCACTGCAGCCCGGCTCTGAGCAGCATCCCCACCACCGGGAGAGCTCCTGCCACCCCATCCATCACCCGGCCGGGTCAGCACAGCCCTTGGGGTGCTGGGGGGTGTGGGTGTAGGGGGGTGTCACCCATCAGCTCCCACAACGTGACTCATCCAGCCCCAGCTGCGCTTTTCTCTCCTCCCGTGGGAAGAGGACGCACGCAAGTCTCTATTTCTGCTGGGAAAATTACACCCTTGTGGCACTCGCTGGAGCGGGGAGGGGGGGAGCCGAGGGCCCGGCTGGAGGAGCCCGGCAGCCCCAGGGGGGTGGGAGAGTGGGTGCCCCACAGAAACGGGCTCGCACTGCGCAGCCCAGCCTGAAGCCTCTGCCTCTCTCCCTTAGCACGTTGGTGGGTTTTATAGAAACCTGCTGCAAAATAAGAGAAAGATTTGCCTGAATGTGGCCCCCTTGCATGGAGAAGGGTGAATTCATCCGGCTGCTTCCTACGCCTGAGCACGAGAAGCTTCCCGGGGGTGACCCTGCCCCAGCCCAAGCCCCGGGCAGGGCTGTCCCGGTCCTGCTCAAGCTTTCTGTGTTTTCTTTCGAAGCAGGGGCAAAGCCAGCGTGGCTCCATGATGCGTGGGCTGTGTGCCTCTGCTGTCTGCTGGTTCCATGCTCAAAGAACACATTTCGAGCATCTCTGGAGCTCCAGAGGGTCCTCGGTCGGACACGCCGGCAGCGCTGCCTGCTGCTGCTCCGGCCACGCTGCGTGAGCTGGGTGTGTACAGGGAGGAGTTTGATATGTGCAGGGCACACGCGTGTGTACGTCTGCCTGTGCGTGTCCGAGGGCTGCGTTGTTTTAAGGAGCTGTTAACGCGGCAGCGGGCGCAATGGTTGGTACCGACGCGGTAGCCGTTGCTACAGCAGGATCCGATCAGCGTGGCCCAGCCAAACATTCAAATTCATCACGGAGCTGAACTCGAGAGGTATCAAACCGTCGTGGTGTTCCCACCGACTGGAGCTTGGTTTTGTCACCTCCTGCTTCTTCAAGGCCGGGCACGGCTCCCCAGCACCGCATCACGTCTGCAGCTGCTGGTCCGATATTGCTGCCGTGGTTCAGTGGGAGCCGGGTCCCCCCCAGCCCCGTGGGTGGAGGCTGGAGGGGGCTGAGTCCCCCCCAGTGCCACAGGTGGAGGATGGCGGGGGCTGAGTCCCCCCCAGTGCCATGGGTGGAGGCTGGAGGGGGCTGAGTCCCCCCCAGTGCCACGGGTGGAGGCTGGAGGAGGCTGAGTCCCCCCCAGTGCCACAGGTGGAGGCTGGAGGGGGCTGAGTCCCCCCCAGTGCCACGGGTGGAGGCTGGAGGCGTGGGGATGCTCTCACTGGTGGGCCCAGCCGGGGCAGGCTGAGCGGGCAGCGCTGTCCTCCCGGGGGGGCTCAGAGCGATGTTCAGGGGTGTCATTGCATCGCCGCTTCCTTCAGAAGCTGTTTGGGAAGCGGCCCATTGCCGGGCTGCTCGCTGGGGAATTCTCTCCCAGACCCCGCTCCCAGCAGCTCAACCATTTTAGCTGAAATGTTCTTCAAGGGGGTGAGCACTCGGCGCAGAAGATTTAAGCCTGAACAGGCTCAGGTTTGACAAAGCTTGACGGAACTGAAGACGAAGCTTGTCGCGGGGCAGTGCCGGCCGCGGGTTTGGCCCTCGCTGCGCGGGGGCTGTCGGGGTTGCGCTGCCCTTGCCCTCTGGTGAGCAACCGGGCGAGCAAACGCCGGAACCCCGTGGGGCGCCGCGTGCCGCGCAGCCCCCAGACCCAGCTCTTGTCCCAGGGCTGTTTATCTGCAAAGCCGGAGCCTCTGTGCTCAGGTTCCCCGGTGTCCTGCAGGAGCGCAGCGCCTCCCTGAAATTTGGGAATTCATCTGAGACCCGATCCACCTCCACCTTTGCTATTTATGGATGTTATTTAAGGAAGTAGAGGCAAGGAGAGATCCCAGGGCTCTGGCAGACCCAGCCACCTCCCTTTTCACAGACAAGTGTCCCGCAGCTTTCCCGAGCAAGCCTGGAGAGGGGCAAAGGCTGATTCACTTCACTGGAGCAGGAGGGTGTCCCCAGGGCCGGGGTAGGCAAGAGCAGCGGCTGCAAAAAAAGGGGGGGCATAGCATGTCCCCCGTCAGGACTAATGCCCAAACCTCCTTTCCCGAGCCAGTCCCGCAGCTCCTCTGCTCCTCCATCTCATCACCTCCCTGCAGAGCTGCCCTCTCCCTGCACGGCTCTGCTTCTGCTACAACGGGAATTTTCTCCCTTATTTTTGGCTTCCTCGCGGTTGATGCAGAAACGCAGCTGGGCCCCATCAGCTCGGGGGAAGCTCTGACCTGGGAAAGGCTCCAGGTCTCTTATGTTTGCTGCGATAGCTCATTCCTTTCCTCTCTCCTTCAGGAAAACCAATTAAAACGACGAGTGCGGGAGAAGCGAGTGGAGATGGGAGCTGTTTGTGCCAGCTCTGGCCTCCGCGTCTCCCTCATCCACTCACGGGAAAGGCGGCACAAAAAGGGTTTGCCCACAAAAATAAGTCTCTGCTGGCGGCCAGAGCTGGGTAGGAGGCTTCTGTGCTCAGCCCTCTCGGGGCTGTTTGTCTTTCCATCTCTTCCTCCTCCTCCTCCTCCCTGCCCCGGAGCCCCGGGCGGCGTCGCCGGGCTCTGCTGCACTTTGCCTCGTGCTGCGGCCGCCGCTGCGAGCGTGCCACCCGGCCCGGGGCGGCGTGCGGAGCCAGCGGTACCTGCCCGCGTGCAATAGCGCCCTTCATCAATAATCAGCCCTGATGGCCAAGACTTGGGCACTGCAGGGAAAGGAAGGGGGGAGCACGGCACCCATGGGGCCGGGTATGGTGCTGGTTCCCGCAGCCTGGCCCCCAGCAGGCACTGGCTCTGTCCTGGGCACCCGGTCCTCTCTGCAGAGCTGCCTTTCGGTGTCCTGCCCTCCTCACCCTGCTGCCGCCTTGCTTGGATAGCGATCATCTCGCATCCCAAATCCTCCTCCGCCTCTGCTCCGGCCCCTTTCTCTCCAGGTCCCCTGGCCGCTCACCCTGCATCCCCCCAGTGCCACCCCCAGCAGTGTCCCAGCACCCCGTCAGTCTCGCCCTCGAGCCTTCTCCAGTCCAACCAGCATCCCCGGTCCGTGGGCTCCCAGCAAGGGTCCCCCCACCCTGCGCGGGGGACGAAGCTGGCAGAGGGTGACAGGGGGAGAAAGAGCAACTTGGCGGGAGGCGATGGCGTTGGTGACGCGCAGGGGGACGGTGAGGGGGCTGGAGGTCCCGCTGCCCGTTCCTCCGGGGTTTCGCTGCCTACGGCGGTATTTGCCGCAGCGTAGCCCGGGGGGGAGCTGGGGCTGGCGAGAGCGGGTGCAAACGGGGAAAACCCCGTCCCAGGAGCGATCCCGGCGGGGCTGCAGGCAGCTGCCTGCCCAGATCCCGAAACAGTTAACAGGCAGCCAGGCCGAGCCGGTCCTCCCACCGGCATGAGCTCACCGCCACCGCCGCCAATCCTCGCTCCGGCTGGCAGCAAAAGAGCCGGGAGCCAAAGCTGGGAGCGAGAGCAGCGACAGCCGAGATCCCGGCCCGGCCGTGCCGAGGCGTCCCCGAGCCGCCGGACAAAGCCGGCCATGTAGGATCCGGCCTCCTCCCTCCATCACCGGCGCGGCCGCGGCTCGTGGCGGGACGGCGACCCGCGCCCAACTCGCCCCCGCTTTGCGCTGGTTGTTCCTGGGGGTTTTTTTGCCAACATGATGGGCTGCAAGTCCAACTCACTCACTTGCCTGCAGGGAGGAAAACCAGGGCTGCCGCTGGCCACGGCCACCGACTCCACCGCTACGCTCAACAAGCTGGCCCTGGCCACGGGCGGGACTGAGAAATCCTGGTACCGCTGCATCTTCCCCTTCGGCATCGTCTCCGTGGTCATCGGCGTGGCAGCGACGTGCATCACCTTCACCATCAATGGCCCACAAATGGACATCGCTAAGGTGGTCTCGGTGGCCACCTTGATCTTCGGGGTGGGCCTGCTGGTGGCCGCCTACGTGTGCTGGCGGGCCAAGCGGGAGCGGCAGCGGAGGAGGCAGCGCCAGGAGCCCGTCCCCTTAGAGCAGGGAGCCCTATGACCTGGGCTGGGGGCAGAGGCTCAGCTCTACCCGGAGACCCTGCTCGCACACCCCCCGGCGCCCCGCGCTAGAGGGGTGACAGCGCTGGCTTTGTCGCACCCCAGGAGGTCCGGACCCTGCCCGAGGTCAGCTTGCCGTCATTCTCCACCCCGCCGAGCCACGCCGCCGCCAGCGCCCGGCCATCCCCGCTCCAGCCCCGGGGCAGGGACAGCCCCCGGCCCCGCGGGAGGCTCCGTCCCAGCCCCCTGCCCGGCACCGGCGCGGGACGAGCCCGGCGAGCGGCCCAAGGAGCGCGGCAGCCGCGTGCCACCGGGCAGCCGCAGCGAGCCCAGGGCACTGCTCTATGCCAGCCCGGCCACCCCTGCTCGGCGTCGGAAGAAAGCAGTGTCACTCCTGTCCTCTTGTGGTTTTTTTTCCCCCTGTTGCGAGGACCCTTTGTGGCTCAGGACAAACGGAGTTTCGAAAGAAACTCGTGGGGTGCGGAGAGGTGCGGGGCAGGCTGGGCGCAGGCAGGGGCGGGCTGGCGGGAGGCAGCGACGCCGGCGTGGGAGCGTGGCTGATCTGGCACCCGAGCTGCTGGGGACAGCGCGGGTGACCCGGGGGAGGCCGGGAGCTGAGGGCAGCGGCGGGTGGCAGAGCTCGGCACCACCGGCCGGGGGGGCGCGGGGAGCGGAGGGGCTCAGCCTGGGCGGCCCCCGCAGCCCTCGGGTGTTTGCCGTTCGCGGCACGGCGGGGCAAGCGGAGGAGGAACCCGGGCTCTTTCTGTCACCGTGCGGGCGAGCCAGCCTGGTGGCATCCTGGGGGGCAGGTCCCCTCCGTGGGGGGGTCCCTCTGCCCTGGATGCCTGGGGAGAAGGGGCTGGCGCTGCGAGCTCGCAGTGGCATCCCCCAGCTGTGGGAGCCTGAAAGCAATTCTGCTGCTGGAGAAGGAGCTGGAGTGGCATTAAAAAGGAGCAAATACAGTTTTACCACTTTTTTTTGGAAACAAAGTGCTTGCTCCCAGTCTTTACCTTTAGCTTTGAGCTCTTTACCCTGAAAAATAAGCAGGAGGCGCGGGCACGGGGGTCCCGCCGCAAGGCTCTTGGAGCAGCACCTCCACTCCGTGCCCGGCCGCGGCGGACGCAGGCTGCTCCCCCGCACCCGGAGGGGGCTCCGAAACGTCCCCCCCCCGGGCTCCTGCAGGACAGGCGCCCGTGCCAAGAGCCACAGCGAGCGGCCGCGCTCCCGGCTGCTCCGTGGCCGGAGGTTTTCCACGGGCGGCAGAAGGGAGCGAGCGAGGCCAGAAGTCGCAGGCGGGAGCAAAGCCCAGCTCACACCGAGCCTGCGGGAGCTGGGGGCCCAGCACCCTCCCCAGCGTGCCGTGCCACATCCCACCCTCCCTCCCGGCAGCGCCTCTGCCCCCCGTAACCAAACCGTGCTCCGCAGCCGGCAGAAAGCGCCGGGAGCTGCTGCTGGCCTGGAGCCACTGTGCCCAGAATACCGAGATGCTGGGACTCGCTGTCCCAATCCTGCTAAGTCAGGTTCAAATCCCCGCGGAGTCTGGGAGGTCCGGAGGTGCTTTCAGCCAAAAAAAGCCCTGACCAAAGCTTTACTTGCCGGAGCAATTAGGAGGCAGGGCGGTGGGTGAGGAGCTCAGCCGGCGTCGAGCCCAGGCTGCTCTTGGTGAGCCCGACGGCTGCTTCGGGGGGTTGGTGGCTCTCAAGTCTGCGGTTTCAGCCCGTCGCGGGGCAAGCGAACCAGAGGCTTCTGACAGCGGGGGCTCGGTGGTGGCTCAGCAAAGTGCTCAAATATTGAGAGTTTGGGGGGCTTGCTATCACATCGTGTGCTTTACCTCCTCCTCCTTGCTCTAAGCATTGCAGCAAACAGGTTTGCAGCCGCCTGCAAATTCCTCTGCTCTCACCATGCTCATCTCTCGCCGTGCTCATCACCACCGCCTGAAGCCGCCGGCTGGGTCACCAGCCCCGCTCCTAATTCTGCCCAAATTTAGCTTGCCTTTCAAGGGCTCAGCCCTTCTCTCCCCTGCTGCGAAGCAAGCCCCGTCTGAACAGGATGCAGGGATGGGTTGTCCGGCTGCACCCAAGGAAAGCCTTGCCAGCCAGCCCGAAATCACTGGTGTCAGGCCCTGGTACATCGCACCCTTTTTGATCTTGAAATCTGGCTCCCCCGTGCCGAATTGCCTCCCTCCTCCCGCTCCCGAAGAGCTGGCTCGGGGCGGCTCTCGGCTGGGCAGCGCTTACCCGCTGAGGTGAAGCCCATCCCAGAGAGCGCCTGGCTAAGCCCAAGTGCCAGCCCAGCCCAGTCCGGGGCTACGAAGTCCCACGCAGCCTGATGTTATCTCTTGTTTCTGTCAAGAGCTTCACTGGGGTTGATTTCTGGAGTCAGACACACACCCCAAATCCTTCCCGATGCCTGCAAGGGTTTTACTGACGTGGCCGGAGCCCGGCGAGTTCCCCTGCGGGGCTGCGGCCGTTGCTCGCGCTGGTTGGGGGCAAGTCCTAGAGACATCAATCTCCTTAAAGAGCACCCAGTGATTTTTTTTTGGCTGAGGAATACACGGCCAGGGAATTTACACCCTGCTCAGCAAAGGAACTGGAAGGAAAAAGATAAAAGAGCCCATGTGGTCCGTCTTCACTCCCAGAGCTCCGAAATTTGCCGCCCTGCTGGCACCACCCCGTGTCGCTCTTCCTCGGGCAGCCCGCAGGACGGAGCTGGCGGCTCTCGTTTGCTGGCAGCAGCAACGCCATCGCGCCCTCGTCCTCCAGACCCCGCTGGTGGTGGCATTGCAGACGCGTGGGACCTGCCTGGCCATAGCTGTTCCCTTCCCTGAGCAGGCTGGGGAGGCTCTGGGGGGCATCCCAACCTGGCCACCCCACCTGTACACCCCACCCGGGCATCCCACCCAGGCATCCCACCCAGGCATCCCACCTGAGCATCCCAGCCATACATCCCACCCGGGCATCCCACCCAGGCACCCCGCCGCACATCACCGGGGGGTTTCGTGGGGCGCGGTGCCCAGCAGCCCCCTGGCTCCGGGTGCTGACGGCAGAGCGCAGGGCTGGGTCTCCCTCCGAGCCCCGCCGGGGGGGGAAGGCGGCTCGCCCCGGTGCCGTGATGCCCAAAGGCGGTGGCAGAGGGGTCGGTGCGGGAGCTTGCGGTGCGCAGCTGGGGCTCACCAGCCCATGGAGCCTCGCACCCTGCCAGGGCCCCCCCGCTGCCCTGGCGGGTGTTATTTGGGGAGCAAAGACAGTTCAAAGGCTGTGCCAAGGCGCCTGCTTCCCAAAGCCATGCCTCAGTGTAACCTGCCCCTTGCGTTGCACCCACCCCCCATCTGGGGCTGCTCTTCCAGCGTAACGGGAATATTCCTGCATCCCAAGGACTCCCAAGTGGCCTCCAGCGAGGGCCTCCCCGAGGCTTTCTCCCTAAGAGCTCTTCCCCCCGTTAATGCCTGTGTCTGCCAGCTCCACCCAAAGCCACCTTTGGTGCTAAACAGCCTGAGAACGGAGCAGCGCAGGTTTTGTTGCGCCCACGTGAAGGGTCACAGATCGTTGCTGCCAGGTTGGGAACAGTTGCAACGGGGAAACTTAAAAATAAAGACACGCATCCTTGAAATAAATCCGACATCGGTTCCTTACCCTGGCCGCCACTCGGGCCTCTCCTGTGCTGGGTTTAGCTGCCCAAGCTGGAGGTGGAGCTCCCCGGGCTAGACCAGGCTCTGAGCTCAAGTCCCAGCAGGGTGCCCAGTCTCCAGTCCGCACCGGGGCAGCGGAAACCCCTATTTCCCACCCCATTTTGGAAGACTCAAACCCTCCAGAAGCACGGTGACAGAGGGACAGTCGGGGAGGGACAGTTGGGGAGGGACAGTCAGAGAGGGACAGTCAGGGAGGGACAGTCAGAAAAGGGCAGTTGGAGAGGGACAGTCGGGGAGGGACAGTCGGGGAGGGACAATCAGAAAAGGACAGTCGGGGAGGGACAGTTGGAAAGGGACAGTCAGAGAGGGACAGTCAGGGAGGGACAGTCAGAAAAGGACAGTTGGAGAGGGACAGTCAGGGAGGGACAGTCGGGGAGGGACAGTCGGGGCAGGACCATTTTTCCCGGCTGCCGCAGGACCCCAGCGCATCTGACGGAGGGCCGGAGCCGTGACATCGCCTTGCGGGCGAGGTGGCTGGGGGCAGAGCTGAGTCTGCGACGGAGGCTGGGTGCCCGCAGAGCCTCCCCGGGGAGGGGGACATCCCCTGCCGGGGGCCAGCGGTGGCCGCAGGAAGAGGTGACCCTGGCCCATGCACGGCCGCCTGCCTGGCTGCACCTGGGCACCCAAAAAAAAAGATGCAAGTTCCAGCTTCCTAAACAAGCCTGTACAGATTTAAAAATACGTTTATTTTTGCTGCTTCTCCAGGTGTCAGCTGGACCTGGGAATTCCCGGGTACAAGGAACAAAGCTGGTCTCCCAGCCAGAAGCAGAGGTCACAGAATCACCGAATCCCAGAATCGTTTGGGTTGGCAAAGCCCTTTAAGCTCCCCCAGCCCAACCGCCCCCCTACCCCTGCCATCCCACCCCCAAACCCTGGCCCTCAGCACCGCCTCTGCCCGGCTGTTAAATCCCCCCAGGGGTGGGGACTCGACCCCTTCCCTGGGCAGCCCCTTCCAGCCCCTAACAGCCCTTTGGGGAAGGAATTGTTCCCCAGGCCCAACCTCACCCTGCCCTGGCACAACTTGAGGCCGTGTCCCCTCGTCCCATCACTGGAAGTCCACGCTGGTGGTTTTGCCGACCCCTTCCTTACTTCACCAAAAATCCTGCCCGGCTCACGGCCCAGCCTGCGAGGGTCTGGGTGGCCCAGCAAGGAGCAGAGAAGCCGGCACAGCCAGAGACATTCACCCTTCCCCAAAAACCACCGCAGCGAAATGGTGCCCGGCACCGTTCCCCGCACTTCAAAAACAAGTCCACGTGCGCGGGGAGGTGCAGGCGCGGCCAAGCGCGGCTACTTGGCTCCGGGCCAAAGCTGCCAGCAAAATAATGAGTAACTCCTGGACAGCTGGGCCGAATTCATGGCTAATAAACCAATTTATTTACTCCCCTTACGGTTATTTTGTTTTGCAGGGACACAAATGGAAAATTTAACAGCTTTTTGTCCTTAGCTACGCGTGGAAAGCTCCGTCTTCCCAGG
The DNA here is from genome assembly GCA_017310255.1 of Butorides virescens. Classification (NCBI taxonomy): domain Eukaryota; kingdom Metazoa; phylum Chordata; class Aves; order Pelecaniformes; family Ardeidae; genus Butorides; species Butorides virescens. The sequence goes on from JADKXX010004178.1 coordinate 105,431, forward strand.
GCAAGGACAGGGGGCTGAGTGCCAGGCACGGAGCCAGCTCGGGGAGCAGACTTTGGGAAACCCCAAAATTTCCAACGGGCCATGCAACGCAGCATCCCCTCCCCAGGGGGCTGCTCCAACACTGGCTTAGGAAGCCCCAAATGGCCAATTACAGAATATTTTGCTCTCACAGGGAGGCTTTTTTCCCAAATAAATGCAGTTCCCACAAAGTCTGTGTGCTTGGGACCCTCGGAGTCCCAGCTGCAGCCCCTCTGGGACCCCGGGGCCAGTCTCAGGTCCCAGTGCCGTGACTCAAACGCGGCCGTACCTTAAGTTCGGGGTCATCCCCCCCGATGGAGCTGCGGCACTCGGCAGTGCTCCAGCAGCCCCGAGGGATGTCCCAGTGGCCCTGGCGAGGTCCCTGTCACCGCTGCGGGGGAAGTGGGGGGGTCTGGGGGGTGCGAGCGGGGACCGCCGGCTGCAGCGGGGGGTGAGGCCACCCACTCACCTGCAGGGGCTGGCTCAGCTCCTCTGCCTGCTGCTCACCTGAGCTCTGATTTGGGTTTATACCGTCTTCCCCGGGGGTTTTACGCAGATTGAGGATGGTAAGGCTCGGAATGATGCCGGAGATCTTGCGGCATGAAATGCATCGCAGAGGGGGGGGCTCATTGCAGCAGTGGTGATGCTCAAAGGGCAGAGCTGCTGGAAGCCTGCCTGGACGCGTGAGCCCTTCCTGGCCTTTTGCTGTCGGGAGATCGGCCAACGCAAACGCCTCAGCCCGTGTCCCCTCCGGCGAGGACAGCCACCACCGCGGAGGCTGACCTGCGGGACCACCGCCTGCGGGCTAAGGCTGTCCCTTACTGCCGCGCGCAGCGTCCACCCCTGTGTGCCACCCCCTGCGCACCCCAGCCCCCTTCCCGGGCAAGGCCTGGGGAGAGGCTGCTGTTTGCTCCGGCGTGCCCGGCTGGGGAAGGACGGCCGAGAGCGCAGGCGGGGTCTGGGCACGCTGGCATCCTCCTCTGCCCGCTTCCCCGTCCCTTGGCCGGCAGACGCCAGCCCGGGGCGCCAGGCAGCGATTCGCATGCTGTGCCCAGGGCAGCCCGGCAGGGAAGGGGCCGCTGGCAGCCCCCTTGCTCCCAGCCCCGCTGTGGGGGGCGGCTGGCAGCTGCCCCTCCTGTTTGCCCACCCAGGAGTGAACACAGCAGCGTTTCCAGACCTGCTGCTTATTCTCCTGGGGTTTGGTGAACCGGGAGCATCCCAGATTCGGTTTCCCCCCGACACCTCTCGCTGTCCCCAGGGCAGCCCCTGCCAAGGGCGTGGGGCGCCAGGGGGGGCGATGGGGCTTGGAGCACCGGAGGTCTCTGCAGGGCCAGCTGACCCCCTGGGGTCCCACCCAGACCTCACCTGCAGCACAGGACCCTTTTCTACGCTCGAGGTGGGACCTGGAGCATTGGCAGCCCCGGGACTGCCGGGCTGGCCGCCGCCTCCGGCACAACGCTGGGATTCGCTGTGCCCTGTAGCAGCGTAACCACGGGCTTGGACAGGAAAAACCTCTTCCATCTGTTTTTTCCCTCCTGTGGATCATTTGATGGACTCTGAGCGCTTGCCCTTCCCCCTTTCCATCCATCGGGTGAAGCTGCTGCTACGGAAAGGCTGGAGCCGGCTGCGGGTCCCCAGCAAGAGCCCCCCCCCCGCGCGATTTCCGACGCACCCCGGGTATCCCCCTGCCCAGCAGATGTGCTGGCATCGCCCACCCCCCTGCTTCAGGTTTGAGATGCCATGAGTCAAATCTGTCCCGGGGCTCCCATACGTTCCCGCTGAAGTTTCCCAACCAGTGCTAATCCCTCCCTGGCGCGCTGCCGGGGGGCGGCAGCTCTCGCCCTGCGTCACCACGGCCGAGCGGGGTTCGTGGGCTGCTCCAGAGACCTGGGAAAGGCCAAGCTGTGCAGCCGGCTCCGAGGCAGCTCCTGTATCAGCCCCGAGTTTATTAACCTTGTTTGTCACCATGGCATCAGAGCACATCTTAAATGAACGCCTTATCCTTCTTGCGCAGCATCGTGACAGCGCGTGGCTCGGTCTGTCAGCTCCCGGGAGCAAACCTCCGGTGACACGGGATGCCGGGTGCCCCAAACCGGGGTTAAAAGCATCGCAGGTCTTACCACAAGGTTGAAATAAAATCCCTGATCAATGGCTTTGCTGGCAGCAGGGTTATTGGAGCGGTGCCCAGGGGCTCACCCGCGGGCGGGCACCCTGGCTTGCGAGCAAAGGGCAGCTCTGGCGGAGGACGCTGACTCTGGGAAGGAAGCAGGGGGGGGTTTCATCCCCTGGCAGAAGGGCACTGAGGCACAGGAACCCCGCCACTGGGTCACATTTCCCACGTGGTATTTGCAGAGCTGAGGCTCGAGCTCTGCTCTTCCCTGGGCTGAGCAGCCGGTGCCCGCACAGGACCAGCGAGGCCGAGCTCAGCCCGCACACAACGTGCCCGCCGGCGCAGGTGGTGGACACAAATGAATTTGGACCTGTGCTGGGCTACCGGGGTGCGCTGGAAGCCGGCCCGCGCCTGAGCCGGGGATGGCAGCAGGCAGCGAGGATGGGCAGGGGCTTTGCTGCTCCTCGGCATCCCCCGGCATCGCCCGGCCGGCACCCAGAGCCTGCCGGGTGGCCAGCGGCGGGGGCAAACCTCTCCTTCCCTCGGCGCAGATGGAGGAGCCGCCAGCCCCCGCCGTCCCCCCGTCCCGCCGGTGGCAGGAGCAGATGGGCAGGAGCATCGGGCACCACGGGGACAGGCGGCTCCTTCCGCTGGGCTGGGATCCCGCTGCCGGGGAGGATGGGGGGATCCCTGGTGGGATGCACGGGCTCCACCCCGCAGCACTCTGCCCATTACAAACCCCCCATTCTCATTCCAAGAGTGAGACCCATGGGCTCCACCACCTCTTACAAACTCTCCCATCACCTTCCTGCCCATGCTTCCTTTTTTCCCCAATTCTGCCGGCCGTGCCTCGGTTACCCGCCTTGCCCCGACAGCCCTTTGAGACCAGGGAGAAGCGACCCACGGCTGCTAGCCCCCACAACCAGCACCACCATTACAGCCCACCTAACCCAGCCATGCAGGCTGTGCTGTGCGCAGGCCGAGGGGCACCGGATGGCACCGGCGCTTCGGACACCCAGGATGCAGCCAAACCATCTGCGGGGTGATGACTTCTGGTTTCAAGATGCAGTTCTGCTGTCTGTTTGCTTGAAATGAGAGAGGCCGGCGCCCAGCGGGCAGTGCCGAAGCCTTCGCGAGTGCGCTTGGGCGCGATGGGAGGGAGGAGGATGCTCCAAGGCGGGGCGGCTGAAACGCCGCAGGATGAGATGCCCGCGTGTTCCCCACCACCCGCTCCCCCCTGCGATCATGCCTGCCCTGCTCCGCGCTCGGGCCGGGCTTCCCTCCCGGCGAGATGCAAAGCTCCTTCTTCCTGACGCGGTGCACACGCAGCTTGCGGAGGCGGACGGCAGTGACAGACGTTATCATTCCCTCTCGCTGATCTCGTGAAAATCAGGGACAAGCCAGCATTGTGACACGAAACGTATTAAAAAGACTATAAATACCATGACGTTATCACGGTGAAATGCCAGAGACCATTACATCGTTACGCCTTGCTGCTGGGCTAAAATCCGTTTCCATCAGGGGCACGGGCGGCTGCGGTGCCTCTGTCCCGCGCTCCAAGCTGCGAGGACGGAGTCAAATCTCACTTTTGTGTTCAAAAGAGCTGGTAGATTGGGTCAAAACCGTGGCCGACCTCCACCGTGCCCTAGCACAGCACCGAGCACGTGCTGAAGCGCATTAAAACCCCGAGCAAAGCCACAGCTACCGAACGGCAGCCGAGGTGGAGACAGCGAAAATGGTGGGGTCTGCAGGCAATGGGGGTGTTGGGGAAGCTTTGTAGGACCTCTTAGCGAGTCACGGGCTCTTCTAGGGCCTCCCGCTGGGGAAGGGGCCACTCGTGGGACCCTGAAGAGACAAGGGGGGACTTGATGATCTTAAAGGTCTTTTCCAACCTAGATGATTCTACGATTCTATTTGGACATTAGGAAAAATTTCTTCACAGAAAGGGCTGTCAGGCACTGGAAGGGGCTGCCCAGGGAAGGGGTCAAGTCCCCACCCCTGGGGGGATTTAACAGCCGGGCAGGGGCGGTGCTGAGGGCCAGGGTTTGGGGGTGGGATGGCAGGGGGAGGGGGGCGGTTGGGCTGGGGGAGCTTAAAGGGCTTTGCCAACCCAAATGATTCTGTGAGTCTAAGAGGGGCGGGAGGAAGGAGGGCGACAGCCGGTCTAGCAGCAGGCAGCGCAGCGGCTGCTGGAAAACACAGGTTGTGGCCAGGCTTCTGAGAGGAGATGATGACCGGGGGGCCAGGGAACACAACGAGAGCTGAAAGAAGAGAGACGAGCGGCGAGGCTTTGCTTAGGCTGAAGAGGCGTTTGCCAAGGCTGCCAGGGCTGCGGAGCTCTCACCCCCATCTCTCTCCCTCCGGGTAAGGTCAAGGCAGCGACGCTTCTGTAGAAATGCTGCTTTGCAAGTGCTTCTTTCAAAGTACATCTTATGTTATGGTTAAGCTGGTTTTAAGTCTCTCTTTTTTCCCCACCCAGAGCGGTCAGGGCACCCGGCAGGCACTTTTGAGGAAGAAAAGCATCACCACGGCAGGGCCTGGCAAACCTCATCTCAGGGGGTGGTGCTGTGGCCCCAGTTTGTGCCACGTGGACCATTTTTTTTTGGCTGGGTTTTACTCTTGATTACCTTTCATTAGCAAAAAAAAAAAATCTACTTCTGCTGGACTTTACACAGTGCCCAGGAATGGCCGAATTTGCATTTCCCGCCGGCTGCGGCCGTGGCAGCGCCCCAGCTTGCTAACGCGGGGCCCTGGGGTTTATTTTAAGCCCGTGTTCAAGCCCATATGCTGAAATGTTTTGCCAGAGCTAAGAATGGATCCGAAGGTGTTGTGACTTTACACATTCTTAAGCCATTCCCTGAATCAAGCCCGAACTGGGTTAGCGCCCACCTACCCCACCTGGGAGCCGGGATCCTGCTGGGAGAAAGGGGACAGGAGATCTTGCAAAGTGTTGGCTTTTCAGCATTAAAAAAAAAATACCCCAGCTTACCAAATCTCTGGGATTTTCGTTTTGACCAAAAATTTCAGGGGTGTAATACACAATATTTGTATTCCACAAATATTCCACAAATAATTGGAAATGCCACAGCAGGACCACATCACATCACTGCCGTCCATGAGTCCATCCCCTCTGTCCGTGTGTCCGCCCTCCCCCAGAGAGCTGGTGGGGCTGTAACTGCCCCGATGCTTCGCACCAGCTACGGTGCATCCTGGCACGGGGGGTCCCACGGGGATGGGGCAACCCTAGAGGAGACCCCGGAGGAATGAAGCACCCGTGGCGTAAACCTAAGGGGACCCAGCTGCCATTTCTGAATCATCACCGCTGCATTTCTACGTCATTTGGGTCTTGAGAGTTGGGTATTTATGGCATGGGGAGGCCACGGTGGAAGCTGGTGCCAGGGGGAAGCCAACCCACAGAGCCACTCGGGGGGAGAGGCTTCTCCTCCTCCTGCAGGGGGGATGCCCAAAACTGGGTCTGCCATGTGCCCGTCATCAAACCAAGGGGACCTGCAGGGCAAACACCGCCAGCTCAGCCACTGCTCACCTGCGTGGGGTTTCCAGTCGCTTGACCGGTCTGTGATTCTGTGAACGCGTTTTGCCCAGAGGAGACCCTCGTGTTCACAGGCCAGCCTGGAATAATCGCTTCTCTTCCGAATTTGAGCAAAAAATACAGGCTAACAGTTATAAGTGGAGTAATAAAACATCAGAAGTGGGAGTGTGTAGAAGAGGGACGGAGGAGGATGAGGCAACGAACAGCCCTGGCCCCATAAACAGGAGATAAAAATAGGGCAAAGAGATGTCATCCGTCTGAGGGCTATTTTCAAAACATCACGTCCAAAAAAGCCTTGGACTGACCTTTTGGGGAGAGATGGCGAGTGTGAGGCAGAGGGCCCCGAGGGTGGGAGCCTGCCCGGGTGGGCAGTGGGAGGGCTGGGGCGGGCAGAGGAGCTGGGGCTGCTGCACGGTGTCCCCTTGGCTCGGGGGCTTCAGAGCTTTTGTCACTGCCCCTGGTGACGGGAACTGCCATTGCTGCGTCCAGACTGCTGCTGGATACAGAGACGCCCCCGGGGCCGCCTCGCAAGGGACCCGTACTCGAATGGAAACGATCGCAGGACTTTATCCCCCCTGCTCTGGAGAAGGGGGACTTCATCCCCCTTGCTCTGTACGTGTACATAGCCACAAGCCCATCCCATCCTTCCTCAGAGCTTTGCTCAACGCTTGCCTTCCTTGCATCGCCTACAGCCCACGCGGACGGAGGCGGCTGCTGTCGAGCCGCACGTGCTGGCCAGGACCGTGCCCTTGCTCTTTCCTACTCCACAGGCTGGACCTGGTGGCCGATTTTGATGGGAAGCCCTTGGGACGGGACCGTCACCCCGTTCCGTGGCTGCATGGCGTGCCTGGGGCCCGCTCCGGCGGCTCCTAGGGGATACACCGGCAGCATTTCTTTTATAAGCGCAATGATCTGCAGAACCTCCTGGGGGAATATGAGCAGGAAGAGGCTGCCCGGTGCCAAAAATCCTGCTCTCCTTCAGTGCTCCCTGCTGGGATTTTCTCAGAGTTGCTCTGTTAGGGTAGAAACTCCCTGGAGGAGTTCCCCTGGGATATTAACACTTTGCATCCTCCAAGCATGCCCCGCTCTCGGCCACAGGCACCGGGGAAGAGCAGCACAGCAGCGCTTTGTGGGCACGCAGCAAACACCACTGGTTTGATTTGCATCCAGGGTGGGTATCTCCGAGACCACATCTGCTCCAGGGTGGACCTTAGGTCTGGCTGAGATGCCAGGGAGCACCCCATCCGGAGAATGCAGCATCCCTGGGCAGAGAAACCGAGCTTTGTGTAGGAAAGGTGGAGGCTTACTGAGATGTGAGGAAGAGGAGAGCTGCTGAAGGAGAAAGTGGTGGGAGGAAAGGCGGTTCCTCCCCAAAGAGGCCAGAGCGCTGTCTGGGGGGGAAGAGGAGGGAAGCCCAGCACACCATCAGCCCAGAGGATCCCGTCCTCGAGAGGCTGAAGAGCGGCTCAGAAGGAGCCCTGAGGAGGGGGATGGAGCACGCTAAAGCCCAAGGCAGAAATGTCAACTTTGAGAGTTGGGAGCTCCCAGCAAACATCTGGAAGGCACCACACGAGCCCTTTTTGGAGGCTGGCGGTGCTCGGCGGTGGCGTCAGCATGCTCCCCACTGCATAACCTCGGGGATAATCCAGCGGCTTTGCTCTGGCCAGGCTCCTATTGCTTATTCTTCAGCCAGACCTGGCTGCAGATTTGAGCCGCGGAGGGAGGAACGGGGCTTTCCCTCCCCGCCGCGCACGCCGAGGCGTGATCCCAGGCTCAGTGGGGTCTGGATTTGTTCTCATTTAACGGCATTTTCACCATGCCTCGCTCTCATCTTTGGCCTTTCAGCCTCCAGGTCCTGGGCCAGCAGGCAGGAAGGTCCCCCTAAGCTTTTAATTGTGTACGCGGCCTTGGTGTTGTGACGGCTGCTGCCGGACTGGCAAATTATGTCCTTAACCCTCCAGTGGGGGTGGGAAGCAGGGTAAAAAAACCCTCTCGACAAACAAGCCGGGGTTTTATTACAGCTCGTGTCACATCAGAGGAGCGAGAGCTGAGTCACTGCCAGGTACAGACAGGGACTGTGAGTCACCAGCATAACCCGGCTCATCCGTAAAGCCGGCGCCCCGCTGCCAGCGCCCCGGCCACCGCTCCCCGCCAGCGCCCGTGCTGCTTCGCCGACTTTTGCAGGAGCCCTGGCAGCTCCGGCCGCCCGGCTTCGGTCAGCTGAGGGGACGCGGGGCAGGTCGTCACGCTGCCCGCGCCACCCAGGCGCATCAGGCGGGCGGGCAGGAGCAGAGCCCTGCGCCGCGGGGCCACGCCGGTGCCTCCGGACCCCGCTGGCTCCCGCAGAAGCCGCGGAGGCTTCGCCGTGCCTGCAGCTGGGGTGCGGAGGGCACTCGGGAGCCGGCGGAGCGCGCTGGAGCCTTCCCCGCCTCACTTCGGGCACGGCGTTGGCAAGGGCAGCGCAGGCGGAGGGGGGTCCCGTGCAGGAATGAAGGGGGGTTTGCAGAGCCAGATGCCTTCAAGGCTTTTGGCACAGCAGAAAACCAGCACGTGGCTGCATATCCACGGTGCGACACGGAGAGGAATTCGGGATCTGCCCAAGTGTCAGAGTCTCAAGGCTGAACTGAATGTGGCCAGCAGGGTGAGGGAGGGGATCCTGCCCCTCTGCCCCGCTCTGGTGAGACCCCCCCGGAGCCCTGCGTCCAGCTCGGGGGTCCCCAGCACAGGACAGACTGGGGTCTGCTGGAGCAGAGCCAGGGGAGGCCCCAAAAATGATCCAGGGGTGGAATCCCTCTGCAATGGGGATGGGCTGGGAGAGTTGGGGTGGTTCAGCCTGCAGAAGAGAAGGCTGTGGGGAGACCTGACTGCGGCCTTGCAGGGCTTAAAGGGGCTGGGGGGAAAGGAGGGGACAGACTTTTTAGCAGGGCCCTAGCGACAGGACAAGGGGTGATGGTTTTAAACTAAAAGAGGGGAGATTCAGGCTGGATATAAGGAAGAGATTTTTTGCGCTGAGGGCGGTGAGGCACTGGCAGGGGTTGCCCAGAGAGGTGGGAGATGCCCCATCCCTGGGAACATCCACGGCCAGGTTGGACGGGGCTCTGAGTGACTTTTTTGAGGCGATGGCTGGAGCGATGGGCAGGGGAGGCTGGAGGCAGGCGTGCAGGGGACAGGGCCGTCACCAGAACTCTCCTGCGGGGATGGTGGCTCAGGCAGGGAAGAGCTTCGGGGTCTCCTGGCGGGTGGCCTGGAGCCAGTTTGGTGATCTTGGGCCATTTCCTAATGGGAAGCGTCCCCAGCGGGATTGCCGGGGAGCTGAGCGGGCGAGGCAGAGCTGCCTGCCAGCCGCAGCCGCGCCGCCCGGGCTCTGCGCGGAAGCCTAACGAGGGCCTTTCCCCCCAGCCCTGCCCAGCGCCTGCGCGGGGAATAAATGGGTGCTCCCTTTCTGCGGGGCGTCGCGCTGGCCACTTCCGAAAGCTTCCCTTGTACAAGAAGTGCTTTTAAAGATAAATCAGGAAAAAAAAAAAAAAGAAACGATAGACCTCTTGAAAAATGAAAGGAAAAGACGGGCAATTTAACACAGAGTTAATAAAGGCAATGAATAATCTGCCAAGTAGCCAAGGGATAGACGTGGCATGAAGCTGTCACTTGAAGTCTCTGCATCCTTCTTCGTTCCTAATTCACCTCCTGTGAGCATCACCCCCTCTCCCGCCCTCATCCTCCTCCTGGTGCCTATCCTGGTTCCTATCAAAGGTGCTCGAGCACTGCCCATTCTTCTGTGTGCGCAGAAATCACCTCGCTCGGTCCCAAAATACACCCGGGGACGTGGGAGGAGTACGGCAGCACGCGATAATCAGCATTGCACAACAGCTCGGGACCAGAAGCAAAGGATAAACTTGGTGCTGGATTGAAAATAAGCCGGGCTGTGTGGGATGAACCAGCCCAGCTGGAATTCCGCCGCGAGCTCCTGAGCCCCGGGCATGCAAGCGCCCCGGCACTGTGGTTTTGACTTCATTTTAGGAAGTCGCAGCCCTGGCCTGGCAGCACCAGCCAACGCTGGGCTGAGCGATGGGCTCAATCTTGACTCAACACCTTCTGAACATCTCCCTATTTCCAGGAAACCTTGGAAGGGGGCCCAGCCTGCCAGACGGCTTTTTAGAAATTGGGAAACCAATCATCGTTTGAGCAAATCCTATTAGTGCCTCTCCGCAGACACGGTCCATGCACACGTGTGAGTCACTCCTAGCAACCCAGAAACCTGCTCGCACCAGTGCAAACGTCACGCTCGTGCCGGATGAGCTCCGCTGGCGGATTCGTGCTGCAGCGCTGAAATGGCTTCACGGCCGGCGCAGTAAAGCGAAGATGCCGAGCTTTGCAGCGAGCGCAGCATCCCCCGAGCAGCCCTGGCTGGCATCTGCAGAGCCGTGCCCGCGGGAGCCCGGCGAGGTGGCTACTTTAGCTCCTGGGGCCAGTAAGTTCATTTATTCGTGCTCATTAAGCGAGATGCTGTACGGAAAGGGGAGCGCCAGAGCATGTGGTACCCAGGAGCCTCGCAGCGGCCGGTGACCAGCGATGGCTGCAGACGACGGGGAGCTCGGCTCAGCTCCTGGCTCACGCTGGCGTGGCTCAGGGTGGGTGCAGGGCACAGGGAGGAGAAGCTCGAGGAGCAGTTTGCTGATGGGAATGGGCCACCCTTCCCCAAAAGAGCTAGTTCAGGGACGGGCAAGCAGCCAGACCCTCGTGCACCCTAGAGATGCCATCATGAGCAGCACCTGCTGGCGTCCCCCTCCATCGCGGGGATTTCGCCTGCCAGCAGCCCCGTACAGCAACGCAGCCGCGCTGCCAACCATGCCATGCGGCGTGGGGAAAGGGTTTGCGGCACAGAGCCCGGGAAGGCATCCGCGCGGTGCCACGGGGCAGGGCTTGGAAGCCACGAGGTCCTGCAGCCGCCAGCCCCGGATCCCCCTTCCATCCGCACCCATCCCGCTCGCACAGCAGGGCTTCTGAGCACCCACCGAGAGCCCAGCCCAAGGCCAACAGCTCTGTGTGCGGCAGCCAGCGATGCTCTTCTCTTCCCCAGAGATTTTTTTTTTCCTCTGGCACAGCCAAAGCTCTTTAGCAAAGGGCAGCCCCAGCTGAGGCTGCCTCTCCCACAGGGAGGTGCTGGCCATGCAAGCTTTAAGCTCGTTAGCTGCCACTGGAGTGGGTAATTAGGTTGATTTGTGCAGGCAGCATGGTGGGAACAGCCTTTCTTTTTTAGGCACCACCAGCTGAGAAAGGAGGACCCCCAGCTCCTCCTCAGTGCAGGATTAAGGAGAAATATCAAGGAGGAAAGAGGACATTGAGTGCCCATGACGCTGCGCTGGCAGGCTCCGGAGCCCTCTGCGATGTAGGATGGGACCAAGGAGAAGCACAAAGTAAAGGGGTGGCTCTGGGTGGTCTCTGGGCCCTTGCAGGTGGGGGTGCAGGGTGGGGTGGTGGTGGGACTAGCCTGGGGCGGGCTGGCCTGAGACCACCCTGCCCTGGGGACACCTATGTCACCCCCTGCCCCACGCGGTGCCGGGCAGGAGGGACGTTGGCATGGGTGTCCTGCAGTGTGGGTGGCCATGGGGCAGGGGAAGGGGACACTAACAGGCACTCGGTATTCTCTGAGCCTCCCAGGTGGGACCAGACCCCAAACCCCATTCTTCTCTCCACAGCAGAGTGTATAATCAGTTCAGTTCAGTTCAAACTGGTTATCGCTAGCAAACCCTGAGAGTGGAAATGTGGCACCGGTCTGTGGCTTTACTCCTAACCCTGATCCATCTGTGGGGTCTGGGGCAGGCGAGCGTGTCCTGCCCACACCTCCAGCAAAAAGCTCCTGCCGAAACTGCGGCTGGGGCGGCAGCGGCACCGCGCCGTGGGAGCCCGTTGTGCAGTGCCACGTGTCTTCTCCCGTAACGCTGTCCCCGTCCCCATCCCCGCAGGATGCTCCTGGCGCGGGCCGTGTTCCGGGGGGAGAACAACACGGGGCCCTGGGCCGCGCGGCGATGTTGTGGGCTCTTCTGGAGAGCTGTTAGCTGAGGGCTGCGGAGGGAACATGGCGAGGTAATTGGGGAAGATGAGACTAATCTCATTTTTTTGTTGTGAAAGGGGCGTGAAGAAGAGAAAAGGAGATGTACTGGTAAATTACCATCAGGGCTGCTATAGTAACACGGCTTTAAAGATTGCCTAGTCGGCCTCCTTGGGGCTATAGAAAGCTCTCCGGATTGTTCTGTAGTTTTCCACTTTCTCCGGGCACAGGCTGGCCAGCGCTGCCTCGTGCCTGCTGGCCGGGCCGTGTCTCGCGGTCCTGCCCGTGCACCCACCACCGGGCGCAGGCAGAGCTGCCCGCGCGGGGAACCGCTGCCTGCGGGGATGGCTGAGAACCTTTCCTCCTCCCAGCCCCCTGCGTCGTTTCAGGGAAGCACCTTTACTCCCTTATTTACTTCTCATTTCCCTCCCGTTCATTATTCGTTTCCTGGTGGGGCATCAGCTAAGGGGAGAGGGGCCCAGGACGGGTCAGCTGCTGGACCGCACCTCCCCGGTACCGTGCGGGTCCGCGGGGGCCATGCAGCCCGGTCCCGGGGGCCGTGCACCCCGAGCATCCCTCGGCCGGCACGACGGCCCGGCGTGAGCCCCGACCGAGCCCCTTTGCCCCGGTGGTTCTGGCTGAGCCGGGCGGGCGCGCACGCAGACGGTCCCCTGCAAAATGGCTGGGGCCAGCGCGGGGACCTGCGAGGCACGAGCCCAAGGGGAGCTTCACTGGCCACAGCCGTGCGGCTCCCTAGGAGCCATTTCCCGTGCCTAGCGGGGACAGCTTCCCTCTCCTTTTTCAAGGAAAGACCCAGGCTTCTGGGAAGCGGTGCAACGGCCCCAGTCTGAAGTGCTACTGGATGCCTCAACCGAGACAACGGAAAGCAGGGGAAAGAGCTTTTTTTTTTTTTTGCTCCAATTTCACATTGAGCTGCTTGAGCTTGCCTCTGGGGCATGGACCGTTTCTATCTCGAAGCGGTCCTCCCGCCCTCGCCAGCAGAGGAGGCCGCTCTCCTCCGCGGGCTCAAGAGCGAGCCTTGTTTTCAGCACAGTCAAGCTCCAGGTCAGATGCGATGCTTAAGTGTATTTGCTGGATAATCAGGATTTAACGGGATTTCTGACTCTGGGGACTATTCCTGAAACCCTGCCCTCTCCCAGAACTCTTGCGTTTCATTCTTCTCCAGCACTCGCTTAGTATACATGGAGGCGTCTGTATTTTATGTCTCTGAAGTTCGCTGGGATGGAGAAATGCTAATGTTTAATTCCTGCAGGAGGGAGAATGTGTTAACGACCAAACCCCACAGAGGAGCCCAGGGTAATTTAGTGAAAACAAAAGGCTGGTGTGAATTCTGCCACGAAAAATTTGAAATCAGGAGGTGTGCCGGCTTGCAGCTTCAAGCATTTAAGAGGTTTTTTTTGGTTATACACTGTAAAGCCATAGAAATAATCGGTCTTATTCTTTACTAAAGTAGCACCTGAGGTGTAATTTTATTTCAGATGTAACAGATGTTGTCCCTGTGCCCAAGAGCTTAGGGACTTCCAGATGAGCCGCGATATATGAAAAGAAGCACGAGCAAAGTAAGATTTGGCTGAGAGCGAATGAGGCCATGTGGTTTCTCAGGAGCGGGGAAGCACCGGTGCTGTTATCTGTCCTCTGCTCGCACGCAGCCCCCAGCAGCTCCCATCCTCGGCACGCTGTCATCGGCACCCCGACGGAGCCGTCGAGCCCATCCGGCAAGCGGGGCCTGGAGAAGCTGTGCTTGCCCATGGCCATCCCACCACCGAGAGGTTAGTGGATGCATCCTGCAAGCCTCGCTCCACCTCTTCCCCGCGTCGCCCTGGGCTGTGCTCATACCCACGGAGTCATCGGCTCCACGAGCCTCTTTGAAGCCAGGTCCAGCCCACAGGGGTGATGGACTGGGCTGGGGGCAGAACCATTTTGCCCTGGCAAAGAGTATCTAAAAGCCTTGGCTGTGAGGATTTGGTTAAAGTAACTGCATGCCTATGCAGTGGCTGTTACTCAGTTTGCGTCCTCCGTGCCTTTGGCACAGGAGGGCTTCACACAGCCGCCAGTGGGACCGCTTATGGGAGTGGGCGTTGAGCTGGTCAGGGTCAATGCCAAACCCTCGTTAGCAGAGAGGCTCTTGTACACATCAGCGAGGAACCAAAAGACTCGCGAAACTGTTTACTACTTATTAAAAGACCAAGAAAAAATATGGTGCTGTTATTTAGAAGTGGGTGCATTGGAACCCAACACCCACCTGCTGGCAGCACGGCCCAGGCCCGCTTTTGGGGACACACCTTCAGGAGAGGAAAAGGATCTGCTGCAGTTTGGGGCCTGGGGAAGCAAGGAGCCGTAGAACCGGGAGGGCAGCTCCATCTCCTCCCCTCCTGGGGCACTGGCATTACGTGCCACGTGAATAAAAACATCAGCTAGCGTTTGCCAGAACCCAAAGGCTCAGGGCAGGACCTTGCAGCCTGTGGAAGGACCCGATGGATCGAGCTAACCTTCTCTCCCAGCAGTGTTTGATTAACATCTGCAGCCATGTTTCATCCCCCCCAGGCACCGCGTCATCTCCAGGGTGCTTGAGCACCGGCGTGTTTTCAGGGAGCAGAGGGCAGGTACCTTCCATGATGCTGGAAGAGAAGAGAGCGAGACAGGGATGTTTGTGCCACTGGATGTGAAACGTAACCTGGGGGTCCTGTGGGGATCTAACGTAAAAATCTGATTAGGATTGCCTGGGGTCAGTCACAGAAGCCTCCCAAGAGTCGATCCTCATGTGCCTGTCTGCGGAGGTGCTTCCCAGAAGGATGCCACCAGGCAAATGCAGAAAATCTGCTACGGCACAGGAACAAAAGTGCGGAGCCACCGCTGTGCCTGGGTGAGGACCTGGAGACCTGCTGCAAAACTTCTTGATTTACGGGAGCTGTGTTGGAGCCCAGGGGGCCCCCTGACAGCTGTAGGCCACCTTACACATCAGATAGCTGATGAAGAGGGAACGCTCCCTGGCTCCGACGTCGAGTTTGTTTACGCTCTCCTCTGGTTACACGTCTCAGATGGAGCCCATCCATCTCCGGGAGCCAGACCAGCGCCGACAAAGCGGGCAAAGCTGTAACCAGAAACTCGCTGATGGAGAGGAGGGGATCGCAGGCCACAGCTCAGGCCCCGTCACGCTGCTCTCTAATTTTCTTCCATTATTCTGCAAGTAGAGGAAGGCTCCTGCCTTCTGCCGGTAACTGCAGGCATAAATCCCAGCTGCGACCAGACCTGAGCTCCCAGTAGGCACATGTTCCCTCATACAGGATCTCTCTGGGAGGCAGCCAGTGCCCTCGGACTTTTGTGCTGTAACTGGAGAAATTGCTCCTCGCAATCGAGCCCACCTGGCCCGGGTTCGGGAGGGAGCAGCTCTCCCAGGCTGCTGCTCCTGGGCGCACAGACCACCAGCACTGCAGACATGCCTCGTGAGGAGGATGTCCCTGGTCTTAGTAAAAAACACTACTTTTTTTTTTTTTCTTTCTTCATGTTTTAATGAAAGTATGAAGTGCCCAGAAGGTTCCTCTGTTTCTATTATGAAATGTTTCAGAGTTTACTGGGATGTGGCTGTTATTCATGGGTTTGCAGGCTTGTGAGCTGAAGGGTAAACTTTTATTAATGTCTTTGCAGACGAAAGGACTCAGCCTTGGGGTTTCATGCATATTTACATTCAATCCTAGACTCGCAGGGATGTTCCTCTTGACATTTCACTTGGTTTCTCTCTGAGAACGGGAATCTTCCCACCCTCTTGCTTAAGCATTGTGCAATATTCAAGCAGAAACCAAATGAAAATCAGCCTTTGGCTAAGGGAGAGAGATCTAAGGACCTGACGTGGACGTTTTGCTCTCTAAGAAACTAGGCTGCTGTTCCCTGGCAGCTTGTGGAGGTACAGCTTCTCCATGATCATCAGGAAGGAAATGTAAGAAACTTTTGTGCTGCAGGCAAAGATGGCTCTGAGACAGATGCTTTGCCTTCCGAACTGGACATCGGGAACTGATTCCCACTTGTGCTCTAGATCCCATGTGTGACTTACCCAAAGCCTTTGCTTTTTCTCCTGAGGTCCCCTGCTGAGACTCGGAGCTCTAGGGCAGAGGCTGCAGCGCCTGTGTTGGAAGCTGATGGTTAAAACACAGCCTTGGGGCGCTGGGACGAGGTGGCGTGACGATTCATCGCCAGTGGAAGCCGCCTCTGTTCGGTTGCTGGCGCAGCGTCTGCGCTGGGCTGCGAAACGCATAGTCTTCTGCCTCTCCCAACCTGTGGTCCCCTGTGAGACAGGAGTGACACAGAGCAAGCTTTCGTGGCCACAGCCCTCACTTGCAATTTCTAAAGCTTTTCATTTTGCTGGGAAAGGCTAAAAATAGCTCTCTAAAAGCTTTCCATGGCTCCTTTATCACTCTTCCCTCTTGTGCTCCTCAGATGGAGCAAGGACAGGCCAGCCACAAGTGTTTCTTTGCCGAGTGCCTCTCGCTGGATGTCCCAGATTCAGAGAAGTTTGGTATCAGGAGCCGTTGGACCCGTGGGTCCCACCTTTATCTCCAGGTTGTCTGATGGAGTCAGAGACAGCTTCCCCTGGGAGAGGGAGGGACAGGGCTGTATCCGTGCTTCATTTCAGGGTTGGCTTGCAGCAACTCAGCCCCGTACCTCTTGTTCTGGAGGCCGCCTTCCTCTGTTCAACTTCAAGCTTACAGCCAAATTAAAACGCTTAATCTCCAGTTCTTCAGTTGGTGGAGACAAAAAGCTTTCAATCTGAAACGGAGTGTAAATAGATCTTCAGTGCCTGCCTCTGGGCTGCACGTCCGACGTGCCCAACGGTGCCTGCTGAGCGGAGCGAGTGTCGGTGCTAGAAGGAGGGGTGGGCGAGCTGTGAGCGGCTGCGCTGCCATCCCAAACGGTGCCTGAACCTCCCTGGGGAAACGCTTGAGCCCACCACCCGCCCTAGGAGCTGCAGTATTATACTTATCTTCACCTTGACACCCTCAGGGTCGTTATTTTTTTTTTCTTGTGTTCTTATTCTTCCTTGAGAAAAAGGTGTCAAGTTGATATTTAATGCAGCCTCGAGGATGTTTATTGTACCATCACTTTAATGTCCCTGAAAAGCTGGGCTGGAGAGTGCTGCCACCAAGAGCACAGCCCCAGCCGCCGTGGCATGAGCTGCAGTCTTGTGCCAGATGTTTCTTAGCAAAATCTGCTTTGTGCTCTGGCGGTCATAAACTCCAGCTTGTTGGACAGCCATCCCACCTAAACCATGGAGTGCACCGAGCTCTCCTGGGAGTGCCCAAGGCGCCCAGGGCACCGATGTTCAGCTATTGGTGCTGGATCCCAGGATTTCCAGCAGGATGGTTCAGCCGAAGGCTCCTACCAGGACCCCCATGCTTGCCTGAACTGGGGGCTGCCTCTGCCAGGTCGCAAACTGAAACAGAGCACAAATTTTGGCCTAAGATTAGCTGAGCAGCTCCCGGAGGGCACCCAGGCAGCACAGAGAGCTCCACTAGCAGTGCTCCTGCTTCGAGCCCAGCTTGGGATGACCGTGCCCCTGCTGGAGGATGCCGTGCTGCCAGCGAGGCCGTCTCTCTGCTGATGAAACCCAAAACGGAGGAGGTTCAGCCTGCTTGCAGTCATGCGGAGTTCCCCGGCGCATTCCCAAGAGGAGGCTGTTAATCCCATTGACCTGGCTTGATTTCAGTCAATGTGGGAACGCTCTGCCTACATAGGTTGTTCCGATAGAGTTATTTGGCTGCAGCAGGGCTTCCCATCCTATTTTCTGTGTGTTTTGTAAATGGAGTGTGTCATAGACGCCTTCTGCCTTGGCGATCGCACATGCCCCGGCCATCTGCAGTGTCCAGCCCTGGCAAGGCCCTGGTTTGTTTCTACAATAACATCATTTTCCATCTCTCTAGTACCTGCTTTAAACGCTTTTTCTTTTTTCATGAACAAGTTTTCTTCAGCTTTACGCTCTCTGGCTTGCACTGTATAGAAGCCATCCATGGCCCAGCATGGCACCTGGGTTCTCAGAGCACCACTTTGGGGCACGTCGCAGGTTTTGAATATCCTGCTCTTCCTGTACCCTTGGAGCACTCGACTGAGGCACGGTGCCTTCCACCTTCACGTCAGCAAGATGTCGTGGGTGACTTCCAGTGAGGACAAACTGCCAGCCATTAACCATGGCATGCACAGGTGGCCACCCAAAGGGTGCTGGTGGCCCCATGCCTCAGCTGCATGACCAAGAGACTGAGATAGATCTTTCTATGTGAGTATGAGATGCACACAACCATGTCCCTGCAGGGTGTCCCTCCTTACCCACACGTCTTGGTCAGAGAGCTGGCAGGGCAGCGAGTGAGACACCATCCCCCTCACCCAACCCCACTCTTCTCCTTCCAGCGTGGTTGCCCAGGTTTGCCACTGTCCCCCAGGGCGCTTGGTTCTGATGTCCCGTGCTGACATTTTGCTCACACAGGGTGTGACATCCTGGGGAACGCCTGCCGACGAGGAGGACTTGAGTTGAGGAGATCAAAACTGGATTTCAGAAAAGAGAAGCTCCCTCTGCCTGAGTCATTCCCAATATCCGCTAGCGAGCTGCTGGGCTCCCTGCCTTCCACGTGCCATCTCATGGCTGGCACTGCCACCTCGTCCCAGCCTCTCTAATTAGGCTCTTCTTGTGCTACAAGCTAAATTCTAGACATTCTTAAGTAAAAATTCTTTACCAAGCATCTGGCAACAAACCCAGGAAGGTAAATCTGTTCCCTTGACCCCAGTGCCATCCATGGCTTTGCTGCTCTCCTTCCACACAGGTCCTGCACTCTTCCAAGAGGCTACATGTCCCTACCTCTGCCCTAATTCCATGGCATCGAAGGATCCTTCCTATCAGACGTGAGCCCTAGAAATGCAATAGTTTGCTCTGGCGATTGAAACAGGTATCCTCAGGGACGGGTATGATCTGATTAAAGAAAGCACTGAAGTGCAAGACAGCAGCAATGTTAATGAGCCTGCCTGCGAACAGATGAGGCAGGAGAAAAGCAGTCTGCCTGCTGGCTTCTGAAAATTAAGCTGTGCTGTGGCTCTGAAGATGCAGAGTATTACAGGGAGCTTGGAAAGGACCAAAATACGGCAGCGCTTGTCACACAGACACACAGAACCTCGTGCGCTTCTGCAGGGAAGGGTGGTGGGGATCTGAGGAGCCATTGCTCATGCAAAACACGTTCCTGAGAAGGAAAGGATGAAAACTGTTCTCCACAAATGCAGGAGCAAGCAACCTTCTTGACAGTGAATAAAAATTACTAATCAAAAGAATTGTAATTAAAGCAATTACCGCGTTCTCTGCATACACACACCCTGTGTGTTTCATAAAGTCTAACAGAGTACAGCGCTGGGCCTTGATGGGTAGGAAGCTGCTGGTTAAGCGCTAGGGAATGGTCAACTTCCTCACCCCATCTTCAGCTAATGTCTTTAAGGCACTCTTTTGAAGGCAGTTTGTCCCGGTTGTGATTATGGAGGGGCTGTTCAGCAAAGGGAAGTTGGTTGGTAAAGTTACTGCTCCCTGTGCGTACCAAAACAAGTCTTTGGAGCACTTCACATGAGGTCCGGCTTCACCGAAGCGAAGTTGCTTGGGCACCGTGTCGTGCACAAGTGAAGGCTCATGTGGCGTCGTGGTCTGGTCCTCTCGCAGCCCGGGATGGAGCTGCCGGGGGCTCCCCAGCCCAGAGCACCAATGGAGGCCACTGCTGTTTCACCCAACTCATCCACTGGCAAGCCCACCTTCCCAGGAATTTCTTCTCTGGTTTCTCCGCCTAGCATGGACCTCAGACCGCCCTGAAGAGCCATTTTTCACTTGCCATTACAGCTTAGGAGGCCTACTGCCACAGCCTCATGGTGGTCCTGCTCTCTCCAGAGCATTTGAAGCCTTTCGGTCTTAACTTTTTATTCCTCCACTGGCTCTTTTTTCCCACTTCAATTTCCTTCTCAGAAATGGCTTCAGGTTGGTATCTTGAAACCCCGTCAGGAAAGCTCTATCCCTTGGAGACCTTTGGCGCAACTCAAGAACTCAGCAGCTAGCTTAAATTTAAAAACTGGATTTGAAGTGCGGGGCCGGCAGCTGACTCCCTGGGTCCAGCACAGTACCACCACCGCTCCGCTCATCTGCCAGGCTTTGGGACCTCTGTCAGCAGTCTCTCCTTGTCAGCCTACGGTCAGGAGAGCAGCTCCCCGGGCTTGCATCGCTCCGAGCAATGGGAGAAGCCAGGCTTCCAGCACCCTCCTCTGAGATCACTTGGATTCCTGGCAACTCTGCTCTCGTCTCAGTGTGGGGAAGTCCAAGCCAAGCTGACTAACAGTCATCTTAGATGGAGGGCAGAAAATGAACCTATTAATCAGCTGCAAAGAGCATACAGCGGCATGAAGCAGCACATTAGAGGCAAAGTGGACCTGTCGGAGATGCAGCAGGAGATACCTGTTTGGGGGGAAAAGCTCCCATGCTTTAACGTGGCCTCTTTAGAGATAACTTAGCGTCAATTTCTGTGGGTGCCTCATAAAACAATTAAAATAAATGTCTTCAGAGTACGGTTTTCTTTCCTCTCTGGGAATGTTTCCAGCTCACTAAGTTACAGCATCACCACAAAGAAAACGAAATGTTGTAATTATTGAAGCCAGCCATCAGAAGAGGGTAATGCTGTTTAACCGTGGAGTTGCTGGTAGCACTGGGGCAATGCCACAGAAGGCACATTCGGAGGGTTTGGCCTGACTCTTCACCCTCCTGGTGCCACCAGGGCCCAGGGTCTGGGAAGAAGCTTGGGTCTTGGCTTGGAAGCGCTCAGGACTTTGGTTTTTTTGCTGCCCTTCAGGCTGCCCCTTTTCCACCCTGTCCCCCACTGGCCGGTGTCCCCCCCATCTTCTGAAGTCCTCCACCAACCTTTTCTCTTCTGCAACTGTGTTTACTGCTCTGCCCTTCCTTCCTGTTGCAGACCCACTTCCCTTGCTCCCCCGGTGATGGCCCGGCATTGACTTTGCCGGTGTTGGGTTGCAGATTCCTTGGACAGGGCCTGGACCTCGCAGCGTGCTCGGTGTGTTCCTGGCCAGCCGTCAGCAACGCGTTACGCAGGCTGAGCCTCAGGCGGCTCTTTGAACGCATTCCCATGCTTGTCTCCTTGGCTCTGCTTGTCCGAGCTTCTTGTTACGCCCCCAGCCTTACCGAAATCTTACTTCTTACAGAAATCACTTCTAATTTTGTAGTTCGTAAAGACAGAAATGCAATTGCAAGCGTATCGACGACTTCCTTTTCTCAAGCCAGGAGTCTCTTGCAAATGTTTTATTTCACAGGACGTTAAAAAATCCTGATTTACAGCAGAAACTGGAAAACACGATCTGCAAACCTGGTGTGTAGGAGTACCTGGCTTTCATGGATGGGATGGAGTTTTTCTGATTTTGATCAAAGCTTTATCCCGTTGCTGTGCGGTGCCAAGCGCGCACACGCTTGAGGCAGGGACCGGCCCGCGGTGCTTGTGCAGAGCCTGGAACAGCAGGGTCCTCAGCTGCAGCGAGGACTACGTAGTGATACTGTAACGCCCACGAGAGTCATTAAACAAGGGTGGGATTTTTCACGAAGAGCCCTGTACAAACAAGCAGGAGGACAGTTCCCTGGCTTAGAAATCCACATCTACTTCCATTAACTACTTTATCCAAAGAAGTCTCCTGGGGTGCTCAAGCCCATGCAAGCCCCTCACAGCCAGTGCCCATCTTCTCCCTCGCTGGGATCCCGGCTGCAGGGCTCTGCCCGTCCCCAGCACCGGCTTGGTGTGGTGTTGCAGTGAGAGCTTTGCAAGGGTAATTTCCAGATGACCAGGGAGCCTCGGGGCTTCTGCTTGGACCTTCGTACGGTTGTCTGTACCTTCTGTGGTGGCCTCCACTGCTTCAGTTGTTGTAGAAAGGAGATTTAATTGCTCCTTCCACTGAAGTTGAGCATCTTCAGTACCCTCTTCAGATTTTGTCAGGCTTGCGAGTGATGTCAGCCACCAGCCGCTCGGGCACCACACTAGCAGAACCATGAGCTACTCCTGTGACCGAGAACGGGCTGGAAAACCCAAAGCTGGCTTGGATGACTGAGCAGCATCAACCAGTTCTGCCGGCTGCGTTTTCCTTTGCAGATGAGTGCTCATCCGCTCCTAAAGTTCATAGTTGTTGTGGAAAGAATTGCTAAGCAGTCTTTCCCCCTCGGAGCTCTGCCAATCCTTCCCATCCCACCACACCAGCGAGGGAAGAAGCCCGGCTCTCCGGGGAGCGTCGCTGGAAGCCAGAGCTCACACAAAGTATTCAAGTCGCTAACGCAACCGGCATCCGCGCAGGGATTACTCATGTTTCAGACGGCGAGGCTGGCGCCTGTGCCAGCCAGGAACTTCCACGTGCTCTCTGCTTCTGGCCATGCCTTGCTCTGCTGCGTTGATCCAGGCAGGACAAGTCCAGAGCTTCCTCTGGAAGGCACCAAAGAGACAGGAGGTGAGCGATGTCATTACAAGCACAGGGGTCAGCTCTTTAAATGCTAAAAAGCCTAAAAGGCACAAGTATATCGGGGCTCTGGGGAGGTGCAGAGGCAGAGGAGGGTGGTGGTAGGCAGACAAATCATCACCCCGCACCCGCCTCCTCACCTCATGGGGATCACCATCCATACCAGAGGCTGGAGAAATGTTTATTAGCCTGCCCAGGTGGGCATAATTGCCTGTGTCCCCCCCACCTGACCCACTGGAGCGGAAGACTATGAAATATCAGCTGAATGAGGAAGCAATTCTTTTTTTTCTAAACTAGATTTCAGACACGGCTGCACCTGGACAGGGCTGGCTGCGCCTGCGGCTGATGCCTCTCGCTGCAGGAGGCAGACATTTTGCTCGTACTCTACTCAGCGAGGCAATTTCTGGGAAGCAGACTGAAACAAAGGCAATTGGGATGGCGAGAGAAATGGAGCCGCTTTTTATGCTGCAATTAACTGAAAGCAGAGAGAGTGACGGTGTCCTACAGCGACTCAGCCTTCCTCCTGCCCCATGGGCTCCAAGAGGAGCTTCAGTTTCTCCCCGTCTCCAGGTGTGCCTGCAAATTATTATATATAAAAAAAGAAAAACCAACCTGAATTATTTGCCTCAAATTGAAAAAAAACAAAACCAACAAGCAATGAAAAATAATTTTGTCATAAATAGCCCGATTCAATTTTGCTTTGCAGTCACTAACTTTCCATTGCAAAACAATTCATAAGGGAGATTTTTGCCAGCCTAATTCTTACCCTTGCCCTTCTAACTAATAAGGTGGTGGCCTTACAGCTGGGTTCCGTCTGCTGTTCTAGTTGGACTGCTTAGAAACGTGCTGGTGAGTCGTTCTTGCAGTCAGACGCAGCCGTCAGGCTCTTCCCGCGCTTCTGCAAAGTTTGCTGTGCAGAGGGGCAATGCAAGCGCAGGATGGAGAAACAAGTCTCAGATCCATAAAGAAAATCGATGGCAGTTAGCTGGCAAAATACACGGGGGGATCGGGACCTGTATTTAATGCATGTCATTATCTGTTTGCAGGAGACAAAAGGCACGAGGGAAAGCAGTTGCTTTTTGTCTGCAGAGAGCTCAAAAGATATTCTTCAGCATTTCATATTCCACTTCTTTTTTGTATTAAAAATCCAGGTCTCTAGAGATCTACCTTTTCAAATTGCCTCTGAAGTGTAATGGGAGACACCATGAAATCCTGGCACCAGAAAACTCAGGGAAATGAATTTCCATTGCGGCTCTGCATAAATTTGTTCTTTGCTGAAGTGGAAAAGTGACGGATGCTTTTATGTTTGCAGGGCTTTGGGGCTTGTATTTCACAAGAGGAGCCGACGCACCACTGTTTGCTCCTTGGAAGCTGCTGTGTTTACAAGGCTCAGACTGGCTGGGCTGTGGTTAATCCCAGTCAAGTCGCAGAAGATTGTGTCCCAGCCTTCTAATCACTGTCCAAACTGTATTTTGATAGATGCTACCACAGAGAAAACATTGCCTATTTGGGAAGGAAGGGTACAGCGTTTCTTAATGTAGTAGGATGTGGTCCAAAGTCGAGCCAAGAAGTCAAGTCAGCGGGTCAGGGTCCGAAGCAGAGAGGGACCCGTTCAAACGTGGTCGTAGCTGCAGTGTAGCTCGTGCAGCCGCCCCGGGGGCAGGAGCCTGAGCTTAAAGGCAGCTCTGGAGACCCCCGCAGCGCTCCTCATGGCTCTGTCCTGCCCAGCCCTCTGATCCCAGGTCTGGGACACATATTCCCACGCCAGGGCTGGCCTCGGGTACCAGCAGCCGAGCCCCGAGGAAGGGAAGCGGCTGCGCTGAAGGCCCTGCCGGCAGCCTCCCATACAACAAGGGGCTGGGTTTGGGGAACCGCGTGCTGGGAGATGATCCGTGTGTTACACAAAGCCATGGGTGCTGGCCAGGTGGGGAGTCACCGCAGGCAGCTCCGTGGGTCCGAGCCAGGGTGGCTGTGTGTTACAGGCGTGGGTCAGCTCAGCCTTGGGAGGCTGCAGGGGGTCACCGAGGGGCCAGGGGGTCCCCAGGGCTGGGGGGGCTGCTGAGCTGTGAATGTCACATTTCTAAATATGTGTTATTGGTGTTTGTTAAATGGTTGCTCTATGATAAGGAAGCTTTTCTGCGACCGCAGCTGGCCAGCGGTTGCAGTGTACACCTGGAAAGGGTGTTTCTGTCACCCATTTGTTGCCTGTCCCCTGATGAGCAATGCCTGTTGATAGCTGGTGGCCGTGCCGAGAAGCACACCAAGAATATTTGCACCAGTGGGTCTAAGGCTGGCAGGGGCGGGTTTGCTGCAATAAGACAAATGCTAGTGCTCTTGACTGAGCAGGACTGCACTGGAACCTGGGCGAGAAGAAAAGCCTCTGCTGTGGTGTCAGCCAGGGGCAAGCTTTTACAAGGACTTTGTTTGTCGCAGGAAGAAGATTTGATTTTGATGGGGTTATAGAGAGCAACCGGTAATCCTGCAATTTCTGTTTCGGAGTCCTTGTTTCAGGTTGACTGAAGGGATGCTCATGCCGGCGTCACAGCACTGAGTCACAGCCCGGAGAGCCTGCAGCTACGGTGGCTAAACAGTTCCCTCCTTCCTTCTGTTTTCAAACAGCAGCTTCATTTCTGTAGGAGATCACAGGCTAGAAGAGAGGAAACACTGACAAAGTTGCCAAGTACTTCTACTATCCTACAGTCTGACTTGTGTCCTTCGCCTGCCGAACGCATGGTTCTCAAAGGCCTGCTCCCTCCATAAAGCCTCGCACGCGCTGATGCTACCGACATGACATTTGGGTCTGTATCTGTACCCTCCCCATGTGCCTGGCAAGGGATAACACTGCCCGGGCACAGGGTAGTGCTCCTCAGGGAGTAGAGGGAATGTCAGGCAACATGCACGCCTGCGCCAGGGTCTAAGCTCCGCTCCAGCCCTGGCTTGCTAGGGACTGCTCCTCTCCTTCCCCGCGGCCGCCCGCGACCTCCTGGGCCCCAGCAGCCCTTGCCTGGCTTGTGCAGAGACACGACCTCGCGATGCTCCACCTCGGCTGGACGCCCTTTCAGCCCCAGGCCGAGGGCTGGACCCACAGGGACGCTGCCTGCGTCTCCCCGTCCCGTACCTCCTTCCTCTCCTCGAGCCCGTGTGATGCCTCTGGCTTCACAAAGTCTGGAAAACGTCTGGTTTACAGCTTGCTTCGCTACAGCTCTAGCCCTCCAGAATTGCCGTCATTTATCTCTCTGCATCATCAACTCTCCACCCATTTCAAAGTCAATTGAAAGCACATTTTCTCCCTTGCCTGTGGTTCCTAAATTATACACCCAGCTCATTTCAAAATACCAATTCAGAAACTTGGCGAGGTGATTATTAATAACAGCTCTGTTCTTCTCCGGAGGAGAAATAATACTAGAAATATGTGAAATGTGTACACAGTTGTCATTCTCACTCTCCTCTTTTGCCAAACACTCTGCTCTTACAGGAAATAAAAACAACCCTACACCCAGTATTAAGTGGCGGAGACTGCGGAGCCAGTGAGGAGCCACGCAGAACTGGGGCAGGATTCCTTCACATGCTCTGAAGCTCAGGGCGATCGCCACCTTCTGCGGTGAATTAGTGCTTGGCTATACGTGGATCGGCAGCACGTATGGCCGAGCTTGATGAGCTGTTTACACAGCAATCTGGAGCCCAGCTGGAGCCATGCGGTTTCTCCATTCGCTCGTGAGGGGCAGCAAAGTACATGATAGATATAAATATGCAAAATGAGCTTCAGCTATAATGAAGCTATTCATGATTTTATTTCAAGAGTTCACATGGAAGGTGGGCCAGGGCTTCCCAGGGACCCACAGCTGCTGGGAAGCACTGAGCTGCGGTCTGGCCTGCAAGCACCGGGCTGGCAATGGGTCAGGTACATGTTTTTTCCTTTCTTCTTTTCCTTTTTCTAACTGGACTTATAAAACATGTAGTAGAGCACTGAAGTCTGGCCCATAGGGCCACAGGATGTGCGGTGAAGAAGCTCTGGGGTCTCTCCCGAAGCAAACCCACAGGCATGGGTGCTGTGCACGTGGAGGAGCTGAGCTCGGTGGTCCAGGCATCCCCCCTCGTCCCACGTCCCCATGCCACCCCAGCAGAAGCCGGGGGTGTCCTTCCCCGATGCACGCCAGGGAAAGAGGGCAGCTTTCCCAAGTCCTTTGGAGGATGAGGGGGGAATAGAAAGATGGGGTACCTCTAACTCCCGTGGTGGAGGGACAACGAGGGCCTCCCGAGGATGGAAGGGAGAGAGAAATCCTGCGGGGATGGATTCACGCACAGAGGGGCTCTGTGGTTTTAGCCTTGCGAGATGAGGAAGACCCGGCTAGCGATCACTTTTTTTTGAGAGGAAGATAAAGCGTAAAAGAAGCTGTAGAGGTATCCAGGAGCTTTTAACTCTGAAGATTTGCCCTTGCAGTGGTAAGGCCCAGACCTCTTCAGTGGCATTCAGGGGCTTGCAGGGAAAGCAGTGCTCGCACAAACAAGAGCATCGCCCTGTTTGCCTGCGTTGTGCAATCGTTTCTCCTCATTACGGCTCACTGGCTCCACTCCAGCTACCTCCCTCTCACACAAGAGTGTTTTTATAAGAAGTGATACTCTTCAAGTGTTTAAAATGCGAGAGCTTAAAGGGAATTGGCTATTGTTTGGAAGAGGTCGGCCAAGTTCCCTGTTTTCTGCTGGGCAGGTGGCAAGTTTCCACTTGAATGGCGCGGGGAGTAAAAGATGCCCCGCTGAGAGCCCCCGAAGCGAAGCCCTGCAACCCGCAGCCC
The DNA here is from genome assembly GCA_017310255.1 of Butorides virescens. Lineage (NCBI taxonomy): Eukaryota > Metazoa > Chordata > Aves > Pelecaniformes > Ardeidae > Butorides > Butorides virescens. Next base: position 132,478 of record JADKXX010004178.1, read on the forward strand.
TCTTTTCGGGAAAATCAAACCCATCACAGGCCTCTTTTGCCAAGTCATTGGTGGTTAAAAGCCACGTTCACTCCTCCTCTGCCTTGGTGGGGACAAGACCTGGATTTTGGAGAGCACCGCGTTAACCTACGTCATGCAGGTAGCCTGCTTCACGTTCGTTTGCTACAGTGGAGCAGTACTGCTCGTGGAGGGCGGTGAAATGACACACAGCAGTACTGAATGTGATGAAGGTCTGTAAAATTAAGAGCTTCTGCTTCTAAAATATCAGCACACTCCTTCCTGGGTTGGGACTTCTGCACTGAGACGTCCTCGGAATTGGAAAAAAAAAAACCCAAGAGCTGAGGGTTTGGTGTCCCATCATATGGGTTTGACGCCACCGCGTGGCACTTCCACGTCCTGATTTGCAAGGGAAGGTTTTCACTCTGGTGGGAAGCTTCCCAAGCGTGTTCCTTAGGGAAGAGAAATACGGTTTGGAGAAAGGGTGAAGATATTAGAGACATCCTGCTCCGCCCTCGCCCTTCATTGCTGATCTGCGGCACCACCTCCAAACAGCACTGTTAATAAATGTTAGTATGAACAGAAAACGCAGGGATTGCCAGTTATACTGTGTAATGTGACGTGGAAATACCTACAGGAAAGGGATGTGGCCATCAGGGAATACGCCGAGATGTCCTGGCATAAAACTTTAGCCATGGTTGCCCCGTCACCTAAGGACCTCAGGCAAACGCTTCCACCCAACTTGCAGCCGGATTTGCAGGTTCGGAGAAGCTCTTTCCTCCCTTGGAGAGCACCTTCCTTCTCCAGCCCAGCAGTTACTACGTGGTGCTAAGAGCCTAATAAAGAGCTGAGTTACATCACCCTTTTAAAAGTGGGACCGGAGAAGTTACAAAGACTGGTGCCATGATTTCAACTGAGGATGGGCTCTTTCAAGAGAAAATTGGCTCTTCCACCCTCTCAGTAATTTAGCCTTATGACAGCGGAGAATGATTTGCCAGGAAAATTCACAGAGCATTTCAGCCTTTCATCCAGCAAATGGCCTATATTGCTTTTGTGTGCCCTCTGAACTGTGGAAAAGACACCATTTTAGAACTGACTAAACGCGTTCGGCAGATGTTATAATATAAAACTATTGTGTTTATTGGTTGAATAATCGGGGACTATGTAAAAATTGTAGCAAAATGCCTCCCTGTTGCATGCTTTTTTCCTAGCCTCAGGCATCCCTGTATTCGAAACAGCATCTCATCAGACCCTGCATAGCTTTGATGTTGCTGCAGCTGAGCTAATTACTCTTGGGTTTCAGCTTGGCTAATTAACTTCCACGTAGTCTATAACATCAGTCATTTTGTTCGCAATTCTGGAACTCTCCTGGACAGTGCTGGTCTGGGGGGAAGGAACCTCTGCAAACCACGCAGCTGCACTGTGCAATGCAGGCATATGTCGTTTTACTGCAAATCTAAATGGAATTGCTTTTGCAACGGCATGTAACGCAGCCTTCAGTGTTCAGGTGCTTGCCTGCAACCTGTTCGCCAGACTGAACACATTCTGAACACCCCAATTAAGATGTTTGCGAACCCGTTCACTAGCTGAAGACATTAGACAGAATGCTACGTTCATATTTGTTTATATCGCTGTTAAGTCCTATTTGACTGAAATTCCACATCTCTCTCCTTAAAATCTGCACATTTGAATCTGATCACAATCCATGCGCAAATTAGGCTGGTAAAATGGACTAGCTCTAAAAAGACTTTCACAAGTGCCCATCTGAAAAGGCTTCAAAGGCTGAAGTTGCTGAGAAACAGGACACCAGTGAGCGATAATCCGTGTAGCAATTAATTGTCTTTCTCTCACAAATGGACTTGAAAAAGTGCAAGCTGATATTTGCCTGATTAAAAGGCATTTTCAGCAAATTTTCAGTTTTGCCAGGGGAACGTTGCTGTTGACTGTGGACACATTGCTTCGATGCCATGGTCTCAGGCCCTTGAATCCCTTCAGAAGAGGGATCAACACCTTGACTGAAAGTTGAGCTAGCATCGCAACACCTCTTGCCCCAAGAAGAGTCACAGGTTTGGTAGTATTGCGAGTAAGCATACGCCTTTGCTGAGTTTTGCTTAAATCACAGCAAGCAAGGTGAACAAAAGACCTTCACTGTATTTACCCTCACTTCCACGGCCAACAGATGCAAAGGGAGCAGAGAGGCGTTCTGATTTAGGAGAAACACAACCCTCTGCCTGCTCATCAGTGGAGAGAGAAAGGCATGATAAATAAGGGAAATCCAGCTCAGGAGCTGGCAAGAGTGACTCAAACTAATCAGCCTTTTCTTCTGCAGCGACTGACTCTTGACTCTGTGATGCCTTTCTGAGGAGGCGCAGAAGAGTGAAGGACGGCGTATCCAACCTGGTGTCCGGCTGCCCGTTGGAGAGGGCGCAGGTCCCACGCTGGCCCCGTCTGCCGGCCCTGGGCAGGGCCTGCAGACACCACAGGCGTTCCAAGATCTTCCCAGATGGCTGTGTTTAGGCAACGTGAATTCCACCGCACACCGGTCAGCCTCTGATCTGGTCTGCCCGTCAGCAATAAAACCAGCTGGAGGTTCTGCCATCTGATTCCAGAGAGGACAGAACAGGCCAAAGCTTACTGCTTCTGAAAATCTCAACTCCATCTCCCTGTGGCCACCTCAGTCGGTTATAATCTGTCCCTCAAATATAACTTTCCTCATGCCCTGCCTTCCTCTGTGGATGCAATGTCTGGAAAGAAAGGGATCTGCCTGAGGGGACTCTGCACCGCGCATCACCTGTGACTCAAGAAGCATCTCCCGCTGGTATTTTAGCTCTCCGCGGGGAGCTGATTATTCATGTCTTGTTTGCGGGTTCAACTTATTTTTAGTTGACAGAAACAGCTGTGAGGGGGAGAAGAAATAAGGAACAAAAGCCGACAGCATGATTAACTTTTTAACTCAAAGCACCTCTCAATTAAAAGAAGCTAAATATTCCCTGCTCTACTGGTACCGCTTCTCCACGTCAGCAGCCGCTGGCGCCCCAGGAACATTGCACAGCTTCGCGGGCGGAGGAGGAGGTGGATCTGCACGGGAGAAAGCCTGTCCACAGCAGCTCATCCCCCGTGGAGACTGCACAGGACTGCACGGCTGCCCAAGCTCAGCCTCCCCAGCCAGGGAATGAGATCGCTGGGGAGATTTCAAAGCTACCCCAACCCCTCGCAAGGGTGTATGCGCAGAGAAGCATCCGGGAGTTCACGCTCTACCGATGAAAAATGCTTGCGAGATCTAAGGGCATCCTTAAATAAAACTCATACGCACGCTACCGGGAAGAAACCTCAACTGCACTGGAACTGACGGTGTTTATTCAAGGTACATAAGGTTGGGAAAGTTTCCAGCCACCACAAATCATGACACGGTCATTTTATGTCCCACAAAACGACAGCTCCTCTTCCTGCTGCTCTTTTCTAGAAGATTCACAGAAGTCTTCAGGGGAGCTAAAGCAATAACTTATTTTCCCTACGTTGCTTTGTTTGCCCGCCAGCCTTTTCAATACCCCTCTTTATCGCTCTCTGCTCTTTGCTTCTGAGGATCAGGGCTCTCCCCTAAATCTTTGACTCGGGTTTGAACTTTGACTCCTAATTGTCTTCCTAATTCCCCCTCACCCCCACCCAAGGCCATGCAGGGGCAGGAGCAGGGCTCTGTGGAGGCGAAGGGCGATGCCGCAGTTGAGGACATGGGAAACGGACTCTGGGTGGGCAGCCCCGCTCCTTCCTCCAGCACACGTGTCCTCCCCGCTGCTCTTGCTCCAGCACTGGCACCGGGATACTCAGGGTGGAAATAAATTAGGTGGGAAAAGGACACAAGCGTTCCCTCAGCGGCTTGTCTGGCGTAGCTGCCCTGACTGGGCGAGCCTCGGTGCCAGAGCAGGTGGCGGCGGGTGAGCGGCACCGCGGCGGCAGGGAAGGCTGCGGCCGGCTGGGGCTTAGCGCAGAGAAGGGAACCACGGCCCACGGGGGAGCCCGGGCCACCACTGTGCCCTGCCCGCTGGCCACGGGCCTCCACCTCCGTGCTGGGCCCCGGGTGACACCGCGGGCGGGAACATGGCCGCGGCCCTGAGGGGAACGGGCGCGCGACCGGCACCGGCTGCCATGGCAACGCCCCCCCACCGGGGGGGGGGGGTCTTCCCCTCGCACGCATGCGCCGCAGCCGCCGTGCCCGCCATACGCCCGAACCGCCAACTGCCCTGATTCGAATTCGCATCCTCGACGCCCAATCACAGCCCGCGGGGCGGGGCGGGCACCGCCTCTCCTCAGCCTTCCGGCCAATCACGCAGCCTGCTGTGTTTAAAAAAAAAGTGCGCGCGGCTGGTAGGCGTCGCTCGGGGGAGCTGGGCCTATCGCGGGCGGGGGGGCGGCCCAGGGAGGTGCCTCGGGGGGCGTGGCCTGGGCGGAGCTCGCCGCCCGCGCCTTCCCTGACCCTCGCTGAGCAGCGAGGGGGCGTGGTTGAGGGAGGGGGCGTGTCCTCCCGCGGGAAGCCCCGCCTCCCCGCCGCCCGGTTCGGCCCCGCCCCCTCGCGGCGCCCCTCACTCGGAGCCGGTCGGGGCGCGGCACCGGTGCCCTCCGCTCGCTCCCCGGGGACGTGCCGCGATGAAGGCGGGCGGTGAGTGCGGGCCGGGCCGCGGGCTCCGCTTCGTCCCTTCCCCTCGCTCCCCCTCAGCTCTGAGGGGCTCCGCCGCGGCATCGGCCCCCGTCTCGCGCCGGGCCCCTCCTGAGGGGGCTCTGAGGGCGGTGGGGGCGGGAAGGCCGCGTCCCGGGGGACCCTGCGGCTCCCGCCGGCGCCTGAGGGGCCGCCGGGGGCAGCAACGGCTGCGAGGGCCGGCGGCGGCTCCTCGGTGGTGGCGGCGGGGCTCTGGCGGCCGCGCGCCGAAATTCAAACGGCGGCGGCTGGGGGCGGTGCGGGCCGGGCCGGGCCGGGCGGGGGGCTCGGGGCTCGGCCGGGGGGGGCACGGGCGGGCCGGGCTGCGGCTCCCCGGGGCCTCCCGCCTCAGACACGGCTCTGCCCGCGGGAGCGGCCCGCGGAGCGCTGCCTGCCGCCCCCCGGGGCCTCGGCGCCGCAGCCGGGGCCCCTCAGCTCCCGCTTTGCCGCCGGAGGATCCGTGGCCGTAGCTGGCGGATGCGCCCGAGCGCCGCTGCTCTTCGAGCTTCGGAGCCCGGCGTTAGGAAGCGTCGATTGCCTGTGGAGTAACAGGGCGCTTGCGAATTCGTTGGGCGCAAACCGGTATGCGGGAAACCCCATTCGGGCGTAAAAAGCGGTTTTTGCTCCACGGGTGACTGAACGGTGGCACAGGCTGCCCAGAGCGGCTGCGGAGCCTCCATCCGCCGAGGCGCTCAAGCCCGGCTGGATGTGGTCCTGCCCAGCCTGCTGTAGCTGACCCCGCTTGGGCAGGGCTGGATGAGCTCCAGAGGTCGCTTCCAGCCTAAACTGCTCTGATTTTGTGAAGCAGCAAATTGAAGATTTCCCTGTGTGACTTCCTGTCTTTTGAAATTGAATTTTCCTCTTCCCTGAGTTGCCCAAGTGCCCCATGCTCCCCAGTCCTTCAGGTGTTCAGGTTTCATTGCCATACCAGTGCAGAAGTCCATTTCTTTTTCACGGCAATAATACTGCTGAAGTTTTCTCCAGAGGGGGGAAGAGGATGAGCAGGATAGCCACATTCTGCCTCATGCACATCAAAAAGGTTTTATTTTCGTGGGAATAGCTTTTTAATCAAAGATGGGTAACAGGTAGGTGCATGCTACTGGTGAGACACTGGATGCTATTTTATATGAGGCTGGTGCTTCACTTCATTAAACCTGAAGTGCTGAAGATGTTAATAGCACGAATGAACAGAAAAATCTGTATTAATACAGTGGTGGCCGTAGCTCGTGGAGCCCTTGGGAACCTTCAGGTTCCTCTCTAAGGATCCTGCTGCCAACCCAGATAACATTCCCTTCACAAACTGGAAAACTGATACTGAGTAACTGAGTCTGATGCAGCAACTTTGAACAAATTGTAAACCTTGCATTGGCTATGCAGTCTGTCAGTTTGGATGCTGCCTGTGGGAACACCGGAGACTGGGCTGACGTGCTCAGAGAGGGAGATGGGGGTATAAGTGGCCAGGCTGTGCGTTTTTTCCCTTCACTGCATCTGGGAAGAGCTGTTGCTCTTATCTTCTTGAAGAGAAATGCAATGTGTTGCTTCTCTGGTCTCACTGAAGCTGTGTGCAAAGAACTGGTGATCAGCGTGAGATCATGAGGCTTTCCGTATGTTAGGTTATAACCAGATGTTAAGGCACCTAAAGTAGAAGAGCAGGCAAAAGGGGAAAAAATATTAATGGAAAAAAATACTTGCTTAATTAAAATTCTCTATCCTCACCCTGACTTTTCAGCCACCTTCTACTTTCATTGTGAAAAAGGAACTTGAGAGCTGCCTCATTCTCTCAGCTGATGCCTTTGACCCTATAATCTAGTGAGCCTACACAGCTCTGACTTGGTTTGCTTCACAGATAACATGGGGAGGTTTGGTACAGGTATCACACGACTGCTTTGGCTCTACTGTTTCCATTTATGTCAAAATAGTCAAACTAATAATGAACGAGCGAAAATAGGGTGAGCAATGCTAGAACATGCGTGCTGCACAGTGTTGGGTTCTCTGGTGGAGTCTGTGTCTTTTATTAAACTTTTTTAGAAAAAAGTCAGTAAATAAATTTCCTAAGTATAATCTCTGTGTAAGACTTAAACCGCGTTTGGAAAACACAGCCAAGAAATCTTCTGTAATAAAGACTAAGGCCCTTCCATGGTCCTTTAATTTGTGGGACTCAAGCTTTCACTCCAGAATTTATTTTTTGTGCCCTCGTGTCTGCAAAGAAAATGTTTGGCCTTTTTCTGGCTCAGGATGAGCCTCCCTTGCCTGTGCGGACTGCTCCTGAGAGCCGCAAGAGGCTGACAGGGAAATGAGCAGCGCTGGCATCTCCACCGTTGCGTGGGAAGGTTCCGAAAGGTGCAGCATGAACCCGCACTGATTTGGGTCCTCCTACCCAAGCACCACTCTGGGAGGGTGATCCTTTGCTGCCGCTTGCAGGTGGGGAATGCATGGGGTTTTTCCCCCTCCTGGCACCTTTCACTGATTTGAATTTCTGATGGGACCGACCTACGTGGAGTATGAGTCTCTACCAGCGAGCGGTTCTCATGTGCTCTTCTTGGGCTTGCCTTAATCTGTTAGATCGTTTTCCTCTCTTGGCGAATGCAGAGAGGGTAAACCTTGTCCTAACGAGGAACAGAAGATGTAGGCGATGCCTTAGTCTACAAATGCTACGTGGTGCTGAAACTTGGGGGGGAAAAAAAGGCTTCCTGGCTCTTGGGGATCTTCCATGAGCACCCATGGCAGCAGCTGGCTGCTTACAGAGACAGGCTTTTGGCTTGAGCTGGTTTGGTGGGTCTTAACTTCCTAATCACTCTGGTTGTGTTCCAAGGAGGGCTATCAATTGAGAAGGAAAAGTTGGGATGTGGGGGAGGTTAAATGAAGTTGTAGTAGTGACAGTTGAAGTAAACACAGTCAAACAGTGGAATTAGGGCATGGAGGGGTTCTCCTCAATGAAGAGGGCTTGAGCATGAGCCATTCCTTCTGAGCCTCTTGGCTTAATTGACTCAATTGAACGAGTCCCTGCTTCGTGGCTTAGTCTTACAGCGTTAGGTGGCACATGCTAAATCTCTCTACGATCAATATGCTTTAAGAAGTGTCCTGTGCTGCAGTAAACAGGTGCTCGAGTAAAGGCTTGTTCACGCTTGTGTACACTCTAGTGCCTTCTTTCCTCGTGCTGTTCCATCGCTAACTGAGGTGTCCCATGTTTTTGTTTTCCAGTGATTCACTGTAGATGTTCCAGGTGCTTTTCTTTCCCTTCAAAGCGAAGGATAAGAAAACGGCCCCGAGTCCTGACGCTGTTAAGTCTGCCTGAGGACGTTCTTTTTCATGTTCTGAAGGGCCTTCCTGCTGAGGACATCCTCTCAGTCAGAGCTGTGAGTCCGCTACTGCTTCCCCACTGTCATGTGCCGTGGCTTCTCTCTGCCACTAGGAGCCAGGACTGCACATGGACAAGGCTGGCTTCTCCTGTCAGCGTAACCCTGAAGAAAACCAAAGAATATATGCAGGAATTAATTAGGTTTTTTGCTATCCCAGTAGCAGTTTTATTTATCAGTACTCAAGCTTAAGAAGGCTAGCAATAACATTTGAGTGCTCTGTGTAAATTTTCTGGGGAATTATCCTGCTAGGTCACTGTGGCTGAACAAATCAGCTTGGTTTGGCACCTCTTGCCTTCATGATGATTAGGCAGGTAACGAATTATGATTAACTTGTGATTAATTACCTATCTAAAATTAGATTGCAAAGAACTATTTTTCCGGTGGTCCCTTTATTTTAGTAACTATTATTTTATGCTCCCCCCTTGCAGGTGCACTCGCATCTTAAATACCTTGTGGATAATCATGCTAGTGTTTGGGCATGTGCAAGTTTCCAGGAGATATGGCCTTCTCCAAACAATCTGAAGATGTTTGAAAGGTAAGCTTTAAGTTTGTCAAGTTTGTCTGGTGTTGTAGAGGAGGATGTGTGAAGGTGGATATAGAGTTCTAATCAGTCCTCACTGCAAGTGGGGCATCTGACTTTCCCTTTTTGTAGAAGTCTTTGCTTAGGGTGATGAAGAATTGTTGCTTTCATGTCTAAGCTGCAGCTTATAACTGTTGTCTCTTTATCTGGAGCAGGGCCCATTGCATATGCTGAAGTTATTTCTCTTTAAGGGCATTAATATTCCATATGGGAACATAGCAGATCAACTAAAGCCTGCTACTGGTGCTTCCATATGAATGTGCAAGTGAAAACAGAGGCTCAAGAGCATAACCTTATACCTGAGTTGGTTTGGTCACTTCTTGTGCAAACCAGTGTATTGAAAAGGAGGTAAATTTCAGTATGAAAACAAGCGAAGTTTGAAAGGGTGGTATTAAATCTGCTTAAAAAGGAGGAGAGCATCTTTTTATCCATCCAATTTGAAGGGGATCCATCAGTTTAAATGTCATGACAATTGTTTTGCTTCTGAATGTTGCTTCTTTGATGCACGTACTATGTTTTCACTGAAGACGATTATCATGTGCACATCAGTTTGGAAGGGAGGAGCACAAGGGCTTGATGCATGTCCTCGAGGGTAGAAGTACCAAAATGTGTTATTGCATTCTGGCGCTGGGGATGTTGCATGGGAATGGGAAACGGTTCCTATGAATCGTCCACTTATCCTGGACATTGGCATACGGAAGGGTTGCAGCAAGAAAAGCTTGACTTAAATAATAAAAAAATCATAACTTATGCCTAGCTTCTGTAGTGAAAGAAAGCACATATGCGTTGGTTGGTGATCACTAGACTCACAGCCTGGCCTCCGCTGAAGTAACTGGTTTGAGATGCAGACCTGGAAGCACCTACTGATTTTTAACCTCAAGTATCTTCTCTGTTTCCCATTCAGGGCTGCTGAAAGGGGTAACTTTGAAGCTGCTGTGAAGCTGGGGATAGCGTACCTGTACAATGAAGGCTGTAAGTGTGGAAGCTTGTTCTACTCGTGTCTTTTGAGAAGATGGTGTGATAGAAGGAGATATAGATGAGCTAAAGCTTATTTATAGATAACAGATCAGACTAATTTGTCTCATCATAACATTGGTACTTTTACTGGCTGCTTACAAAGCTATTTCTCCTGCATCTCATACACTGATGCTTCTGTACCCGGGCCCTAGAGCAGTGAAGTTCGGAGCCAGCTTGCTGCCTGCAGTGTGTGGTTACTATCCTGCCTCTTCAGTTTTGCCTTTCAGTGCAGCTCAAGCACTGGCCGCTAAGCTGCCAGGCGTTAAATGATGTGTTGTGCACAGGCCTTTTAGAGAAGTAGTCAATGCATAGGTTATGAATTCGTAAACTCCTGATCAAACTTGGCTGCTTAACTAGTCTGATAAAACTAACAGAAGGGACTGTCAGCCGGCAGTAGGGGCCTCCTTGCAGAGAGGGCTGGCAAGGCAGGTGACTTGCATACCGATTTGTTTGTACGCTGGCAGGAATTAACATCTCTTGGCCTCTTGGTATTTGCAGAACACCCCTCTGCCTCAGCTTAGGGTTGTATGTTCCTAAAGACTGATTGTAGCGAGACTTTTCTTCTTTTGCCATCTCCATGATTTAAGGCTCTAAAGGGAAGACACTGTTCAGTCTTTTCTTGGTGGTATCCTACTGTCTGTCTTGGCCTGACTAAATGCCAAGCACGCGTTGTGAATAAACTCAAAACTATTTCCGGCTTTCTTTTGTTCAGTGTCCATCTCTGACGAGGGTCGTGCAGAAGTGAATGGATTAAAGGCATCTCATTTCTTCAGTCTGGCGGAGCGTTTGAACCTGTGCGCAGCCCCATTTATCTGGCTTTTTATCCGCCCTCCCTGGTCCTTGAGTGGAAGCTGTTGTAAAGCTGTGGTCTACGAGAGTCTCAAAGCAGAGTGTCAGCTGGAGAAAGTAAGATTTCTTTCTGACCTCGACTTTAATGTAGGCTAGTAGCTGCATCTAGTTATTTTGGAAAAAATATTTTTGTTTCCCCAAGGGGCTCCTATGCTTTTGTTGCTTAAACGACTGTGGATCAATCATTTTAATGAATTTATTGCCAAACTACACTTGGTATATCGTGAGTGCCAGAGGCCTGTACTGTCTCTTCTGAGAGATTCAGTACTGTCTCAAAGATCACAAAACATTGAGAGAAGCAAGGGGGAGGAATGACTGAAAGGCAAGCAAGATTGTAGTCTGGAATTGCCAGCAAAAATTGCTGTTGTTCTTTGTTTATCTTTAACAATGCTTTATCTAATACTTTCTTCAGGCTCAAAAAGGATCTATTCTCCACTGCCTGGCTAAGGTCTTGAGTCTCTTTGAGGTGAGCAGTGTTTCTAATTTGATGTGTTTGGATACTTTTTGGTGATGCTAATGTTACTTAACCTGATTAAAAAAAAAAAATATCAGCCAAATGCTGTTATATTCCTCAAGTGGCCTAGGAATTTCTGTTCTCATGAGTTTAATGTACTGGCTGTTTAAAGGAACATTATCAACCTAGTTTATTGAATTTTACAAACAGTAAAGTTAATTTTGGCTTGATCATGGGCTTGCAGTGTTTCGAGGTCTCAAAGGAAGCCTTCCAGTCATAATGCATGTCCATAAAAAACAAATCCTTCAGTGGCAAGCAGGCCAAAAAGCTTTTGTCTAGCTGAGGAAAACCGCTGACTGCTTTCTGCGCCTGGATCCTCAAATGCCAGCGCTGAGTGGATGCGGGAGCGCCCCTCATAGTCTGAAGGGGACTTGCAGCTGGTTGATTCTGCCCTGTAGCTTCTGAAGTATTTTGATCTGGCACCCAGTTGGCTGGATAGCAAAAATACCAACATGACTTGTGTTCCTAGGATGAAGAAAAAAAAAAAGAATCCCTTGAAATGTTTGAAGAGTCTTCAAAGCAGGGTTGTTTAAACAGCTCCTACCTCCTTTGGGAAAGTAACAGAAAGGCTGCTGTAAGTGGTATTTTTTTATCTCAAAACAACTTTTCACTGTAACTTTTGACCCTCTGTTACGTGCAATGAACACACACAGAAAGAAATTGCTGTTCCTCAGAGCTTACCCTCTTCCTAAACAAGGAGAGCACTAAGAACACTCCCAAATGAGCTTTGGTGTTTTGCCTTGGTGTTTAACGTAAGTTTGTCTACGAGCAGTTGTAGCCAAGGTGCAAGCAGAAGTCCCTTTATACTAACTCTGCTAAAGGCATAGGCACTGCTGGCTAGTGACTATATGGCTCCCTTGGGAACAGCAGCGGGGAGACTGCCTGCGTTGTCATTAATAAATCTGCCAAAGCTCTTGTGTTGGAATCCCGAGTGATGTGTCTCGTTGCCTGTGAGACCTTGGGCAAGAACTGAAGAAAGCTTCTTAAAAACAATGTTCTCGTTGTGATGAGAAACAGACTGGTTGCTGAAATATTCTACGTACCCACAGGCAGTGGGTTTTTTCCTCCGGATATTAGTACTGCAATCCTTCTGTTTGTTGTGTAAAGGTAATGGGTTTTGAAATCTGTTTACATTCCTCCCTGTAGATGTCAGATCCTGGCAGATACCTCCAAAGTCTCAGGAAGCTACGGGACTACGCAGCAAAGGGCTGCTGGGAAGCACAGGTAAGACTGACTTTTCCCAGGAAAACTTTTCATTCGGTCTTTCCTATGCTGTCATTTGGGCTTAGACTTCGCTCTTTAGAAGCAGGATCAAAATTGCTGAATAATATATATGTATGTGTGCGTGTATTTACTCTGCAAATCCCCCTCTTCTGGAAAATACTGCACGTCTGTGGTACAACCCAAGTAAGGCTGCATCTTTTAATGGACTGAAAAACCTACCCCCAAATAATGTGTGCATCCAACTTTTAAGCCAAACTAAGAACTACCAATTCTGTTACCTTTCAAGCAGTTAGTCATGTTCACTCTCTGTTTTCAGCAGCAAAATTACAGGACCATCCTGTGCTGCTTTAGTTTGTGTATGGATAAAAAAAAAATACTCTCTTTTGTGTTCTCTCTACTTACAGATAGCTTTAGCCAAAGCTTGTGGGAATGGAAACCAGCTAGGATTAGAAGCAAAATCTTCCAGTGAAATGGTGTCTCAAATCTTTCAAGCTTCCCTTCCTATCAGCAAGCAAAGTATCTTCACTGTGCAGAAAGGAATGAATGAAACCATGAGGTAAAAACTCATATCTGGGAGTCAGGCCATACAGCAGAAACCAGGGCCTGTTTCCCTCTACATCTGTAGAGGGAAATAAATCCAGAAAGAGGTCTGTTGGAAGATGGCATCTTTTGCTTTACTCTTCTGTGATGCATTATGTACAATCAGAGAAACACGTGACGTCTTGCAAAGAGGAAGTATTAGAGCCCTTATTTCAAGCCCTGATGAAGCACTGGAATGAGGAGTGTAAGGTCTTGCATCTGCCAAGGCTAAAGAGCACTTCAAGAACTAGAGGCACTGTTTGACTCGTTGGAGATATAGTTACTCTCCAGTTATCTTGGGTGGCCTTTAGCCTCCTAACTGATACACCCCTACCCCTTTCCTTGTGCCTGTTAATTACACGTTAGCTTCTAACTCCATTTCACAGACAACTTAAGAAGATGGTTGATCCTTCAGAGGGTAACAGGCCTCTGGTTGAAAGTCCTTATCTCAGTGCAACGTGTCATTATTCTGAAAATTCTTTTGGTTTAATTTCTTGGTTGGAGCTTTTGAGTGGAGAAGGGGCTCAGTAACTCGGTGTGGGGAAGGTGTTCAGCACGGGTTTGGGTGGCTTCTAACTGCACAGATCATCTCTTTCCTGTCTAGGTACATCCTGATTGATTGGCTGGTAGAAGTGGCTACCATGAAAGACTTTTCTAGCCTGTGCCTTCACATGACAGTGGGATGTGTGGATCGTTATTTGAAGCTGAGACCTGTACCTCGGGCTCGACTACAACTTTTGGGAATAGCCTGCATGGTCATTTGCACACGGTAGGGGTTCTGACTGGTGAACAGAGGTGGTTATTGTGATCAGTCAAATTTAATTTCTGCGGCTCAAGGTTTTTTCCCCCCTTGCTAATAATAATACTAGAAAAAAATCTTGGGCTTCCCTCTACATTGCTTGAACTGTGTTTGCATAAAAACACTCAGAATCCCTGCAAACGAGACACAAAATGTTATTTCTTTAACATATTTTTTGAATATGAAAAAACTCTGTAGTGGTGCATTGGTCTAAATGCATTCCGCATTCCACCAGCAACTGAAGTCTTTCGTGCCATACTAGCATGAGTAATTCTGTAAGGAACAACTGCAGTGATGTTGTTTCCTAGCTTAGTTTGGTACGCTCAGAGGAACAGCACAGTGTGATGGAAAATTATAAATCTGTGTTAGTTCCCTTAATATCTTGGGTCTTTAACCTAGGTGAGGTTTCATAAATGAGGAATTAGGAATGTTCTAGTAGTAGGTGGTTCCAGCTTAAAGGTGAAATAAATGAAGAGCTGCTCTTTCTTTCCTGGTCAGTACCTGGGAAAGGTCCTTATGAAGTTGTTTAACTCTTTGGTCATCTTGGGTGCATTTATCCATCACAAAACCAGGAGTGCACGGGTGCAGAAATTCCCTTTCTTCTGGGGTTAACTGTTAATAATATTTAATATTGCAGTTTCATCAGCAAAGAGATCTTGACAATACGGGAAGCTGTGTGGCTAACGGACAACACATACAAATATGAAGACTTGGTCAGAATGATGGGCGAGATCATTTCTGCCCTAGAAGGAAAGATAAGGGTGAGTTTCGAAAGTGGATGAAATATTTCACCCCTTGGGCTGCTACTGAAGTCAGGCTGTTGTAACTGGCACTTCTCCTTATCCAAGATGTTGGGGGTTTATGCGAGTGTCCTCAATCAGCTGTGGACGGTGTGCAGATGCAAAACCCCTCTGCCTTTCTGTAGCGATTAAAACTTAAGTTTTAAGAGGCCATTTATTCTTTCACTGGAGAGTGTTTCAATGTCTGTGTAGTAGTTAAAAAAGAAAACAGGAGGGGGGAAAAAAAACCTAGTGTAAAGAAAACAGCGTCTCCTGGAAACAACTGTTCTAAATGCTTGGTGCTCGTCTTGTATCACCAACCTCTGTTCTCCTTATGCACCAGATACCAACCATTGTGGACTACAAAGAAGTATTGTCACATGTAGTCTCTCTGGAGAGAAGAACTCTTCACCTGTACAGCTTCATCTGTGAACTGTCACTCTTAAACACAAGCCTTTGCGTGTACTCCCCAGCTCGGCTGGCTGCTGCAGCGCTGCTGCTGGCGAAGATACTGCACAGGCAAGGTAAGGAGCAGCCTCTTCCGTGGAGCTGCAGCAGGGTATGCCAGTCTGCTGTGTCCTTTTAGAGAGGTTTTGGGGGGGTTTTTTGGTGTTTCTTTGTCTTTAGGCAAGATGTCCCAATCACTCTGGGGGGAGGAGAGGGCCAGGTCTAAGACTTGGTAATGAAGAGTTGCGTTCAGTCTATTTTACCTCTTAATAGCTACGATGAACAAGGGTATTAGCATCAGACTATGCAAGCTTTGTCTTTAAATGCGACTGAAGATTTCTGTACTGAAGCGTAACTTCAGTTTGGCAGGTAACCTATCCTGGAAGCTAGTTGTGAACTTGAACGAGCTGTCTGCAGGCATAAGCTTGTAGAGATCATGATCTTTATCCCATTAAAAAAATCTGTCTGATTACAGAACTACTGAGCTTCATGAAATGGTGATGTGTGTTCTCTTCCCCAGCACACCCCTGGACCAGCCAGCTGTCTGAGTGCACCGGTTTCTCCCTTGAAGACCTGTTGCCCTGTGTGCTAAGCCTCCACCAAAAGTGGTAATAGTTTTGGAACTCTTCTGGGAGGGCACATGAGTAGTTGGACTCCAGCTGTTGCAGACAGGCTGCATTCCCTCCAGTTAGCCCTTCCCAGTGAAGGGCGTGGGTTTGGGAAACTGCCTTGTTCCCCTGCCACAAGGCACGAAGGCCTGGGTGCCAGCTTGGGGACAGTGGTTCTGTTTCTCACAACTGGTAGTGGTCCTGGGCTACAGAAAAGGTGATGCTCATTGAGGCTTAACAGCTTTCAGCTTGCCAAACAGCACTACTTACAGAAGACCTCAGCTGGCTTATTGGTGAGCTTCAGAAGGAGTTCCAGTAGCAGAAGTAGCTCATTTTTTAAAGAGTACAAGGCAAATATCTTGTTTACCCGAAGGAACAGAAAAGGAATTAGATGCTCACATGCTTGGGAACCAAGTGTCCTTGCTGCTGCTCAGCAGTTCTGCTCAAACACCAACTTCCTTACCACAGAGCGGAGATGGACAGAGGGAAAGTACTTAAATTGGCGGGGTTTGTTAACATTGTTTCCTATAATCCATCCTAAGATTGGGGCTTTAATCTTTCCAGTTTCCACGACGATGTCCCAAAGGATTACAGGCAGGTGTCCTTAACTGCAGTGAAACAACGATTTGAAGATGAGCGTTATGAAGAAATAGGCAAAGAAAAGGTGGGTTAGCTCTCTGCCTTCATTTGCTCATGTCTGACACCGAGACCAAAACTACCATATGGCAGGATGTAGTAAACTTCAAATCATGGGATGTGGGTTCTGACTCCAGACTTCTGGAGGAGAGAATATCTAAATAAGGTGTTTTAAAGTGTTTTAAACTTGATCTGCGGGGACTATGACTGCTCTGTTTGAGTACGTGTGGGAAGAACTCACTGGGACAGATTTCTCCTAGAAAATAAAGATAAATAGGCTCCTTCTGGCTATTTATTCCTTCTGGGAAATCTCCTGGTCTAATTCTTACTGGCTCTTTGATTTTTTAGATGATGAGTTACAGCCAGCTCTGTTCACTGCTGGGTGTGAAACAGGAGGACCCGGAGCCTAGTCCCTTGCACACGAACGTGGTGGAAATCCAGACGTTCCTTAGCTCTCCCTCTGGAAAGAGAACTAAAAGGCTAGTATAACTCATCACTGTAAAGGTCTCTGAAGAGTAGCATGAGCCTCTCCTCTTCTCTGGTATCCTGAGGTTTTGTTCTTAAATATTGATCAATTTTTCTGTAATTACCTTAACATACCTATTAAAGGAGCCAGAAAAGAAGACTTGGCCTTTAATGCGTGACTTCTGGATTTTCTTGCTACAGGAGGAGGGAAGACAGCATTCAGGACGACAGAGGCAGCTTTGTGACTACGCCCACAGCGGAGCTCTCCACCCAGGAGGAAAGTCTTCTCGATAACTTCCTAGACTGGAGTTTAGATTCCTGCTCTGGTTATGAAGGTGATCAGGAAAGTGAAGGCGAGAGAGATGGAGATGGTGAGGGTTTTATTCTCCTTATAAAAAGCAGACAAGAGAATTAAAACTGTCTTTTCATCTTTGCTTAAAACTGTTTCTCAGGCAACAGAAGCCTGAGCTTTCAGTGGAAGACCAGTTGGAAAAACTCTTCCCCTTCCCCAGTGGTTATAATTGTTAAACTATTTTAGAGGTGTATATCTGTTCTCTTTCTCTCTGCTGCTTCAGAATGTGATGAAGGGGTTTGTAGCTGCTTAGTGTTTCAGAGTGAGACTGTTTTCAGCCTCTGATAGTGGACCAAACGTGACAAACGGCCCACGGAGTCAGAAACACTGCATTACCTGCTCGTTTTGCTGATGCTAGGGCTGCCTGTTCGTTTGCTAAACAGCTCTTAGTACTGACCCAAACAGCCTGAGGGGGGCAGAGTTACGGTTTTAGAAGAGGGTGAGCTTAGTGCTCTACCCTCCCCTCCGTGTGTAAGTAGACATAAGGTCTGTGCTCTTGCTTGGGTTTTTTTCTGCTTGATTCTGTGCTGAATGCCTGCTTGGTGTTGCCCAAATCAAAACTAACCTTTACCACTCCACAGTGACGGGTCCCAGTGGGATCTTGGACGTGACGGTGGTGTACATGGATCCTGCGGAGCACTGCTGTCAGGACTCCAGTGACGAAGACAACCTCGCTGCGGAGTGGGCCGAGCATGCGGCACCGCTGAGGGATGACGCTCGCAGCCTTTCAGCATATCTCACCCCAAAAAATCCCAGCCTGGAAGGGAGCTCAGGCTACTCTTCCGTCAACAGTGCCAGTCCTACATCTTCTGTAGAAGGCAGCCTCGGAGTACCTCTCAAACCTACCTCAGCACTGTCTCTCGGCAGTGCCACGAACAAGGAGCCATGCCTGCCTCATTACTTGGAATCATGTTTACAGTCAGTCTGTGCCAGGCCTAGTGACAGCAAGCGTGACAGAAGGCAAGTCAAGCGAAAAAATGTGGCAGAACACAGTGAAGAAAGGGTGAACTTGGGCTTCTTAAGCCTCTGATTTCTTCATGCTCTTTACTTTCCTAGGGTTCCTGGAAACAGTATTTCTGTTGTAGTCATACAGGGATGATAGTGAATAATTGTCAATACCTCCAAAAAGAGCCCTTCCCCTCAACTTTGCCTGCACCTATCTTGTAATTCTGTAGCTCACTTCTGGGCTGTCTCTTTCCTTGATAGCTGCCTTTTTAAAGTATTCCCCCTTGTCTGATCCTCTGCAAATTAAGATTCTTCTCCACATATGAAACTTTATAGCTCATTTTTGTCATACCTCACCAGTTTCTCCTTGGTGGTAGAAAAGAACTTGTAGTGTCCCTTGCTTTGCTGTGAGGCCTGGCACTATAAAAGACAGGAATTGACTTTGGTTCTCAAGTTACTGGATGTAACACTATGCTTGAATTCTTCCACTTGAAAGACCTTTTTGAGGTTGTGCTGCCTTTTCCTTCTGGCCGGGCACCATCTCACTCAGTGGTGCTTCCCTCTTCTATGTCTATACCGTTTGCTGCACTGATATAAGGTTTTTATGGATACAATCAAGAGGTAAATGAGGGCTCACTGCGGCTCTGAGCTCTTCTTACCTACTTCTCCGATGGTTTTTAACCCCATTTGTCTCAGGCTCTAGTTGCCTTGTCTTCCTTGCCTGAAAGAAATCCTCCTCCTGTGCCTTAACGCTTCACTGCCCAGTACGACATAAGGTGATCTCTGCGCGCTGTCGGTCTCTGCTGGTTGCGCTGCCACCTCCAGCCAGTGGCTCCGTTTCACTTCTGTCTCGCACAGTCTTCCTTGCTCTTTCCATTAGCGTGTCCTCAAGGAAAGCACAAATCACTTGAACACTAGAAAGGGGCAGCAACGCCGTAAGGGCAGACAGACAGCTTGTCATACTGAAAGCCCTCACTTCAGCCTTGCTACTGGCTCCTAATCTACACGGGCAGCATATGCTTTTCTTACCTAAAATGAAATCCGTGCTGCTTCAGTAACAGTTTGAAGAAACCACCTCCACTGACCTCAGCCTAGCAAGCCTGGGTTAAAGCTCCTTCAGCCTGTGAATGTTAGGAAAACAGCCTTCTCTACAAACAGGTAGTGAGCATGGGAGTACCAAGGTACGAGACTTCCAGGAGATGTCACTGACTTGAACACTGGAACTGGACTCTATGACTCTTCCTTTGTTTAGAAATTACTGTGGCAGATGGCAACAGTTCAGATACACACAGAGTGTAGTGATTTTTTTATAAAACTTTTTTTTAATATAGATGGCTCCCTGTCTTACTTCAATGACTGTATCCCACTCGCCTACTTCGCTGGCTTGGGGGATTCATGGGATGTTTGGGGATGAAGCCAGAGTTTAGCTCTGAGCCAAGTTCTTACGATTTACATGGCAGGTGGGACTGCCTGTAAGTTATTTACATTAACAGGAGGAGCTGGGAGAACACCCAGCACAAGTAGCACAGGGCTCAAACCACCATCACAGCTCTCCAGCAGCCCCAGGAGAGCCTAGAGAAAGGCCTTGAATGTGCCAAATAACCAACTAACAGCAGCCTTGGGTGCTTGTCCACAAAGTTTATTACAAAACTATGTACTGCCACTGTAGTTAAAAAAAAAAATCCCTGATTTAGTTTTTCTGTGCCAAGCTTCACCCTTCTTCCAGTGGCTACGTTGCAGTTCTCCAGCGACTGCTTCCAATGACTTGCCATACAGGAGTGTCTTCACATTGTTACAGCAGCGGCTCCAAATTCAGCGTTAGGTCACATTAAAATTGGAAGAAAACACTTACTCATAAAAACCTCTCTCCATTCTAAAACAGGTAGGTAAAAGTTAAATATCTACAGGAAAGGCTGCATGCTGCAGAAAGCTTTGCACTCTTTTCCCGTGCAAGTTTTCTTGATCTGAAAGAAAAGGCACAATATAAGAACATTGATCAGTTCAGTTCCTTCCCAGGAAGAGTAAATTAGGTGATGAGGAGCTAGCTCAGTCTTCCTGGGGCTTGCTGCTTAATCCAGTGGCCTTGGCTGGCTGGACTAAAACCAGATCTGTCTCTGTATCAAGCCTCAATCTTGGAGGTGCCTCATGAATAAAACTGAGTACCTGGGCTGAGAGAGCCACTACTTACTGCCACAGGCTGGAGGCAACAGAAGCAGAACTAGAAGCTACTTTCTGAAAAGAAAAAGCGAGAGAGCCCAGAGCCTCGGTTCTTTTTAAAAAAAAAAAATTAAAACCAGACCAGGTTGCACCAGTCTGCGTTTTGCTAGCACCTCCATACCCCTGCAGACTGTTCAGCCTTTCCTTTATTAACCCCTGTATTCCTCCAGGGATAAGTATTTCCAGAAAAAATTGAGGAAACCTATGCTGTAACACAGGCTAACCCTAGCTTTGTGTAGCACTGGACTGATCCCTTAGTAGGGAATGCTGAAGGGCCGGTGCCCCCTCTTCCCTCCCTCCCTCCATGAGTCAGGAGGAGCCCCTAGGCCTCCCCAGGAGAGATCTCACAGACCACCCTGCTCCGTCCTCACCTCCCGCTCCCAGCAGGACAGGGGACAAGCGCTTTGTGCCCCTGCAGTCTGAACTACTGGCACTTACTTAGGGCACCACTTTGATATCCACAGAGTCATAAGCCGAAGCTTTCATCTTTTCCAGTGGCTTCTTGAAGAGCTGCCGCAGAGCCTCATAGTCAGGCTTCTCGTCATACTCCAGTGCCGTTACTTGCTGCAGGTAGCTCTGAAGGGCATCTGCAAAGCAAGGAACATCACTGCATGGAGCAGCACAGCAACCCCAGCTGTGCTCAGAGAGCTGCCAAACAGCCCTCTCAGGGCACCCTCCCTGTAGACAGCTCACCTACCAGCCCGGGCCAGCGGCAGAGAGCGGTAAACAAAACCAAAGACTAATGTGAAGCTCAAAGACAGGATGAGAAAACAACCTTGAGCCTCAAATACTGCATTTTTAAAGCCACCAGAACATTTGTCTCTTCAGCAAGGCTCATGAATACAGAAAACAGGTAGCAGCCCTCCTCATTTCGCTGTAAAGAAAACCTGGAATTTGTTCACAGGAGGAGCCTGGCAACCAGTCTGTGCAACGCCTGGTCACCACTGCCAGTGGAACCCACCCTGGACTAGCACCTCAGCACAGAGAAGGTTCTAGCTTCAGGTACAGTCAATCCTCCTTCCCCAAGTCCCGCTGTCACAGGGAGCAAGCCCATACCTGGAATGGATCTCTGCCTGAAGCACAGTCGGAGAAGGCATTTCACATCCTTTTTGTACCTGGAATAATCAGTGCAGAGTGCTGTCAGATGAGAAGCAATGGAGCAGGCACCCCAACAGACTGTCTTTGGCAATAGGGACAAAAAAAAAAAAAAGGCTGAATTCAGATGGCCACGTTCTGAATGGAGCAGAAATCAGGGCTCATCAAACACCCTTTGGTCAGGCTCAGCCTTTACAGTGGGATTTACCCACGTCCCAATAGTGTACTATGACCAAGTGATTTCTCTTCAGTCACAGCATCTCCCTCACTGTTTTCTGCTGAGCATTTCCCAAAAGAGTAGATGATTTCTCCTACTTTTCCTTCTTTTCCATCACAGTTTCTACTTTGTCCAGCTCATCAGACCAGGGCAAGAAGCCACAGAGCCATTTCAGAAGACAGTAGCCCAGAGATTCCAAGTCACTCCGGCGAGATGGTCCTGATGGGAAGGAAGAGATAGTCACATGTGAAAAAATAAGAGTCTGGGAGCCATCTCAGAAGATCCCTGGGCTAGCAAGGCAAAGCGAAGGCAAGCAAGGCCTCCAGCACCCACTGCACAACCCTGGAAGTCTCTATTTGAGGTGCCCCTTCTGTAAAACAGGCAGCCTCATGAGGGGGCACAAGTCTAAAGAGCAGAAGTAAAGAAATGCAAGAGCTTCATTAAGATGTGCTCTAGGATACCGATACTTCTGGGAGCCTGCTAACTCATCCAGCCTCCAGAGGAAGATTTGCCCAGTCTGAACAATGGGAGAGAACAGTCACATCCCAGCCAGGAGAGGAACTGGCTAATTTAAATGCCTTTCCAGCCCTCACTGCTTCAAGGTCAGAGCACAGCCTGCTGCAAATCTGTTTTGGGCAGGGATCCAGTCTGGCTTGAAACAGATCCCTGCTAAGCCAGCACAACGCGGCCGTTTTCTATTCCTCGCACATCTGCAGCAGCCAAGGCTCCAGATGGAGCAGGAACATCCCTGCACCTCTTGCTGCAGTCGCCGAATGACCTGGCAAGTCCCAACACAGCAGCCCAGGGAGAGGCAAGGGGAAACAGCCCAAGCAGGAACTTGGATGCATGCGAATGCCTGGAAAGCAGCAATAACAGAAACGCCAGCGGGGAGCCCTAGCTCCAGAGAGCACTGCCACAGCAACAGCTCCAGCTGAGCTTTGCTGGCTTGTGGTAGGAACCAAGACTCACCTGCTCCCTTGTGGCTGTCCAGACTGATAAACTCTATCGTGCCTTCGTGCGGGGTCCTGCTGCCTTCGCGCTGAGCCACGTGCTTCCCTTCTGGGCAGTAACGGAACGCAAAGCAATACCCCGCTAGGATCACCTACAAGACATTAAGAAGCCGGCATCTGAGCGTGCGTGGTGTGAATTCTGTTTAGATTGCATCCTGCGCTCCTGCACCGCAGCGCCTGCTTGAGCACTGCACAGCCGGCACCGCTGCCCTGCCCACAGCAGGCCCCCGGGTGCTGCTCTATCCCATTTCACCAGCCCACCTTCACTGCTCTTTCCTCACAGCACTGCTCCTGCTCCCTACCTGCGTGAGGTCTGCTGGGTTCAAATAGACGTTCTCAGCCGTGATGTCCCCATGCACGTACTCATTTTCATGAATGTACTCCAGGCAGTCCAGCTAGGAGTAAAGAGAAGAGGCGAGCATATCAGACCCAGGCAGCCTCCTTCAGCACCCTGGCTGTCACTGAGCTGGACCCTCCCCAGCTCCCCACAGCTGCGTGGAGCAGCACAAAAAGCACCATGTCTCACAGCCTCCAAGCATCGGGTTTCTCGCATTGTCCTTACCCCAAATTCCTTCAAGGTGACATACTGCTCAAAAGATGCTACTCAAGTTTACAACAGGCTTGAGAGATGCTACTTAGAGACCCCAGCCAAACCCCTGGCTCAGCTTTAAAACACCTTTGAAAGATCCAGAAGAAAGTTGTAAGTCTCTTCTGAAAAAGTCTTAGGAGGTACTGGTTCTCTACCTACCAGCCGGACTACAAGCTGAAAAGCTGCCTTCTCCCTCAGTAGATGCAAGCCATCGTTCAGGATGGACTGAAGAGTCCGCCCTAAGTCAGAGAACACCAAAAACCTACAAGAGACAAGGGCTTAGTGTGTAGCAGTACCTACCCGATTTGGAAACCCTGCAACAGACGCTCGTCAAGCAATCCGCCTGGATTAGACCCCCCCCTTCAACTCCAAGCTGACCTGGGCAAACATTTCCTCAACTTTTGATAACAGAAAAGAAGAGACATGCTGATCAAACACTGCCAAGTCCAAGTGCGGCAGATGCGCAGTCTGAATCTTCCCATTACATTAATATTAAAGGCAGGAGTAAGGTCCCCTGGCCCGAGGGGCAGAAGCAGCAAAAGCAATGACTGCACCAGCAGCACAAGGACCAAAGGAAACAGGACAAGGAGAGGGGCAAACCATTTGTTAATAGAAGAGAGAGGAGCAGTGCATGAGGTTAGGAGCCCAGGGAGCACTGAGAAAAGGAATAGCAGACAGCAAGGAGAGAAGATGGATGGCAGCTGGGGACAAAAGAGCTCAGCTCTGCCCTTGCAGAGTCACCTCACCTGTAGCTATCTGCATGCAGTCCAAAGCCAACGCAATTGGGGATTCCCAGCAACGGCACAAGGTGCCCCTTCTTCCACTTCTCCACTGGAAGGGGAGAGAAGAGGACAGAGTGTGGCAGAGGCTGCTGAGGAGCTCAGTGAAAGATGCCCTTTCCCCAAAGGCCTGCTCTGCCCTGGGCAGCTCACAGCGGGAAGCCTCATGCCAATTCTGTCCCAGAAACACCAGCCTGATGTGCTGGGGTACTGGCATGTCAATGCACATAGCACTGCACGGGAAGAGTAAGATGGAAAGGATGCTGGGAATATCAGGGCAGGCTAAGGCATGTGGTTGCTAGAGGGCTAGGGAGAAGAAGAAGGGGGCAGAGAGAGGGATGGAGAAGCAGATTTTTAGTCCTCCCAGAAGTGCAAGTTTGACATGATTTCCTCCATCACCCCTGCTCAAAAATCTGCCCATGTTTTCTGGTCAGCTTCACTCTTGCTCGGGTTTTGGGGTCAACAGAGTAAATCCCAGACAGCAGCTGCCAGCAACGCCCATGGACGGGGCAGAGAGGGAGCCAAGGCAGGCCCGGCTGCGGGGCTCAACAGCCACCAGTGAGATCAAGACAACGCGTGGGTAGAGCAAGAAAGCTTCAAAATGCCAGCACTGCAGTGTCCTAAGGTACACAGAGACTCCCGGGAGAGCAGGTTCCTGGGCCAAACTTCTCAGCACTCTGGCACCAACCAAGCAGTGAATTAGTTTATTCCAGCCTGGCCTTCTGCGAGACTCACACAGCTGATGAGAGCGCGATGCCAGCTTTCCTAACAGGCAGCCTAGTCCTTGCCCTTCCCAGAAGCACCAACCTGTGCCTGCCTTCGCAGCTCGTTGGAAGAAGTTCTGTTCATTGTAGATCTTGCCATCTTTGACATCCTAAAGGGAACAGGAAGGAGGAGCATTACTTCAGCCACACACACCCTGCTAGAAAGGGAAACTTGGGCAAGACTGCTACACGACCTTCACTATGCATTTTAAAGAAAGCAACAACCCGTCACTCCCCCCCACCCCCCAAAAAAAAAAATCAAATACCAGATCAGCAACAGAGCTGAGAACAGAGCTCAGGACTTTTGGTTGGCTACTTAACGCTGTGCCTAACAGCCATAGAACCTCTGAGCATCAGCACAGAACAAGGGAGTGGCCGTCTCACGTTGGACATTTCAGGCACTACCGCTTAGAACCACGGGTTAAACCCATCTAGACGGTGCAAGCCACCTGGCAACCAGAACAAGTGCTAGTCCTAACGCTATTATTTTAAAAGGAGCCAGGGGTGACCTCCTTATCCACAACACAGATGAGGCTGTTTCTGCAAACAGGCAAGTCCCAACGAAGAACTGTAGCATGTTAGTCTGGCTGTCAGGAAGCAAGACAAGGAAGTCTGTGATATCCAGGTCTCTGGGCAGCGTGCTGACATCTTACAACCCATCTTTTTAAACCCACAAGCATTACTGCCCTTTTCCTACTGCTATTATCGAGTGACCTGAAATGCATACACAGTCAATGCGTGTGTATTTGCCTACACACACACGTGTGTGTGTATATATATATTATATATAGTCAGCATACTGCAGGCTAACTTGGGACAGATGCTATTAAGCATGGGAGGAGGCAGCAGTTTTATTTTCTGGCTGGTTTGATACCAAAGGCCCTGCCCACAATTGGCCAAAGCAGCTGGAGGATCAGCAGGCTCCAGGCACCACCGATGACCACGTTCCAGAGGATATTTTATTCTGCACCTTGCCCAGTGAGCCGATCTGAACATCAAACCCAGGAGCCAAAGCGCTCTCATGTGCCGTATCACGCTGCACAGCCCTCTGCTGCCACGATGCTGGGCTGCACCGTCAGACTGCTGAGCAAAACGCCAGAAGATGCCAAAGGTACAAACCAGAGGAGTTGAGAGCGTGGTGTACAGAAGTGATTACAGTTTCCCACCTAGTTCTAGTTTTGTGGCACTTAACTGTCTTTTCTCATGAACACTGTGTTCTTTCTCCATCCTCTCAAACCCCTCTTCTCTGACAAAAGGGAGAGGGATTTTTCAAGAGCGGGCACCACCAGCTCCCCCCCAGAGGCATTGTTCAGCACTGGTCTTCCCACAGACAAGCAACCCCCAGGAAGCCACAGCAGACAGGAAAAAAAGTCTTTCTGCTCTGGTTTGTGAGTTACTGGAAATCAATCACCTGGATTTCCATTGCAGAGCCGCTGTTGCTAGAAATAGCACATTTCTGGAGAGCCCCACTTATTGGCAAGTGCCTGGAAAGCTGGCTCGGAACTCAAACTATAATTGCTGTTTGAGTTAAAGACGTGCCCTGGCCTTACAGTCTCTCAGCGCTGGTTCATCACGCTGCCTCAGCACAGCCACCAAATTCGAACCTCTCCAGTTTCCCCAGCCTTCAGCAGCCATACAGGAGAAAAAGCAGGTCCGACATTACCAAGTCAGGATCTCTACCTTACACCACCAAATTCAGTTTGGGAGATTACAGAGCTTGGGCGATCGAAGAGGCAACCTTTCGGGATGAAGGCTTTTCCTTTTTTAATCCTTATACCTGTTTTCTTCCCACCTTTAGTGGAAGAGCCAACTCCTACTGAAATCCAAGCATGACCCTCTGAGGAAGTTATATCCGTCTCCTAAGCAAGAAGGGGTCGCTGTGACCACCTTCTCTGAAATCCTCAGACACTCTTAGCCACACAGGCCGAATGGGTCGGGCCCTGGACACAGCACGCTATGCGCTATTCCTTACCCAAACAGATCAAAACTCACAAGTTTGAGGGAGTATCTTTGCTT
Source organism: Butorides virescens (assembly GCA_017310255.1). Lineage (NCBI taxonomy): Eukaryota > Metazoa > Chordata > Aves > Pelecaniformes > Ardeidae > Butorides > Butorides virescens. Next base: position 159,005 of record JADKXX010004178.1, read on the forward strand.
TTGAGGACAGGTTCCAGATGCTGACTGTGCTGTGGAAGGATGGAACAGATGTGGTTACAGGAGCACGGAAAAGAGGTCAGCCGCATCGCTAAACACAGCCTGCGCAGCTGGCTTTTACCTATCCGCCGCTTCCTTCACTTGGGCTTTGCATCCTCTGTGCCAGCGTCTTCCCAGATTACAAAATAATTCTTACCTTGCTCCAGAAGCACAGCACCCCTGACATGCTTCGAGTGCCGCTCTGCTTAAGTCACAGAAGCATCTAGGCACGGCTACAGCAGTGGGGTGCTTTGGAGGTGGCATATAAAGAACAAATCATTAGTAGAATCTCACCCCCAAATTCATCTGCTGAGCATCCCCTCCAGCTCACTTTGTAGTTTGTCAAGTCTGTAAGAGATGCCAAGGTCCCTTCTGCTCCGCGTGAACGTTAAGACTTATACATGGCCTTTCCCCTCCAAAAAGATATGCACCCATTACTCGGCCTTGGGGTAGTTTCTCTTCTCTTGCTCTTAGACAGAGTGCTACACACAGGTTACCTGCTGCTCGTCATCCACAAGGTGTTTCTAAAAAAGCACCCTCTGCTACAATAACAACATTTATTTTCTCTTTTTCTAACATCATATCTTTTTAAAGACATCGGGGGATGCCCGGACTTTGTTATAAAACTGCATAAGTAATTAAAAAGAATCACAGACTCCAGGTTGGAAGGGACCTCAAGGATCATCTGGCCCAGCCTTTCCGGGCCAGAGCCCAGCCCAGACAAGGTGGCCCAGCGCCCTGTCCAGCTGAGGCTTGGAAGTGTCCAGCGTGGCGGAGCCAACCCCTCCCCTGGGGAGATTATCCCGTGGGTGACTGTTCTCATGGGGGAAAATTTCCCTATCATGTCCAATTGGAATCTTCTCAGGATAACTTGTGTCCATCCCCCCCTTGTCCTCTCCACGGGACTCCTTGTGAAAAGGGAGTCTCCATCTTCCCCATAGCCACCCCTTAGGTACTGGTATGTGGTGATGAGATCCCCTCTGAGCCTCCTTTGCTGAGAGAGGCTTCCCAGCCCTTGGCTCACCTTGGTGGCCCCGCTCTGGCCCCCTCCAGCCTGCCTGCAGCGTTTTTGTACAGCGGGGACCAGAAACTAAAGCCGAGTATCAGGCAAAGCTTACTAATGGATAAAATTCCCCCTGAACAGTGTTTCCAAGTTAACAACGGAGAGTAAGATCAAAACCTTTCCTTTGGAAGTTTACAACCAGACTGGGGAGCACAGATCAGCAGCCGCTGGACAGGAGCAGCCCGGGGGACTCGGCTGCTTCCTTGGGGCCCCCAAGCTGCACCCTGACCTGACAGGCCCCCCCATGCCGACACCACCGACGGCACCGCCACCCCCGTACGGTGCGGGCAGCGTTTGGGTGTTGAACCCAAAAACCAGACGGAGGGAGCATGGCCCCTGAGGAGGCGCGATGCACAAACACCGGAGCAGCCCCCACTGAGCTCACACCCACGCTGGCAGCCGGGCACCGCCGGCCCCGGCCCCGGCAGCGCCTCCCCACCTCTTCGCGGAGCGTTCCGGCAGTTCGGGGCCGCCCCGACAGCAGCCACCGAGCTCCGGCGGCGGGCCCCGGCGAGGTCTCCAGCCCGCCCCGCCCGCCCCTCTCCTCCGCCCGCCTCCCGGGAAGGCCGGGCCCGCCCCCCCGGGGCTCCCCGCCGCACCTTCGTACATCAGCCCGCAGCCGCCCTGCTCCAGGAGCCGGAGGAGCCGCCAGCGCCGGCCGCCCTGGTCCGTCAGGATCGCCTCCAGCGGGAGCGGCGCCACCGGGCCGAGCCGCGCCTTGCGGGGCGAGCGGGAGCTGGGCCTCGCCGCCGCGGAGGGCCGGGCTGGGGAGGCCGCGGGGCTCCGGGCCTGCTGCTGCCGCGGCGGGGCCGCCGCCTCCTCCCCCCGCGGCGGGGCCGCCGCCTCCTCCCCCCGCGGCGATGCGGGCAGCCTGCCGCCGCAGGCCGGGCAGAAGCGGAAGGCGGGCTCCACGCCGCGCCCGCACTGCGGGCAGAACCGGCTCAGCCTGCGGGCACAGCGGGGACAGCGGTCAGCGCCCGCCCGCCCGCGCCCCCCAGGCCGCCCCGCTCCCCACCCCACCCCCGCCGCCGCCGCCACCTCGGGAAGGCGCAGGCCGCCTCGGGCT
>JADKXX010004179.1:0-25590 GCA_017310255.1 Butorides virescens
AAAAAAAAAAAAAAAAAAAAAAAAAGCAGCAACGTCTGCCATTTCCAGGCCTCGTTTCTATGGGAACGGGACATCAGAAGAGCAGAGATGCAGCGAGTGCTCTAAAATAACCGCCGGCTCCCAGGAGCACGTGGCCTTTGCTCGGCTCGCCCGGCCTTTTCCGCTGAGCCGGCGGCTGGGGACGGCCGGCTCCTGGTGACGAGGCGGCGTGGAAGTGGGTCAGGAGGTGGGATGCTGTGGCCTTGATCCCTGCCGATCCTCAGCCTGTCCTCATCTAAATCCACGGCAGGAGAGCTCCGCTCCAGGCTGGCAGCTGGCGCGGCCGCCGCGTTATCCGGCACGGCTGCCGTGCTGGTGCATTTAGGAGGCTCTTCCTCCCGCCGCGGTCAGGCACAGGGAGCAGGGTTTTTCCAGCCGGGGGGGGAGGAACTGGGCTCTTCCCCCAGACGCCGGCGGTGGTCATCTCTCTCTCTTCCCCCAGCTCTTTGTCTGCGCCTCTTGCTGGGGAGGTCAGTCCCGTCTCTGGCAGGAGAGCGTCCCCGGAGGGGACAGCCCGTCCTGCCACCGTGCTGGTGGGCGAGTGTCCTCCCTCAAGGCCGGAGCCGTGCCTCTGGGGCCACCCCAAACGGGCTCTGCACAGCCCCCTCCCGCTGAAGGTGGTCCCGGCCGTGGGCGGTGGGGCGCACGGGGACCCCGCCTGGTGTGCCCGTGGCCGCCGGCATCTCAGGGCTGATCCAGGCAGCACCTTCCAAAAAGGATTCTCCCTTCTGCATCAAAAAACATCGTTTCTGTGGATGCCCAGAGCCTGGAAAACCTTTTTTGCTCTCAAATCTGGTAAGAGTAGCCCGCTTGTAACTGAGCTTCCTTCTCTCGTTCTCCAGCGAGCGAAAGGTCCAGGACAGGTTTTCCTGGGACCCTAAAAAGCCTGGGGAAAAAAAAAAATTGTTGGCAATAACGAAGTTTTCCGCCTTTGCGTAGTGTTTGTGTTGCCCAAGAGCTGCTTGACATTTTCTCAGCGGCGTCCGGGCCCCGACGGCCGCGTAAAACCTGCGTGGGCGGTCGGGGGGGGCCCCGCTTGCCTTTGAGGGTGCGGCAGGGCGAGGAGGCGGGAGAGACGTGGGAGCTGGGATCTCTGCGGGGGCAGCAGCCTTCTCCGGCCTGACCCGTCGCGTCTGTCGCCTTTCGAACAAGGGGAAAAGTTGGGTTCCCTTGACTTGCTGCGGGTTCCCTTCGCGCGAGCGGGGGAGGAAGGTTTCTGCTCCCGGGAGGCTGGCGTGGAGGTGTGTCGGGTCCTGCGGTATGCGGGTGCGTGGGGCGGGCGAGGTCCCACCCTTTCCTATGGCAGAAGGGTGGCATTTCTGCCAGGGCACGAGACGCGGCGCTTTGTGATGAGCTGGAGGGCGTTTAAGCTGAGATGGGGCAGCAGCTGCCTTTGCAAAGTCCCCTTTGCTATTCCTCCCCTGCTCGGGGAGGGGGTCGGGGGGGCTTTTCTGGGGCGTTGGGGGGGCTTCCAGGGCTGCCGGAGTCAGGCCTCTTCGCTTCTGCTCTGGGTCCCGGAGCAGGGTGCGTGAGCGCAAGTATCTCTTGCTGTTGCGGGAGTCTGACTTGGGTGCAAAAAGTTGGGGTTTTTTTGCTCTGAAAATGCCCCTGGGTTTTGGTTCGGGGATGGGAAGGTGCGTGCCAAGCCAGGAGGACGATTCTGGAGGGCTGGGGGAGGTAGTCACCACGGGCAGGCTGGGGAGATGGATGCTTGCTGCTTTGTCCGCAGCCCTACGTGGGTTTTAGCCGGCTCTGGCTGCAGCTCAGCAGCTCCCCGCTGTCCGTGCTCTGCTTGCAAGGCGCATATACTGGTCACCAGTTGGGATGCGAGGGCTGGGTCGCCAGTGTCCCCTCACCCCTCGCTGCGGCTCCCCCAACTCCCTGCTGGGGTTGGTGGGGGCCGGCTGGCTCCGAGGAGCTGATGCCGTCCCAGCGGGGCTGGAGAAGGTGCTGCTGAGCATCTCCCGGGGCGTTGCTGGCAGGCAGTGTGTCCGTCCTCGTCTCTGCAGAGACTTTTGGTGCTGCCAGGGTCTGGGGCACAGGCTCGCGGATCGGAGCCCGGCAGCTGCCCGCTCGTGGGGGGTGCGGATGGGCGCTGCCATGGCGCGGGTCGGCCCCCGGTGCTGTGGGAAGAGGGGCTTTGCCGGGCTGGGGGGCTGAGGGGCTGCCCGGCCGGGGGCTGCCCTGTGCCCTCTGCTTGTGCCAGGGCCGCCCCTTCGCTGTGCCACGCTGCTGGGCGACTCGTGGCGTCAGGGAACGGAGACAAAACCAACTTGGAGGGACGGCAGATGCTTCCCGAGAGGGGGGGGACACACGGGTGTATCGTCCTTGAGTGTACCGTCCCCGAGCGCCGGCTTTCTCTTCCCCTTCCCTGCCCTTTTCTCATAATCCCCTCCCAAGAGGAGTTTCTGCTGGGAAAGCACCTTTAACGTTGCAAGACTGACACTTCACCGTGCGGGAGGAGGCACAACTTGAAACCTCCCGAAATAATGGGCTGCGGGGCGTTTGCTGGCCTTCCTCGGGCCAGCGTTTGCGGCTCTGTAGCCCGGTGCTCCCAGGGCTTCAGGAAAGCTGCTCCCTGCTCCCTGCCTGCTGCTGGGCGCAGGGCCGGGCTGCGTTCCCAAACAGCAGCCCGCCTCTCCCGCAGCTCGGGCCGTGCCGATCACCGGGAACGGGTCGCTTCGGAAACCGCCAGCTCTTAGGGGGCAGTAAGGACCCTCGGAGAGGGAGGCCGACGGGGATTTTCCCCCGTTTGGGGCTGAGCCGAGTGTTGCGACATCAGGCTGGAAGCAGAGAGCTGCCCTTGGGGTGCTAACGGGTGGGAAGGGGATGCTGCCCTCCGGCCACCCCGGCCCGCGAGCGCCCAGGTTCACGGCTCTCTCCTCTCTTCCAGGGTCCTGCGGAGCGGCGGCGGTGGTCCCCAGCGGATGGGAGGATGGTTGTTCTCAGGCAGTTTGGGCTGCTGCTCTGGAAGAACTACATCCTGCAGGTAGGCTGGCGCCGCGCTCTCGGGGGGCTGCCCCTCTCATCGCTACGCGTGGGTACGTCAGAGCTTGCCGGGGGGCTTGATCCTCCGGCAAACCTTCACCGTGGGCCCGAGGCGTCTCCTGCAGGAAAACGGATCCGTTTGTGCACGCGGTGGCGTCCCTGTGCCGGGCAGGGCTGCGTGCTCCGTCGTCCCTGTCCCCTCCGGTGCACACTGCGCCTTTCCCTCCTCCTGCATCCTGCAGTTCAGCTCCCCCTTCTTGTGGAGCGGGATGACCCAGGCACCCCCCCATGGGACGGTGGCTTTCCAGACCTGTCCTGTCACACAGCCTCCTCCGGAGGTGGCGATTGCTGCACGGCGCCTGCAAACCCACCAGGGCCCTCTGTTACTGCCTCCAGCCCTCAGAAGTAGCTTTTGGGGGGCTTAAAAAAAAAATCAAACTACCTTCAAGAAAGATGAGGAACTGCTAGAAAGAGTCCAGAGGAGGGCAACAAGGATGATGGGGGGACTGGAGCATCTCCCCTAGGAGGGAAGGCTGAGGGAGCTGGGCTTGTTCAGCCTGGAGAAGAGAAGGCTGAGAGGGGACCTCATCACCACCTACAAATATCTCAAGGGTGGGGGTCACGAGGATGGAGCCAGACTCTTCCCAGTGGTGCCCAGCGCCAGGCCAAGGGGCCATGGGCACAACCTGAAGCAGAAGAGGTTCCAGTTGAACGGGAGGAAGAACTTGTTGAGTGTGAGGGTGCTGGAGCCCTGGCCCAGGCTGCCCAGGGGGGCTGTGGAGTCTCCTTCTCTGGAGATCTTCAACCCCCGCCTGGCCGCTGTCCTGTGCCCCCTGCTCTGGGTGAGCCTGCTTGGGCAGGGGGGTGGCACTGGGGGAGCTCCGGGGGGCCCTGCCAGCCCCGGCCAGTCTGTGGTTCTGTTGTGCTGGCATCTGCTCCCAGCCCCGCTCGCTGCGTGGTGGCTGGCCAACGGCCGGGGATTTTGGGGCCTCCTCGCCCTGCTGGCCAGCGGGGTCTCGCTTCCCAGCAGCGTGCGGGCGCTCCGGGGCGGAAGCTGCGGCTCTGCCGGGACCCGGAGCCGGTCCTGGCGGAAGAGGAGGGAGCAGAGATCGCCGCAGCCGGGCTTTACGCTTTCAGTCACCCTCTGTAGATCAGCACGGCGTCGCCTCAAAAATAAACAAAGGGAAGAGGGAAGGGCTGGCGGGGCTGCCTGCGCCCGGCCTTCCGGCAGGCGGTGGGGCTCGGATGTGACCGAAGGGGCTGGTGGCAGGGCTTGGATGTGACCGAAGGGACGCATGGCAGGGCTCGGATGTGACCGAAGGGACGGGCGGCGGTGCTGGTTGCAGTCAGGAGCGTGCTCCATGGGTGTGCGTGACGGCCAGCCCCGTGCATCCCACCTTGTACACCCGGGCATGTGTAGGACAGTCCCCCGTCCCCTCGGCAGGGGAACAGCATCTCCTCCTGGGTGTGCTTTGGGCTGGGGGCACCGCTTGCCGTGTTTGCTGAGGCCGCAGGGTGACTGGGATCTACTGTGCCAGAATACAGCCCGGAGTCTTTGCTCCCCTCCACCCAAAAGATGAGCTCCTGATGAAGGTGTAGAGCTCCCAAGCCATCGTCACCCCGGTGTGAAGATGGACGTGGGGACACGTGGCTCGCTCGGAGCTGGGGCAGCCCTGGCTGGGCGAAGGTAGCGATTAGGGATGAGTGTCCCCGTCACCTCCGGAATACGGCAGCTTAAATGACTTCTGCGGCAGCGAAAGCCTACGCTGGCAAATGTGCATTAGCCTGTGGTTCAGGGAGGCAGGCAACTGTTCTGGAGGCAGCCCAGGAGACCGGGAGAGGGTTAATGGGACAGTAAATCAGCGGGAGGCAGCTGGTCTGCCAGAGCTGCCTTGGGAAACCATCAGACATCCGCAACGTTCGCTTTTATGAGCCTGGCCTTTGGAAAGGCTCCTTTTTCCCTGCCCGCTGGGAGCAGGGGCTGGGGGCTGCGGTGGCTCGTCCCTGGCTGCGGTCGGAGCCGGCAGCTCCTCCCGGGGGCAGCCCGGAGAGGGGATTCTGGCTTTGGCAGGGGGTGCTGAGAGCTGGGGCCAGGCGGGGAGCAGCCGTACGCCCCCGTGCCCCCTCCTGACAAAGCGGCCGAGAGCCAGTCCATCCCAGCTGCAGGGCGGACGGTCATAGAATCACAGAATCACTTTGGTTGGAAAAGCCCTTTAAGATCGTCGAGTCCAACCTTTAACCTAACCCTGCCATCCCACCGCTAAACCCTGTCCCTCAGCACCTCATCCATCCTTCTTTTAAATCCCCCCAGGGGTGGGGACCTGACCACCTCCCTGGGCAGCCCATTCCAGAGCCTGACAGCCCTTTGGGGAAGGAATTGTTCCCCATGCCCAACCTCACCCTGCCCTGGCACAACTTGAGGCTGTTGCCCCTCGTCCCATCGCCCCTTCCCTGGGCAGCCCCTTCCCGAATGCCGCTGCTTCTGCTCTGGGCGCGTGGTCCAAGCGGAGCAGCCGTGCCTGCCTGCGCCCGGAGCTGCTCCCCGCCGCCGGGGACGTCCCGTGGGCTGTCACTGCCGCCGCTGAGGTTTGGCGTGGCCTGCTGCGCTGGGGCCTGGCTGGGCAGGAGGAAATCGGGCGGCTGGGTCCAGGTTTCACCTCTCCCACCCAGACCTGGCCCCTCCTGCGCTGGGGCTGGGGCTGAGCCGAGCCCTCCTGCCCATGGCGGGACCTGGCTGGGCGCTGGGTGCTGCTCCCTCGCCCATCCCCGCCCCAGCTGGGTGATGCAGCTTCGCGGGAGCAGCCCGGTGCTCACCGGTGCGAGCGAGCATGATCTCTGCAGCGATTTTACGAGCGTAAATCCATCGGTCAGCAGCGTGTCCTGGCCCCTGCTGCAAAGCAGCTCAGGTGGGTCGTGCCGCGGGGACGCGGGCGTGCGCGGCGCCGGTCAGGACCCCGCTCCCCTGCCCCTCCGGTCAGCAATGACCCCGGTTCCCTGGGACAAGCGGAGTTTTAAATGCTAATTAACCTGGGTTGGATGCTAATTAGCCTGGGTTGGTGGCCAGTAGCAATTGGGAAGTTTGCAGGACTGGTAGCCCTGGGGGAATCGGCTGGAGGGTCGTGCTCCGGCTTGGCTGCCCCAGTGCATTCACTGGACTCGAGTTTGTTGTCTGGTTGCTTGAAGCTCAATTAAAAATAATAAAGGAGCCACCCTGCTTAGTGCGGGCGGGCCCTGGGGTGGAGGCTGAGCCGGGGGGGTACGCTCTCCGTGCTCCACCAGGGCACCGACGGCTGCAGCCAGAGGCTCTGCCAGGTCCCATCCTGGTCTGGGGTGCAGAGCCCGTGTCCCAGTAGGATGCTGGGCTCCAGCAGAAAAAACTTCACGGACTGCATTAGCTTTGCCGTGCTTCACCTCCCCGCTGCTTCCCCGTCCCAGCCTCTCCTTTAATGCCAGCGCTTTTAGCTCCCAGCCCTGGCAGTGTTGGGCGAGGTGGCTCTGCTTTGGTGACCGCTCCGCTCTCCGGGCCGCGGCCGGTCCCACGGCACGGGGGCTCCTTGCGGGAGTGGTTCTGTGAGCCCCGAGTGCTGCCGGCCCCTGGGCAGACCCCGTGGCACAGGGAACGGGCAAACGGGTGGCGCGGCTCGCATCCTCCGGGGAAGGCTCTGCTGGAGAGGGTGGTTTGAGATGGAGCGGTGCTTAGGGAAGGGGACGCCTTGGCTGGAAAGTCCTGAAGGATGCGGGAACTGGTGCAGCGTTGTTCCTCGGGCTCTGCGGAAAACCCCGGATTGTGAAACCTTGGGGAATGCAAGAATTCTGCGACGTGGCGTTTGCGCACCCTGACCCCCGTTCCTGCGTTTGAGCCGCCTTCGGTGTTTACTTACTTTTTTTTTTCATCTTAATGTTTCCCGCAGAAACGGCAGATCTTGGTGACGGTCATCGAAATCTGCCTGCCGCTGCTCTTCGCTGCCATCCTGATAGCGCTGCGGCACCGGGTGCACTCCATCAGCCACCCCAACGCCACCATCTACCCCCCGGAGCCCGTGGATGACCTGCCGGGCTTCTTCTACCGCCGGCACCCCAGCAACCCCTGGGAGCTGGCGTACGTCCCCTCCAACAGCAGCGCCGTCAGGAGCATTGCCGAGGCGGTGGAGAGAGCCTTACCCATCCACATCAGAGGTGAGCAGGGGCTGGGGGCTGCAGCTTCCACCCCAGGAATTGGTATGGATTTTTACTCTGATAAATCATGGAATCACAGAATGGTTTGGGTTGGCAAAGCCCTTTCAGCTCCCCCAGCCCAACCCTTGCCCTCCCCCTGCCATCCCACCCCCAAACCCTGGCCCTCAGCACCGCCTCTGCCCGGCTGTTAAATCCCCCCAGGGCTGGGGACTCGACCCCTTCCCTGGGCAGCCCCTTCCAGCCCCTGACAGCCCTTTGGGGAAGGAATTGTTCCCCAGGCCCAACCTCACCCTGCCCTGGCACAACTTGAGGCCGTTGCCCCTCGTCCCATCGCCCCTTCCCCGGGACATCCTGACGCTCTGTTCCAGGGATGCATCGATGCTACCAGAACTTCCAGGCAATGGCTTTATTTTTGTTTCACTAAAGCCGCAGGATTTTGTCTTGATTTTTGCTCACGTTTTGTTGCAGTTTCAGTCTAGGAAAATACTGCCCTAAAATAGTAAAGAACGTGGCTGTCGCTTCCCCGAGACAAAGTATTTTTGGAAATCCTGTTGCACAGAAAATTTTAGCACTTCATGTTCCAAACTGAAGATCACGTTAGGGTTTTTTTCTGAAAGGAGAGCAGACTCCTGCTCTTGAGGAGGAGGAATCCTCTGGGTGCCCCAGGGCGGGTACAGCAGCATCCCCTATAAATCCCCCATGCCTTGCCCGGCTCTGGCTGGGCGCATCCCTCGTGGCTTGGACCCAAATGGTGGTTTCGGTGGCGGCTGAGCATCGTCCCGCCTTGCGTTGCCGCGCTCCCCGCCTGCACGTCTGCCTTTCCCCCCCCCGCAGCTCAGGGCTTTGCCTCGGAACGGGACTTTGAGGAGTATGTCAAGACGGACAACCGCTCGGGCAGCGTGCTGGCCGCCGTCGTCTTCAAGCATCGCTTCCAGCAGAGCACGGCCCCGCTGCCCCTCCAGGTACACGATGGGGGGACGTGGGGGGACACGGGGGACCCTCCCTCCCTCCCTCCTGTGACGCCCTCTCCGTGCCCCTTCCAGGTCGACTATGAGCTGCGCTTCAAGTACAGCCCGAGGAACGCCCCGCGGAGCGAGCAGACGGGCCTGAACCCCAACCTGGACCGGGACTGGCACACCAGCTACCTCTTCCCACTCTTCCAGCTGCCCGGGCCCCGGGAGGCCAAGTTCGCCGATGGGGGGACGCCGGGTGAGGGCCACCTCCCCCCTGCCGCGGGCACCTCACGGCCAACGAGACGGGCGGCGTTCTCCGTGCAGCAGCTCGGCTCATTACAGAGATTGGCTGAGCTTTTAAAGAAATAGTTTAATTTTTAAAAATTAATTATTTTAAAAAATTAACTGATTTCACTTATATCAAGATTTTTAATATTTATTATATTATTATTTATAATATTTATTTACGTTTTATCCCGTGTCCTTGGGCGCTGCTGGCCTCTGGGTTCCTCTGCTGAGCGGGGCTGGATAGGCATAAATTTTACTTACGTGACTTTTTTTAAAATTTAATTTTTATTTTTTTTTCCTTTTACCTTTTTAATGGAAAATTTATTTCAGCATCCAGCATTTCAGCTCGGTGTTTATCACGCTGCTTAACTGCCTTAGCAGCAGAGAGAGCGGTTCCGTGGCCCGAGCGTAGGTGTTCAAGGAGAGCCCAGCCCCTGGCCAAGCAGGGGGACCTGATTTTTTGGGAGCTTCCTCTGCGGCTTCAAAGGGATATTTCCCTGAGCTGGGTTTCTCCTTCCGTCGTCCAGCAGCCGTGCCAAGGAAAAGATTGGGAGGCTGAGAACGCGGGGGAATGGGTTTGGCTCGCACGGTGTAAATAGATGGGAGCCCGAGAGGGCGATACCTGGGGGTTTGAGTGATCTGCAGCCAGGGTGACCAGCAGCTAGGGTGGTCCTTGGGTGAATTAGTTGATATAAAACGTGGTTCGTCATCTCGTATCCTTACTTCTTCCGTCGCTGTCCGGGTCATTTTCAGCAGCCGAGGTGCAAAGCGCTCGCTGGGGGCTTTGTGAGCAGAGCTTGAGTTCCAGCCAGGAGGCAGAGCTCCCGCGTAGCCACGAACTGGTGGAAAATTAAGAATCTCCCACTGGTTTCTCATGCACAACAGTTTAAGCCCAGGGTGTGAGTAACGGGGTGTATTCTTCCTCACCGAAACCTGCGCGGTGTCCCGTGTTCCCTCGGGTTACGAAGCAAAAGGGACAGGATGCGAGCGCAGCGACGCTGGTGGGGGTTGATGGCGATGGAGAAGCTCCCCCCTTGCAGAACGGCGACTGCTGGTCACTTGGAATTTTCCTGCCAGCTTTTAAGTGATGATTATGAGAGACTCGCATCGGTGCGACGTAAATCCCCCCCGCGCCCCTCTGTGCCCGCAGGAGGGTGTCAACGGTGGCGTTTATTCTGCTTTTCCTCCAGTTCTTTTCATCTTCCCCCTTCTTCTTCTTCAAGCAATCCCTCCCGCAAAGGCCGTTTCTCTCCTTCTGCCCACGCTCCCCTCCAAAACCCGGACCCGCCTCTATTCCCCCGTCTCGTTTTTGCCGCGCAGGCTACATCCGAGAAGGTTTCCTGGCGGTGCAGCACGCGGTGGACCGGGCCATCATGCAGTACCACGCCAACGCCAGCGCCGCCGGCCTGCTGGAGAACGTCACGGTGGTGGTGCAGCGCTTCCCCTACCCGGCCTACGTCAACGACCTCTTCCTCCTCGCCATCCAGAACCAGCTGCCCCTCCTGCTCATGCTCAGCTTCACCTACACCTCGCTCAACATCGTCCGCGCCGTCGTGCACGAGAAGGAGAAGAAGCTGAAGGTAAGACGTGAGCGGTGGGACGTCTGGGCGCCCCCCTCCCTCTGCGCTGTTTCCCAGCGGATGCTGCCTTTAAATTGGGAACAAAATCATAGAATCATGGAATGGTTTGGGTGGGAAGGGACCCCCAGAGGTCACCCAGCCCAACCCCCCTGCAGGAGCAGGGACACCTTGAACCAGATCAGGTTGCTCACAGCCCCGTCCAACCTGGCCTGGAATGGTCCCAGGGATGGGGCCTCCACCCCCTCTCTGGGCAACCCCTGCCAGGGTTTCACCACCCTCAGTGTAAAGAATTTCTTCCTTAGATCCGGTCTAAACCTCCTCTGGTTTAGTTTAAAGCCATTACCCCTTGTCCTGTCACAGCTGGCCCTGCTAAAAAGATTTTGTTGGGGTTGGAGCCAGCGAGCAGGAGGTGGGGATGGCAGCAGATTAGCAAGCTCCGGGGAGGAATGTCGCTAATCCTGCCTCCGGGACGCGGCTCCGCTCTCCTTGCTGGGCGGCCAGGGCTGCTGGCCCAAAGGGCTTGGTGTTCCCAGGGTGGCTTGGAGAGGGGGCAACAATTCAAGAGTTTTGTCGACGCAAGAGTTGCGCACATGGGAAGCGAGATTTTTGTCTTTTGGATGTGGGAACCCGTGTGTCCGAGTCGTGCTGTGGGGCGGCTGGAGCTCGGCCTCCCCTGGCCGTGGGCTTCTCCCGCCCGCCGCCGGGTGGCCACCATGGCCCCGCCAGCATCAACCTGCTGCGGTTTTGGGTCCAGCTCAGCTCCCTGGGGAGATGCTCTCCTGTGGTGGCAGCAGCCCCTGCCCAGGAAGGCGGGGGACACGGTGTGACACCAAAGGCTGCTCAGGACCACTCGGGTGGGACCTGGGGCTGCCACCTCCCTCGCCAGATCTGCAGGGCAAAGCCACCGCCACCCTGACTGGGGCCACCACCTCGCCCCCGGCCGTGGCCGGGCAGTGTGGGTGCAGCCCCCAGTGACAGCGTGTCCCCCCCCCGCAGGAGTACATGCACATGATGGGCCTCAGCAACTGGTTGCACTGGAGCGCCTGGTTCCTCATGTTCTTCCTCTTCCTCCTGGTGTCCGTGTTTTTCGTCACGGTGCTCTTCTGCGTCAAGGTGAGTGTCTTTCCCCAGGCCACCGTCCTGCAGGCCAGAAGCTCTGTGCTGGCAAGGCACGGGACGATGTGGCTCCTCTGGAGTTGGCCTTTTCCAGAGCCGGGTGGGCAGAGCTGCCCCCCAGAGCTGCCCTCCATGGCAGGGGTGAGCTCCCCCAGAGGGGGCTGAGGGGCAGGAGCCCCATGGGCACCAGGGGGGGCGCAGGCAGTGCCATGCAGAGCAGGACCACCCCGCTCCTGCAGCCCTGCGTGCCCTTGGAGGGACTTGGGCTCTGCTCTCTGCTCGTCCCCACACCGTGAGGAGCAGGAGGAGGCTGCCTGGGTGCCGAGCAAGGTGTCCCCTTCCTCCCAGACCCTGCCTCACACAAGGGCAACCCGTATTTCTTCCCTCTGGAGGGGTCTAGGAGGGCCTGGGGGTTCTCACCCATCTCCCAGTTTGTCTTTAACCCCTGGAGAGCACCGGGTCTCGGCTGCCCACCCGTGCCTGCAGCTCCGGTCGGCTTCGCCAGCCCTGGCCGTAACCAGATTTTCTCGGCAGGTGAGCGAACAGGGAGCGGTGCTCACCAACAGCGACCCCACGCTGGTGTTCACCTTCCTCGCCATCTTCTCCATCTCCTCCATCTCCTTCAACTTCATGGTGAGCACCTTCTTCTCAAGAGGTGAGTCCCTCCCCGGCTGCCTCCTTGCACTGCTGCCCCCCGGGGCTGGGGGTGCGTTACGGGCCTCGTGCTGTACAATCTTTGGTTAGTTTTGGTTGGGAGGCAGCTCTGGAGGTCACCGGGCCACCCTGCTCGAAGCAGGGCCTGCTCCAGAGCTAGGTGAGGTTAGGGCTCTGCACTGGATACCTTGCTTCGACATGCGAGGGGGGCGGGGGGGCTTTCTTCCCTTTTTTGGCTGCATTTTCCCCACGGTGCATGGGAAGGGATGCGTGTACTGTTGCTTCCCAAACCAAGGCTTGAATCTCCACTGGTGGAAAGCTGGTGAGAAATACCCGGTGCCGTCACCGTATTATTGACGTTTTCCCTCCCGCTTTTCTCTGTGCTGGCAGCAAACGTCGCAGCCGCTGCTGGCGGCTTCCTCTACTTTTTCTCCTACATCCCTTACTTCTTCATCTCGCCCCGCTACGACCTGATGTCCCACAGCCAGAAGCTGGCGTCCTGCCTCATCTCCAACGTGGCCATGGCCATGGGTGCGCAGCTCATAGGCATGTTCGAAGGAAAAGGTGAGCAAGTCCCTCCCGTCCCTCGGGAGAGGAGCCAGGCTTTTTTTGTGGTGGGCTGGGGCTGGCTGGCGCGTGGTGTGAAGGGTGGAAAGAAGTCAGGGACAAGCACTTCCCGGCTCCTAACGAGAGCGGGAGGGCTAATTGCTGATTGCACCCACAGGTCTGACCAGCACTGGGGCTCTGCTTCTCCGAGCCCGTGCCCCTGGTGGTCTGGGTTGTGCAAAACACCGTCATTGCTTTAATTGCCCAGTGAATTCGGTTCCAAGGGACGGGAATCCCATTGCATTCCCTCCTTCCCAATGTATATCTTCAATTTCTGTGTTAATAAGAATTTGCCGTTGGTTCCAGCAGCGGCCATGCTATTGCAAAGCGGTGGCGGAGGGGCAGTGGCTGGAGAGGAGTTTGCTTCTTCCCAGGGCAGTTGCAGAAGACGCGGTGGAAGACGCGTGGTGGGGTGGGGAGCCTCGAGATGTCGGTGTGCCTTCTGCTGTGGCTTTCCCTCCATCTTTGGAAGGGACCGTAGAGCCGCACGCACGCTCCTCGTTAGCGAGCAGTGAATTGGGAGAGGGACGCTATCTGCGGGTCTTGGGGAGCCCGTTGTCCTTCTGGGGGTGCAGAGGTAGGCAGTGCCCCCCGTGCGTTGCAGGGACCGGCATTCAGTGGAGGGACCTCATGAAGCCCATCAGCGTGGACGACAACTTCACCTTGGCCCAAGTGCTGGGGATGCTGCTCCTGGACTCGCTGCTCTACGGCATGGTGGCCTGGTACGTGGAGGCCGTCTTCCCAGGGGAGTACGGCGTGCCGCAGCCCTGGTACTTCTTCCTGACGGTGAGCACTGCTTGCGCACCCCTTCCAGCGGGCATCGCTCGGGCATCGCTCGGGCATCGCTCCCGCTTCTGTGCCGCGTGGCGGGCTAGGCCAACGTACGAGGCTGCCCCTCCTGGCCTCCAAAATCAAAGGGTCTGCCACATATGCTCAGGAAAGGCTGCTGCAGCCGTGGTTTTTGACTGAATAGGAAGGTCTGCTCGGCTCTAAACCTGTGTCCCAGCGCTCCTCGGGGTGCAGGGTGGTGTTAAGTGTCCCCCCACGCAAGAGCACTGGGGAGAAGCCCCAGCTGCGAGCGACCAGACCCAGTGATTTCACACTACCCGGGGCGGGGGGGGGTGACTGCCACCCCGCCAGCTGAGCCCCCCTCGCTCTGCCCGGGCAGATGCTTGGCACCATCGGCAGCGCTGGGCTGTGGCTGCGGCGGGCACTGCTGCCCAGCTGGGTGCTGAGCATTCCAACAACCAGTTTGGATCTCGGGGCCCTCATTATCTGATCAGGAAGTTTTTCCTCCTCCCCTCTAAATTCCTTACCCCTGCGTGGTTTTGTTCCGGCATCCCGCTCCCTCTTGCAGCGAGGCCAGGGTAGCAGAGGGCAGGTTTAGGCTGTATATTAGGAAAAACTTCTTCACCCAAAGGGCTGTCAGGCTCTGGAAGGGGCTGCCCAGGGAGGTGGTCGAGTCCCCATCCCTGGGGGGATTTAAAAGAAGGATGGGTGAGGTGCTGAGGGCCAGGGTTTAGTGGTGGGACGGTAGGGTTGGACTTGATGATCTTAAAGGGCTTTTCCAACCAAAGTGATTCTGTGATTCTATTCTATGATTCTATGAGATGGAGCTGTCTGCCAAAAGCCACGAGTTTGGGGGTCCAGGGGCTGTTGAATTTCTGTTTCCACAGGGATTTAAGGTCCCAAACACTTTTATTTTCATTCTTGGAGAGCCCGGTTGAAAAAAAAAGGCCGTTATTGCAGCAGCTGGACCCCAGGCCTTTTGTATTTAGCGCGTGCCAAGGCTCTGGCGGGGGGGCCTCCGCTGCGTCGGCTTTCCTGGGCAGGGTGCTTCTGCCTGGGCAATTCTGCTTCTCACCGAAGCGCTGACCTTCTCCAGGGGGATGAGGGTGGGACGAGGTGCCCGTGCAGCCACGGGCAGCGCTGCCGTCGGGGAGAAGCAGGGGAAGGCAGCGGGGCGGGAGGAGCAGTTTCCCCTCCTGGCTGAGCCGCCTGCTGAAATGCGCTGGCTGGCGATTCCCGGGAGCGGTCTTGCAGATCCATGGGAGGCGTTTGTGTGGGAGGAGGAGGAGGGAGAGCTGGGGGAGAAGAGGTGGTCTCTGCCCGTGCCTGAGTTTCCCTCTTTGCCGCCTTCCGTCAGCCCTCGTACTGGTGCGGGCGCCCCAGGACTGTCGTGGGAAAAGAGAAGGAGGAGGAGGAGGACCCCGAGAAAGCCCTGAAGAGCCAGTTCATCGAGGAGGAACCCGCTGACCTCGTCTCAGGCATCAAAATAAAGCACCTTTCCAAGGTACCGACCGCCCGGCACAGCGCGAAGGCGTCGCAACGCCGGTTTTGTACAAACCCCTGCCCGCGGGCAGCGTCCTCGGCGTCCGGGTGCCCTCCTTGCCCGTGGGCTGGCGTGCGAGGTACCTTCAGGCGTGGTGGCATCCGTATTTAACCTGAATTAGACCTCCCGCCGAACGCCGGCACAGCGTGAGCCTTCGTGGGCTTCGGCTGCGGGTGGGGCGGAGCGGTGGGAGCGCCAACCCCTGCCCGTGATCTCCGCAGGTCTTCAAGGTGGGCAACAAGATGAAAGAGGCAGTCAAGGACTTAACGGTGAACATGTACGAAGGGCAGATCACTGTCCTGCTGGGACACAACGGCGCCGGGAAGACCACCACGCTGTCCATGCTGACGGGTAGGGGCCGCATCCTGCTGCGGCGCTGGCGTGCGCAGGGGAGGGCTGATGCCTGGAGGGGCAGAGCGGAGCCGAGCCCCGTCTCTGAGGCTGGGGAGGGTTTTTGGCTTTTCCCTGGAGCACCGTCAGTTCAGTGAGCGCTTGGCCAGGGGTGGTGGGGTATCGAGAGGCACGGCGCTGCCTGGGGAGGCGGAGGGAGCGTGGGGGTCCCTGCTCAGCCCTCCACGAGGGTGGGATCAGGCGGTGGGGGAGATGACAGCCAGGCTTCGTGTTGGAGAGCCCCGGGAAGAGAGGGGGCCCGCTGTGAGATGGGTCTCTGCAGGCTTCATCGTGATAAGGCGGGGGGGGGACACGGGCCAAGAATGGGTTGCCTTCATTCCTGAGCTGCCGAGCTGCGGGCAGCCTGTTTTGGCACGGTGGGCACGGTGACCTTCAGTGGTCCTTTCTGCCCTGTTGCCTGTCACTGTGCTGCTCCTGCCAGCCCCGTGGTGCTCACGGGACCTTCCCTGGAGCTCTGCCCTGGCCTTGCCCGCTTCCCTGCCCGCTGCCTCCTTGCCTGCCTGCTCTGGCAGCACGGCCAGCTCCACCTCCCACCTACGGGTGCAGGAGAGCGCTGCCATGCCCTGGCTCCAGCGAGGGACTTTTTGGCAGAAAGCTGCAGGGGGGGGGTGGGGGGTGTGCTCGGCAGGACCCCCGCCTTTCCGCCGGCTCTTTGCCGCCCAGGGTTGTCCTCAGCCCTGGGCCCAGGCGGCTGCGTCTCGCTCCTCCCAGGTCTGCACTCCCCGACGAGCGGGCAGGCGTACATCAACGGCTACGAGATCTCCCAGGACATGGTCCTGATCCGCCGCAGCCTGGGCCTCTGTCCCCAGCACGACGTCCTCTTCGACAACATGACGGTGGAAGAGCACCTCCACTTCTACGCAGGGGTGAGCGTGGCGCTTGCTTGGGGGGGGGCACGGCGCTTGGGGGGATCGAGGGGAGCACGGCCGGGCCCTGGGAGCCAGCCCTGGGGGAGGCACCCTGCAGCCACCCTGTGGCTCCCCAAATCCATCAAGTGGGGCCAGAGGAGGCCCCAGAAATGATCCGAGGGTGGAACCCCTCTGCTATGGGGACAGGCTGGGAGAGTTGGGCTTGTTCAGCCTGGAGAAGGCTCCAGGGAGACCTGACTGCAGTCTTTCAGTACTTAAAGGGGGCCTATAACATGGGGACAGACTTTTTAGCAGGGCCCTAGCGACAGGACAAGGGGTGATGGTTTTAAACTGAAAGAGGGGAGATTCAGGCTGGATATAAGGAAGAGATTTTTTGCGCCGAGGGCGGTGAGGCACTGGCAGGGGTTGCCCAGAGAGGGGGTGGAGGCCCCATCCCTGGGAACATCCAAGGCCAGGTTGGACGGGGCTGTGAGCAACCTGATGTGGTTCAAGGTGTCCCTGCTCCTGCAGGGGGGTTGGGCTGGGTGACCTCTGGGGGTCCCTGCCAACCCAAACCATTCCATGATTCTATGATAAGCAGAACAGCCCCTGCCTCCTTTCCGCCTTGCCTGCAGGCAGGAGCTGCTTGCCTGGCCGATGGGGTGGAGGGTCACGGGCAGCGTGGCTCCGTGGACCCCCCCCAGCTGTGCCAGCTCCTACAGGGTTGGGCAGGCGCCCACCTCTGCGCTTCCCCGCTTTCCTGCCTGGCTGGGGAGGAGGGATGTGGTGGGGTTTAGCAGCTGATGTGGTGGGAAGGGTCTTTGCCAGATTCACTTGCCAGCCCGCAGCAGGCGGGCTTAACCCTCCCTTCCCCCTGGCAGCTGAAGGGGTACCCACCCTCCAAGTGCCCCGAGGAGATCAGCCACATCCTGAGGATCCTCAACCTGGAGGACAAGCGCCGCTCCCTGACCAAGGCGCTCTCCGGCGGCATGAAGCGCAAGCTCTCCATCGGCATCGCCCTCATCGGGGACTCCAAGGCAAGCGTCTTCCCTGGGGCTCGCCTCGAGCCTTTCTCCCTGGGGCCAACGGTGGTCCTTCTAGTGGCCCTGAGGTTGTTCCTCGCCCGTGGTGAGCCTGTGGGAGATGCAGGGGCAGCGAGGAGGGGGCAGGAGCGCCCCCACAAAGGGGGACAGCTCTGAGGACAGTGCCCTGAGGCTGCAGCGCAGCTCTGCTGCCCCCCGAGCAAGAGCACCACATGCACGTTGCGAGGTCAAGGCCCCTTCTGGGCCCTGGGCTTGCCACCTCCTGTGCCTCTCCCGGCCCTTTTTGACCAGCACCCATCTCCTGAGTGCAGGTGGTGATGCTGGATGAGCCGACGTCAGGGATGGACCCAGCTTCTCGCCGGGCCACGTGGGACCTCCTGCAGCAGCAGAGGAGCAACCGCACCATCCTGCTGACCACCCACTTCATGGATGAGGCTGACCTGCTGGGGGACCGCATAGCTATCATGGCCAAGGGCGAGCTGCAGTGCTGCGGCTCCTCGCTCTTCCTCAAGCGTAAATATGGTAAGGGAAGAGCAGGCGGGCCGCGCTCGCTGCCTCCTCCTTGCCAGGGGGGAGCAGGAGGGGGATACAGGGCAGGGAAGGGGACCCATTGCTCCTTGTCTGGTGGCTGCTTGCTCCCCGTCGTGCTGTTCTGCCTCTTCTGAGGCCCATCCCTGCGCTTGCTTCTGCGTTGTGCCCGTGGCCCAGGCCAAGCCAGCGGTGCTCGGCGGTGCCTTGGCATCCTTCCCTGCTCCGGCTCCCCGGGGCCAGGCTGGGCTGTGATTTACCTTCCTCTCCCTTCTCTTGCCCAGGGGCAGGCTATCACATGGTGATGGTGAAGGAGCCCTACTGTAACCTGGGGGAGATCTCCCGCCTCATCTGCCAGTACGTGCCCAACGCCACCATGGAGAGCAACGCCGGGGCAGAGCTCTCCTTCATCCTGCCCAAGGAGAGCACGCACAGGTAACGCCATCGTCCCCTGCTTGCCCTCCCCGGGGGGGGGTCCCCTTGCCTGGGGGGGCTCGCTGGAAAGGGGAGCTGCTCTCTGCATCAGCGCTGGTCTCAGTTCCTCCTTCCACCGCCGTCCTCCTCCGTGGCTGCTGGCGCATGGCTCTGGTGCCCCCGTGCCCACCGCAGCAACCGCACGGGGCAGCACTGGTGCCGATAGCTGGTGACGGCTGCGGTGCCGAGGGTGGCACAAAGGAGGCAGGCTGGTTTGGCTCCAAAATCAAATGTACGGATAGCTGAGGCTGCCCGTGGCAAGGCAGAGCAGAAGCTGGAGCCCAAAAGCTGCTCTTGGGGAGGCGGGGGTGCTTAGGGCTGCAGGACCCATGCCCCGAGGGTCTTCACCTCCGAGTGCCCCCTCACGAGTGGTAGCATCTTGACGCCTCGCTTCTCCGTTCAGGTTCGAGGCCCTGTTCACGGAGCTGGAGCAGAAGCGGGAGGAGCTGGGCATCGCCAGCTACGGCGCCTCGGTCACCACCATGGAGGAGGTCTTCCTGAGGTAGGCAGGAGGCAGGCTGGCCCCGGTGGGCTCTCATCTGGGGGTGACCAGTCCCCATGTGCTGCGGCGGCGTCGGCGTCCTACGCAGCTCTCCGGGGCACGTGTTGGGTTTTATCTCTGGGGTTTGGCTTCCCCAGCTCAGAACAGCTCAATCCTTGAGTCCCCATCCCTGGGGGTATTTAAAAGATGGGTGGATGAGGTGCTTAGGGACATGGTTTAGTGGTGGGATGGCAGGGTTAGGTTAACGGTTGGACTCGATGATCATAAAGGTCTTCTTCAACCTAGACGATTCTATGATTCTCTATGATTCTATGATCTTGTCTGGGTCTGTGTTTCATCACCCGCTTTCCCTCCCGGCGCAGGGTTGGGAAGCTGGTGGACTCCAGCATGGATATCCAGGCCATCCAGCTGCCCGCCCTCCAGTACCAGCACGAGAGACGCTCCAACGACTGGGCCATGGACGACTCCAGCAGCCTGAGCGGCATGACAGATATGACGGACGACAGCGGGGCGCTCATTACGGAGGACTGCTCCAGCATCAAGCTCAACACCGGGGTGAGTGCTGGGGCGGCCGGTGCAGCGGGAACGGGGCGAGGGGCATGTGAGGGGGGCTTCTGGAGCGGGGTTACCAGGGGGAGTCTCCCCCGTGGCCGGTCTCGTTGCGTGTGGTTTGGAAGATCAAATTAAGAAGATCAAATTGGAATCTGCATCTTTAGGGCGAATCATTTTTAGGGTTGTTGGGCTTGGTCACTGCCATCCTCTCCATGTTCATCTTGAGGTCTTACAGAGGTGCTCTTGGAGGTGTCCCAGGTGGTATAAAGTGGTCGTCACCTTCTGTGGCTACATCGCTTGGGATTTCCAGCAGGGAGATGAGAAAAACTGTCTTCCTTCCCTCGCTGGGCTGGTGTTTCAGACCCTGGCAGCCCTTCGTGGCCCGCTGCCTACGCGCCTGTGATAAATTTCCCCACGCTTCTCAAGGGCACGTCTCAACGGCAGAAGGGGACAAAGATGTTTATGGGTTTATAAAAGCAAAGAAGGTGCTTGCAGGGGCTGGGCTGGGCGCTCCCGGGCGTCTCGGCCCGGCTGCTTTGGCAGGCAGCCGTGCTGCAGTAATCCTGCCCGTGAGCCTCCACGCGGGGAGGTGGGGGCACATGAAGGGTACGGCTGAAGCTGCTTTTAACACCTGAGATCCCAAAGTGGCCGCATCCCGTTGGGAAGCCGTGGAGTTTGGTGGCTGGCCCTGCTGATCCCGTTACCGGCTCGGCTGGAGAGCGGGCTCTGCTGAGGGCTACCTGCAGGACGGGGAGGTGGTTTTGGGGTCGTTCCCCCCCAGAACGCAGCTGGCAGGGCTCGCGCTGACCTGGCTTCTCCCCTCCCAGTTCTACCTGTGCTGCCAGCAGTTCTACGCCATGTTCATGAAGCGAGCCATGTACAGCTGGCGCAACTGGAAGATGGTGGCAGCGCAGTTCCTCGTGCCTCTGATCTTCACTGCCTTTGCCCTCATCGTGGCCAAGACCTTCCCGGGACCCAGGGACTCCTCCCTGCTGAGGCTGACGCTGGAGCCCTACGGCCAGACCATCGTGCCTTTCTCGGCCACCTCGGGTCTGTCGCAGAGGTTGGCGGAGCAGTACGTGGAGCTGCTGGACGCCCAGCATCAGTCGCCGCTGAAGGTGCCGGGTGAGGCTTCACGGAGCACCCATGGAGTGGGTGATGCCCGATGGGTGGGCAGGAGCCACAGGCATCTCTTGCCAGGGCCCTTGGTGTGGGTGGCTCAGGTCCCAGCTGCGCCCTATCTGACGTATCCCCTCGTATCCTCCTCTGCACGGGAGAGTCCCACAGTTGGCAGGACCCCTCCTCACCCGAGCAGAGCTCCATAACCCTGTGCTTGTGGCCATCATCGGGGCTAGGGTGGCCCACTAGGGCTGGGGCTGCTTGGGGTCTTTTCCAGTTGGCCCCAGTTAGCTCTCGTGTGATGGAGCCCCTCGTAACAGCCATGGTGTTCGGCAGGTGGCCTGGAGGAGTACCTGATCTCAAGAGCCTCCGAGGAAGGGGGAGCCTTCAACGAGCACTACATCGCAGCCGCCTCCTTTGAAGGAGCTGGGAACCACACGGTGGTCACTGCGCTCTTCAACAACCAGGCTTATCACTCCCCCGCCACGGCCCTTATGCTGGCCGACA
This sequence comes from Butorides virescens, assembly GCA_017310255.1. Classification (NCBI taxonomy): domain Eukaryota; kingdom Metazoa; phylum Chordata; class Aves; order Pelecaniformes; family Ardeidae; genus Butorides; species Butorides virescens. The sequence continues at coordinate 20,717 of JADKXX010004179.1, forward strand.
ACGCTATCTTCAGGGTACTGGCGGGCCCCAACGCCTCCATCACAGTCACCAACTACCCTCAGCCCCGCAACATCACCGAGAAGGCCAAAGACCAGCTCATGGAGTACGTCTGGTGGCATGGCGCTTGCTTTCTTGCTAGCTCTTCTGGCTTCCATGGGTGTAGACTGCCTTGGTTGTACTGGTGTCAGTGGCAGAGCCAGGCTGGAGATTCTGAGACCCAAACGTGGCTGTGATTGTACTCAGGAGGCCAGGAGAGCAAAGCTCTTACCTGCCTGAGCCCGGCAGCCACGTCACCCCATGCACATATCTCAATGGTTGGGTGCTCCCCTCTAGATGCCGGTTGGGGTTGGTTTTCCCCGGGTGCTCAGAGCCGAGGGGGCTGTAGGGCCATACACCTCATGAAATCTTGCCTCCAGGGTTTCTGAACCTCACCTGTGCAGGGAGGACGTGTGTGGGACCTCGCAAAGGCGGGATGGAGGTCTGTGGTGTGCTAGGGGGGCTGTGCATGGGAGATGCCCATCTTGTTGGGTTGTGCTTTTGTTGTGGGATGTTCCTTCCGCACGCTGGCTTGCTGGGTGAGCGTAGCCTCCACAAAAAGCAGGGTGTGGGCGTGCTGGCCCTGCGTAGCCCTCAGCATTGGTTTGTCGAGCGGTCCCTGTCCTAACCTGCCCTGCTGCTCTCCCCGCAGAGGCCAGACCGGGTTCGCCATCGCCATCAACTTGCTGTATGGCATGGCCTCGCTCGCCAGCACCTTCGCTCTGCTGCTGGTCAGCGAGCGGGCCATCAAAGCCAAGCACGTCCAGTTTGTCAGCGGCGTCTACGTGGTCAACTTCTGGCTTTCCGCCCTGCTCTGGGACATCATCAACTTCCTCATCCCTTGCGCTCTGATGCTGGTGAGTCCCCCCCTGACACCCTCATACCCTCCTGTCCTCCCCTTCCGTGGGTGCTCTGGGTCCTCTGGGGGAGGTGGGGGGGGTGTGGGTGCAGGGAGAAGGATGAGGCCACTGGCATTGTCTCAGTTAATAGAAAGGACCCTTGGTCCTGCTGGCAGCTGGGCCATGGCCAACCAGCTGGGTCAGTTGACCGCAGCTTCTGGCACCTGAGCACTTGGGTGTGGGCGCCAGAAAATCTCAAATACATGGGAGCATGGAGAGGGATTCCCCAGGTCTGCCCCTCCGCATCCCAGTCTGCAGAAAGAGGGCTTCCCTTGAGGACATGCATGGGCTGCTGGTAGGAGCCATCTGCGAGGGGCTATCGGGGTCAGTGCGGTGCTGCCTGGGCCATTGAGACAAGGAGACATCACTTGTGGCCAAGACAAACGTGCATTCTCCTCGCACTGCTGTGCCCCAGGTGATATTCCAAGCCTTTGACGTGCAAGCCTTCACCCAAGACAGCCACCTCGTTGATGTGATGCTGATCTTCCTCCTTTATGGCTGGGCCATCATCCCCCTCATGTACCTCCTCAGCTTTTTCTTCTCGGTGGCAGCCACGGCCTACACCCGTCTCACCATCTTCAACATCCTCTCAGGCACGGCCACCTTCCTCGCGGTCACCATCATGAGCATCCCAGGTGGGTCACTGCCCTCCGTGCCTGCCCAGCACTACGCCCTGCTGTCACCAAGACGATCCAGCCCCCCAGGGGACTCTTTCACCCTCGGGCTGTCCCCACACTAGCAACAACCCCTATGACAGTCCATTCTCACCCATTAAAAGTGACAAAATGTGTTGGTTTTCCTGCTGAACTTGGAAGTATCAGGGTCTTTCTCTAAGCTAACTCCAGTCTGTTGATCCTCCTGTGCTCCTCTTTCAGAGCTGGGCTTGGTGGACCTCTCCAAAACCCTGGATAAAGTCTTTCTCGTCTTACCCAATTACTGCTTGGGCCAATGCATCAGTGACTTCTACCAGAACTACGAGTTCATTCAGTTTTGCACCTCCTCTGTTGAAGCCATCTTCATCTGCAAGGCGTTCAGTGAGTCTCCGTGCTGGTCCTCACCTGCCCCTCCTGGCCATCCCACCGTGGCTGCACTGGGGGGTCTGTGGGGTGGGTGGTGGAGCTGGGCAATATGATGGGGCCTCTAACCTAACCTGGGCAGGAGCTCCAGGTACCGTTTTAAAACTGGGCAGCATTTGGCGCTCATAGGTGATCCAGTTGAGGAATCTTTTGGGGGGAAAATGTGGGCTAGGGAAAGTTTCATAGACAAGTAAAGAAATCCCAGTCCCAAGAGTGACTGGATCTCCTCTGCGTGCCTCCACTGGGCATCTTCTGCCAGATCCCCTCCAGACCTGAATCTGCTTGTGGGAAGCGTTGGAAAGAGCTGTGGGCAAGGAGCCCAGTGTGGGCTGGGATGGAGCTGAGCCTAGCAAAGCTTTGAGCTCACAGCTTTCTCTGGAGCTTATCTGCCCCTCCCCAGCGTGTGGATTGATCCAAGTCCTGGTTTTGTTCCATCCCTGCTCAGATATCAGTTACCAGATGAACTACTTTTCCTGGGAGACGCCTGGGATCGGACGATACCTGACCTCCTTGACCATCCAGGGTTTCTCCTTCCTCTTCCTCCTGTTCCTCATTGAGACAAATCTTCTTTGGAGACTGAGAACTTTGGTCTGCGGCATCTGCAGGCGGCGGAAATGGGTGAGCTGAAGTGGGGGGGGGATGTAAAGTGTCCTCCAAACCAAGCCCAGGAGTCCCTGCGAGCTGGTGACAGGCCCGCTTCACCTAAATCATCTTCCCACGGAGCATCCCTGGAGCAGGTTGCTCGGAGGGACCAACCCTGTTGAGCGTACGGGATGGCAGAGGGAGCGAGGTGTCCCCAGAGGTGGCTGATTGAAGGGATGGATCCTGCCCGGGTTGGGGACACTGGAAGGAACCCCCTTGTCCCACAGCAGCCAGGTGGCAAAGAGTGGTTTTTCTCCCCTGTGTTCAGGTGGCGCTGCTGAACAGGGTGTCTGTGCTGCCGGAGGACCGGGACGTGGCAGATGAGAGGAAGAAGGTTTTGGAGTCGCCGCCGGAACTGCTGTCATCTCTCAGCAGCCCTCTGGTCATCAAGGAGCTCACCAAGGTGAGGAGAGCGTGGCCTTTCCTGAGCATCCTGCTGCAAGCTGAGCCGTGGTCCTCACGGGGCCGGTAAAGCCACCGCTTGCCTCGCTGTGCCGTCGGGCGGTGACTGGCATGGCTTGTGCGTTGTCTCCATCAGGTCTATGACAGCCGGGAGTCCCTGCTGGCGGTGGACAGGATCTCCTTGGCGGTCAGCAAAGGGGAATGCTTTGGCCTCCTTGGCTTCAATGGAGCGGGCAAAACCACCACCTTCAAGATGCTGACTGGTGACGAGAGCATCACGTCGGGGGACGCCTTTGTGGATGGCCACAGCATTCTGGCCAACATCAAGAAGGTACGGAGGGCTGCAGGGGCGGAGGGCGGTGTTGCAAACTGTCCTGCGTCGGGCTGGGCTGGGCCACCTTGCACGTGCCTCTGAGGGGGACACGGTTGCAGTTGCCAGGGGTGGAGGTAATATCCCAGGGACGTCGCTTCCCCGTCTGGCCCAGCTCTCCGTTATCTGGCCACGTGGCAGCAGTCCCCTCTCCACTGGGATGACGGATGGAAGCCAAACCTTGCCAGGGTGGCCAACCCTTCATCAAAGGGTTTGGCTGCGTAGTTGGGAGTGTGAAAAATGTGAGTTGGTGATCACAGTCGGGTGATGGTGTCTCTAACACAAGCAGGTCAAACCCTTCCAGACCTCTGCTTGGGGTCTCCTTGCTGGGAATTGACCGCTCCCTTTGGAAAAGCAAGAGATGAGCAGGGGTCAGGCTTTCAGTTCAACCCCTGGATGCCTCTGCCGCTGTCAACCCCAGACAACGTCAGGCAAGGAGAACATGGGGAGGGTCTGCTCCAAAAGCGTGGCCCTGCTTGCTTCCTCCCCCGGGACTCTGCCTTCTCTCGGGCTCTTGTCCCCAGAGGGGACCAGGGTGTGGGGAAGGTACAGACCCTCCGGTGCTTTCCTCCTCCTGAGAGCCCGGGCCACCTGAAACGGCCCCGCACGGTGAGGAACCGCCTTGGGAAGCACAGCATGACACCAGGCAGTCGCCATCCCCAGGCTGCTCCAGCGGCAGGGGAATTTCCCTCTCGTTTCGCTGGCGGTTTCAGAGCCGCAGCTCAGTCCCCATCGCTTTGATCAAAAACCTTGCAAGAGGCTCAGCAAAGCCCTGTGGGTGCCAAGGCGCCTTCGGGCTTGGGGACACCTCCTCGCAGGGGGACCCGCCTGGGGGGGGGCTAACCCCCGTTGGGTTCCTCTTGCCCCCCAAGGTCCAGCAGCGGATCGGCTACTGCCCGCAGTTCGATGCCCTCCTGGACCACATGACGGGCCGCGAGACCCTGAGCATGTACGCCCGGCTGCGGGGCATCCCCGAGCGCTACATCGGCAGCTGCGTGGAGAACATGCTGAGAGGGCTGCTCCTGGAGCCCCACGCCGACAAGCTCGTGAGGACCTACAGGTGAGAGGAGACGTGGAAGACGCCCCATGTCCCGTGTCCTTTCCCCCCCCGGTGGGGCTCCCCCTGTGCTCATACCCCCCCAATCGGGTCCTCGGGTCTCCTTCCGCAGCGGTGGTAACAAGCGGAAGCTGAGCGCGGGCATCGCCCTCATCGGTGGTCCCCCCGTCATCTTCCTGGATGAACCCTCCACTGGCATGGACCCCGTGGCGCGGCGCTTGCTCTGGGACGCGGTGACGCGGACGCGGGAGTGTGGCAAATCCATCATCTTCACCTCCCACAGGTGACGCTTGTCCTGAGAGATCGGGGAGTGGCCGGGAGGGTGGTGGGGGTCCAGGGGATGAGACCCACCTCCAGAGCCTGGTGGGTGGGCACTCCCACAGCCGGCAGCG
>JADKXX010004183.1:0-50235 GCA_017310255.1 Butorides virescens
GAGGGCACACGTGGGACATGGGGACACACGGGGGACATGCACAGGACACACAGAGGGCACACGTGGGACATGTGGGAGACACGGGACGCACAGGGTGCACGCAAGGGACATGGGGACACAGGCAGGAGAGGGCACAGGAGGCACGTGGGACGCAAGGTGGCACAGGCACCCAGGGGACACGGGAGTCCCAGGGAACACAGAGGGGACATGCACGGGACATGCAGAGACGGGGGACGCCGGAGCCATGGGACACGCAGGAGTCACTCCTGGGACACATGGGACACAAGCAGGGGACAGTGAGGGGGTGCAGAGGCAGGGGCTGAGGTGCCACCACCACGGGGACAGCACTGTGACAGCCCTGCGCCGCGCCCCCCCCATGACCGCCCGGGAGCCACGGGCCACCCCGTGGCACGGGAAGCCGGGGCAGGCGGCCATGTCCCGGCCACCGCGGTGACCTTTGGAGCGGGGCAGGCGTGCCGAGGTGTCCCCACGTGGCGGGAGGAGCAGCCCTGGGACCTGACCCCGGGGCGTGACCCCGAGCCGGCCCCTGGCCACCCCACGGCACCGCCTGCGGCTGGGTGGCGGCCGGGACTTTGGGGACAGGTCCTGTGACAAACCCCGCGGGGTCCCGGGGGACGCGCCAGCCTTGCTCCGGGGGCCAGCAAAGCCACCCAAGGGTGACCGTGCCCTTCCCGCCCCGCCAGCCGCGTGGCCGTGGGTGGGAGGCAGAGCGGGGGGGTGCCCGGCCCCCCCAAAAGAGCACCCTGCAAAGCAGGGCCTGATCCCGCGGGGTGCTGGGCGCCCTGGGCACCCCGCAGTGGGGCACCCACGCGACTCCTCCCAGCCCCACCGGCTGCGGCCCTCATCACCCCACTGAAACGCCGCTGTGCCCTGGGGGGGCCACTGGCTCATCACCCGCCCTGTCACCCAGGGGGTCGTGCCTCAGTTTCCCCACTCGAGACTTAACAGGGGGCCCGTGGGCAGCCACCAGCCTTTCCACGCCCGGGCGCCCCAAAGCCCGGATCCTTGGGTGGGTCCTTCCAGCCTCGCAGAGGGGTGGGGGCGGGCGGGGGTTTCACTGCACGCCCCCCGTGCCGGATTCACGCCGTGGGGTAGCCCCGCTGCCCCCCCGCGGGCGGGGTGTCCCACGCAGCCCCGATTTCCCGAGGTGTCCATTAACCCGGTACTATTGGGGGATAGGGGTGGGGGGGGGGGCACGGCCGCGGTCACGCGTGGGGTGCTGAGGGCTGGCGGGGCGGGGGCTGAGCAGCCGCGCCGCTGGTGTAGTGGTATCATGCAAGATTCCCATTCTTGCGACCCGGGTTCGATTCCCGGGCGGCGCAGAACCTTTTTTTTTTTTTTTTTTTTCCCTCCTCCCCCCTCCCCGTGGGAGGCTCCACCCGCGGCGGGTGGGGGCGGTCCCCGTGGGGGCGGCCGGGAGTTGTAGTCCCCGCGCTGCGGCCGCAGCCATGCAAGCGCCGGCGGCGGCGGAGCGCAACAAGGGCCCGATCCTGGCGGTGCTGCGGGAGTGCGTGGGGCCCGGCGCCCACGCGGGACCCGGCGGCGTCCTGCGGGTGCTGGAGGTGGGGGCGGGCGCGGGGCTGCACGCCGCCCACTTCGCCCGGGCGCTGCCGCAGAGCCGCTGGCAGCCCTCCGACATCGACCCCCGGGCGCTGCGCAGGTGAGCGGGGAGCACGGGTGGGGGGCCCTGGGGAGCGCCCCTTCCCCCGCCGGCGCACCCACGGCCGCGGCGCTTGGGCTCCCCGGCTCGGGGCTGGGCTCTGTTCCGGGAAGGACCCAGTATCCAACATCCCCCAGCCGGATGCTTTATTTTTTCCCCAGGAAAAAGCCAATATTGGCTTATTGGACAGCCCAGCCGCCCCAGCGAGGAGCTTTATTTTTTTCCAGAAAAGCTTCAATATTCAAACCTCAGATGACTCAGGCTCCTCAAGTCAATGCTTTATTTTTATCCAGGAAATCCCCAATATCCAACTCCCCAACAGCCCAGGCTCCCCAGCTCAGTACTTTATTTTTCCCAGAAAAGCCCCAATATCCAACTCCCCGCCAGCCCACCCCTCTCCGGAGCGATTCCCGCCTGCAACGCGCCCAAACGCGCAGCCTGAGGGGCGGGCGCCCTCCCATTTCCCACGCACGGCCGCAACGCTCCGCGGTGACGCTGGCCATGGCTCCCAGCTCAGCAGGGCACTGGCCATGGCTCCCAGCTCAGCAGAACGCTAGCCATGGCTCCCAGCTCAGCAGGGCGCCGGCTGTGGCTCCCAGCTCAGCAGAATGCTGGCCGTGGCTCCCAACTCATCAGGGCACTGGCCATGGCTCCCAGCTCAGCAGGATGCCGGCCGTGGCTCCCAGCTCAGCAGGGCGCTGGCCGTGGCTCCCAGCTCAGCAGGGCACTGGCCATGGCTCCCAGCTCAGCAGGGCACCGGCCGTGGCTCCCAGCTCAGCAGAATGCTGGCCACGGCTCCCAGCTCAGCAGGGCGCCGGCCGTGGCTCCCAGCTCAGCAGGGCACTGGCCACGGCTCCCAGCTCAGCAGAACGCTAGCCATGGCTCCCAGCTCAGCAGGGCGCCGGCCGTGGCTCCCAGCTCAGCAGGATGCTGGCCGTGGCTCCCAGCTCAGCAGGATGCTGGCCACGGCTCCCACCCGCACGGAGGGTGGCTCGCACCTCGCTCCCCGCGCCGCGCCGCCCCGGCGAGCTGTGTCGGGCTCTGTTTATTTGCTCTGCGTCAGCGTGCGCGGGCCTGGCCGTGGCCAAATGCCCATTCCAGGCATTGCAGCGCCGGACTGGATGGGCTCGGTTTCCATTCAGGAAACAAAAATAAACCCCAGCTCTGCAGCGTGGGGAGGAATTCCCCCCCAAAAAAAAAAAAAAAAAAAAAAAAAAAAACCAGTGGGGAGGTGCCAAAATTGGCGCCCGTCCAGGGGGTTGCAGCCGGCGTCCTTCCCACCCGTCACCTCTCCGGCAGCGACACCCAGCACGCACGGCCCTGGTTAAAAATAATCCCCAGGCTGGGGCTGGGCGGCTGCGGTTCCCTGCTCCGACACTTCGGGATCTGAGCCCCGGCTGCTAAATGTGCTGAAAAGAGCGTAAATCACCCCAAAATCACACGGTAGCGGTGCTGGCGGTGTGCAGGCAGCCCGGGCGCAGGGGTGCAGGCAGCGTGCAGGCAGCCAGAGCACGTGGGTGCAGGCAGCGTGCAGGCAGCCAGAGCACGTGGGTGCTGGCAGCGCCGCAGGCAGCGCGGGTGTGGGGGTGCAGGCAGAGTGCAGGCAGCGCGGGCGTGGGGGTGCAGGCAGCATGCAGGCAGCCTGGGCACCTGGGTGCAGGCAGCGTGCAGGCAGCTGGGAGGGCAGCGTGCTCCGGCTGCCCTGGGGAGAGGCAACAGCAAAAATTGGGATTTTTTTTAGGCACTGGGGTCTCTTGGTCTGAGTGCTGCCAGTTCTCTGGCTGCCCCCCCAGCCCCCCCAGCAGCCCCGTCACCCTTTGGCCTGTTGCAAAGCCCGGTGATCCCAGCACCCTCGCCCTGTTGCAAGCACAACCTTATTATTAGACATCAGAGACTCCACCTGGGAGATGCTGGGGGGATGCCCCGGCTGGGGTTGACGTGGGGTTTGGTGCCCACAGCATCGCTGCCTACGCGGAGGCCATGCAGGTGCCCAACGTGCTGCCCCCCATCCTGCTGGACGTCTCGCAGGGCTGGGAGACGTGGGGGGGCACCCAGCCCGCCACCCTCGACCTCCTCGTCAGCATCAACATGATGCACATCGCAGAGCTGCGGTGCACCGAGGTGAGCGGCGCGGGGCTGGGGGGTCCCGGGGCTGAGGAGGGGGCCCTGGGGGGTGTCCCCAGCCCCCTGACCCGGTCCCCACCTCTCTCTTTCCCCAGGGCCTGTTCAAGGGTGCTGGGGTGCTGCTGAAGCCCGGAGGCGTGCTCTTCACCTACGGGGTGGGTGCTGCTCGGCCGGCCACCCATCTCGGTGCGGGAGCATCCCGCCGGGCGTGGGGTGTCCCTGGGGACGCTGGGGGGCAGACGGGAGGGCAGCTCCGGGCATGGCTTGGGAGGGGCTGGGGAAAGCAGGGGGCTCAGCTTTGGGGGGGGTCCCAGCATTTCGGGGCACGTGCTGAGCCCTGGGTGGGGCTGCTTTGACCGCTCACCCCCAGCACGGGAGGGATCCTGTCCTCCCTCACCCCAACCAGGGCAGGGTTTGGGGGGCCCGTGGCGGGTGATGGGACCCACGGGGGGTTTTGGGACCCATGGTCCCTCTCGGGGGCCGTGTCCCTTCTTGCTTGGCTCTGTATGTGGGGGGGACAGCAACCCGTGGGCTGGGGGGGGGGGGGATTGGGGACACACACGATGGCTCATGCCTGCAGCTCCGGCTTCGTGTCCCGGCAGCCCTACGCCGTCGATGGCCGGATCAGCCCCCAGAGCAACGTGGATTTTGACCGCAGCCTGAGGCAGAGGTAGGAGGGGGCGCTGGGGGGCCCCGGGCTGCTGGTGGCCCATCCCGCCCATGGTGGTGGCCCATGTCCCCAGCCCGTGGTGCCTGCAGCTGCAGGGAGCTCCCTCCCAGTGCGGTCCTTCAAGACACGATCTAAAGGGGAGCCCCCTCCTCCTTGGGGGCGCCCCTGGGAGATGGGGACGCTTTGGAGAGCGCGGGGCGAGATGTCCGTCTGTCTGACCCGCGCCTCCCCCCCTCGGCAGCAACCCCGCCTGGGGCCTTCGGGACACGGCGCTGCTGCGGCGGCTGGCTGAGGCCAACGGGCTGCGCCTGGAGAGGATGGTAGGTGCTGGGCTCTGCCGAGGGGGACGGTCCCGGCGCCGCTGGGGACCCCCCCTGACCCCCAGCTCTGTGCTTCCAGGTGGACATGCCGGCCAACAACAAGAGTCTCATCTTCCGCAAGCAGTAACCTGCCCCGACGGCACCTCCCGGCACCTCCCGGCACCTCCCGGCACGACTGCCCCCCCCCCCCCCCCCCCCCCCCTGATGCCCCCTGGGGGGGGTCACACCGTCCCCGGTGCCATCCAGGGCTGGGGACGGCGGTGACAGGATGGTGCCCCGCTCGCCCCAGCCGGGGCTGGGCTTGGCTGGTGGGCTGGGGGGGGGGCTCCCTTTGCAATGGGGTGCCCCAGCCTGGCCCAGGGAAGCCCCCGCAGTCCCCTGGGGGGGCACAGGGCGGCGAGGGGGGCACAGCACCCCAGGCATGGTGCGGGTTTCCCCAGAGGATGCTGTGCCAATGGCGGGGGGACCCGTCCCCCTTTCCCCACCCCAGGGACCCCATCCCTTCCACCAATAAACTCCGGGGCTTTGCCCCCCACCCCAGCAGCTCCCTGATGCTTTCAGTGCTGATGCTGGGGTGGGGGGGAACAGCCCCTTCCCCCCCCGCAGTGCCAATGGGGGGGGTCAGATCCTGCACCGAGAGTGCTCAGGGTGCTGCACCGGGCCCGGAGGCTTCATGCGGTGGGAAGGTTTTTATGGGTGGGGGGGGTCCTGGCAGACCTCCCACCCCTCTGCAACCCAACCCAGTCCTTTATTGCTGCTGGCCGGGCTTGGGGGTTACACGGGGCGGGGGGGGGGGGGGAGGCGGCAGATAAATTACAGGGGAGGTGGGAGCTGGGCTGGGGCTCAGCACGGGGTTGGGGGGAGCTACGCGACAGCGGTCATCCCTAGGTACAAGCACCGATGTGGGGCTCCCCGCAGGCTGCGGCCCCCCACGGCAGGTCTGTGCCCCCCCCCACTCCCCCCCATGTCGGCACGGCCCGGCTCCCTCCTAGTCCTGGAAGCGGTTCAGGAGGTCGCAGGTTTTCTTCTCCATCAGCTCGTAGATCTTCTTCACCCGCTTGTCGTTGGCCGCCCGGACGTAGCTGCTGGGGTCCAGCGTGGCCATGCCGTCGTGCACCTCGCCCATGATGATGAGCGGCCCGTCCTCTGCCGTCATGTTGGGGCAGGGGCAGCTCCAGTCCATGTCCGTCAAGGTCACCTCCAGGTACTTGATGTTGAAGAACTTGAGGCCCATCTTCTCGTCCTTGAGGACGTCCTCCAGGGCGAAGCGGGCGATGCCGGAGTCCTGGTCCTCCACGATCTCCATCAGCCGCCCCACGATGGCGAAGTCGCTGCGGCAGAGGCTCAGCACCATCTTGCTCTTCAGGCGGCAGGCCTTGCACTGCAGGCTCTTGGGGAAGGGGCAGACGTCCTCGCAGGTCTCCTTGCTCTCGAAGTTGTTGGTGTTGCCCTCGCAGCCGCCGTAGACGAAGGAGTGGCACTGCTTCAGCAGGTGGTTGTACGCCCAGCGGGGCTCCCAGTTTTGGCAGGGACCCTGCACCATGGGCAGCAGGCAGGTGGGGCGGGCGCTGCCCAGGCAGGCAGCCCGGCACTCCTCGTAGGTCTCGAAATGGTTCCTGTTGGCCCCGCAGCCGCCGTAGCGGAAGGTGAGGCAGGAGCCCTGCTTGGCGTCGAAGTGCCAGCGCACCTCCAGCGCCTCGCACCGCCGCCGGTCCGGCTCCTTCAGGCACTCGGCGCTGGGGAAGGGCTGGGGGCTGCCGGCCCGCGGGGTGCCCCCCGGCTCCCGCCTGAGCACCGACAGCGGGAAGTCGGCGCGGAGCAGCCCGGCCGCGTTCCTGGCCGTGCAGGTGTAGATGCCGGCGTCCTCGTGGCGGGCGTTGTAGATGACCAGCTGGCCGATGTTGGTGACCACCACGTTGCCGTACATCTGGTCCGGCCGCATGATGAAGTTCTCCTCCCGCTCGCTCTGCTTCTCCCAGGTGATGTCGGGCCGCGGGCGCCCGCTGACGTCGCAGCGGAAGCTGACGGTGCCGCCGGCGCGCACCGACTGGTGGAAGGGGTTGCTGTAGAGGGCGGGGGGCACCGGCACCTCGGGGCCCGCTCCCGGCGTGGGGCGCGCCGTCGTCTCCTGCGGCACGGGGCTGGTGTCGGGCCAGGTGAAGATGTGCTTGCAGGGGACGGTGGTGAGGCGGGTGCCGCGCAGGCACGCCTCGGCGTCCATGTAGCACTTGTTGTAGTAGGTGAGGCCGTCGGAGGCGCAGGTGAAGTTGGGCTCCTTCTCGCAGCGGTCCTTGCACTTGCAGACGGGCTGCCCGTCCCAGATGTCGCAGTCGGAGCCCTGCTGCGCGCACACGAAGCTCTCGCACGAGGCCGCCGGCGCCAGCGCCAGCGCCGGCAAGCTGCCGTCGGCAAAGCGGGCGGCCACGCAGCTCCGCAGCCCGCACACGTTGGTGCAGCATTTCTCAAAGCCTTCGCAGTCCTGGCCGGGGCGGGGAGGGGAGAGGAGATTGGGGGTTGGGGCGTGGGGGGGGTCACCGCCGGGCCGTGGGTGCCGCTCCCACACACCCCCACCCGGCGCTTTTGGGTGGGCGGGTGTGCCCCACACCACCCTGCGCACCCCCAGCATTGCTGGGCTCTGGGTAAGAGCCAGACCCCCCCCCGAACTGGCGCTGGCCCCAGCCCACCCTAAGTCCCCCCCCTCAGAGGCCCCCCCCCCAGAGGGTTAGGGGTGCACTGCAGTGATGATGGCCCCCCCCCACAGACAGCCTCTCACCCCTCTCAGCTTTAGCTGGCTGAGGGGAGGCAGAACTCATCACACAGATGAATTGCGAAGGAGTCACTGCCCCTGGGTCCCGGCTGCCCTAACCAGGGTGGGGGTGCTGGTGCCCCTGCCCCTGGGTCCCGGCGGCCCTAACCAGGGTGGGGGTGCTGGTGCCCCTGCCCCTGGGTCCCGGCAGCCCTAACCAGGGTGGGGGTGCTGGTGCCCCTGCCCCTGGGTCCCGGCCACCCTAACAGGGTGGGGGTGCTGGTGCCCCTGCCCACTGCTGTGGAGCCCAGAGCCGGGGCTCTCTGGGACGGGCAGCCCGGTTTGTGGGTGCGCTCCTGACCTAAGGGACAACTTGGGGGGCGAGGGGGTAGGGGAGTTTGGCCACTGCCTGATGGGGGTCCCTGTCCCAGCACACCCATTCCCTTCGTCCCAGCCCCTTGGGGGTGAACAGAGGGGGTGTCCTGGCCACGGGGCATGGCCCGGGGTGGGACGCGGGGGGGGCTACAAGCAGTTTCTTTGCCAGGGAGTGGCCCCAGGGCACCCCTTGTGCCGGCCATCAGCAGGGGCTCGGGGGGGGGGGGGGGGTGTGTTTGTGGTGAATTTGCAGCCCGGCTGAGCGCATTGCACCAAAACAACCAAGCCGGCTGCACCCCCGGGCACGGGACCTGCGCCCCAAAGCATCTCCCGCGGGGGGCCTGGGGATGCGCCCCCATCCCCATTCCCACCCCCCCCGGCCCCCCCTGCTCACCTGGTCGGCCTGGCACTCCCGCTCGCAGGTGCTCTGCGCGTCCACCCACAGGTTGGGGTTCAGCTGGTTGGGGCAGACCCCCAGGTGCCGCATCCTGCCCGGCTGCAGGCTCAGCCCCGCCGCCGCCGCCAGCAAAGGCAGGAGGAGCGCGACGCCCATGGGGACTCGCTGCCGCCCGCCCGCTCGCCGGCCCCGGCCCGGGTGGCCGAAATTCCCACGAGGAGGCATCTGGCCACCCCACACCACCGGCCTGGCTCGCTGGTGAGGGCTCAGGATAAATCACATTCAGGATGGAGGGGACGAGGGGGAAGGCGGGCGGGCGGGGGGACAAAGAGGAGGAGGAGGAGGAGAGGACCAAACTTCTGCCCTTCAGCACGCCCAGCGCCTGCCGGACCACCGGCGATGCCGCCCGTCACCTCCATCCATCGCCGCCGCTCGGCTCCCAGGGCACCGGGGACACGGGGGCAGCGACGTCCCTTGGCGAGAGGGGCTCAGTCCAGCCCGGCTCCCCGCCGGCACGGCGAGCGGGGCGAGTGGGGTGGAAGGGGAGGACGGGAAGGTTGTGTGTAATCTGAATCCCCTCCCTTCCCACTGATGTTTCTGGGTGTTTGGAATGGGAAAGGCGCTGACCTCAGCCTCTAACCCCGGCGAGCCCAGCGATCGGCTGGGCAAACACGGGGGGAGATCAAAGGCAGAATGCGGGAAGTCTCCAAAGAGGGAGAGTGAAAGGGGGGGGGGGGGCACAAAAACCCCCCACCCGGCCCATGGAGCTGAATTCCTGCAGGATGAGAAAACAGCCAGAGCCCAGGTCCGCTCGGACAGGGCCACCGGCAGGGAGACACGTGGAGCCCACGCTGCGGGGCCGCCGGGGACCAGGCTGGCCTGGGAGCCCCTCATCGTGCCTCTTGGCACCCACTGGCACCCACTGGCACCCACTGGCACTGGCAGCGCCCCGGAGCGTGGCACCGGCACGCGTCCACCCGGCTCATCCCCGCTCGCCCGCCAGCTTCCCCCAGTGCCACGCTACCAAGCACGGGACCCCGGCTCGCCCGGTGGCACGGCAGGGTGGGTGCCCCCCCCCCAGCCCCCCCCGGAGGGGCTCCCCCAGCCCGGCAGCGGCTCCCAGCCCTCCCTCCCCGCTGATTTATGGCCAGGCTGTTTAAATTGGCTGTATTTTTCTGAGCTGGAAGGCAGCGCCTGGCCGTGCCAGCCCCCGGCGGGACTGCTCCGGCACGCTGCGCCTGGGCTTCAATCCCGCCGCTGCCGCCCCGAGCACGTCCCGCAGCCGGCCCTGAGCTGCCAGGAGCCGGCCCTGGCTCCCCGGCCAGATTTCCCTAATCCCTGGTGGAGACTGACCTGCAGCAGGAACATTTCACGGCGTTTTGGGAGCATTAACTCTTCCGACACTGGCGAGAGCCGTGGCCCCCCCCGCCTCAGCGCCGAAGCAGGGTCTGCAGCTCCTGGGAAGCAGCAAACCCACCCAAGGAGGGGGTTTGCCCTGGGGAGGGGGCACAGCTCAGAACCCCCCAGCCCCTCCTTCTGCAGGGCTGCAAACTGTGGAGGCGGGGGGCAGAAGGTGGGGAGCCTTTTCTTGACATTTTTTGGGGGGGGAAACCAAGGCACCCGCACCCCAGAGGTGTTTTTGCATGTGATGGCTGGGTGCCCCCCCGCCTGCGGCTCCCGGGGGAAACCCTCTTGCACCAGACTGGGTGTTTTGGGGGCCCTCGACACTGGCCACGCTGCCCCCCAGCCGGTGCCACTGACACCGCGCCGCGACCTGCAGCCGCCACCGCTTCCCTGCCCCAGCGCCCGCCGGGGCCGGGGCTCCCCGGGGGCCTGAAATCCCAAAGCAGGGTCAGGCCTGACGCCAGCTTGCCGCAACCACGCGCGGACCCCCGGGCTGCGTCCCGTGGCTGTGCCCAGGGACCCCATGCACCCCGGTTTCATGGCCAAGCAGCCACCCAAGGGCCTGGCTGGTCCCGGACGCAGAGGGGGGGTTACGCTGCCCCAGGACGTTCCGGGGGAGGCCGACGAGGTGTTTTGCAAACAGGGAATTGCATCAGGACGGCGCGGCCCAGGAGCTGCCGGGGGCCGTACTCTGCCAGCCCCCGGCGTCACGCACGGAGATCCCGGTGCCCAAACCCATCCCGCTCTGGCCGGGAGGCAGCGTTGCAGGCTGGGGGTTGGAGCCACTTCGGAGGGCACTTGGGGTACCCTGGGGTCCTTCCAAGGATGCTGCTGCTGGATGGGAGGGAAGGGGGGGGGGAGAAGAGAAAACCTGGACCCCAAAATTTTGCCCGTCCCCACACTGGGGCCATGTGGTCACAGCGATGCAGCCTGAGCAGATCGGGCGCTGGGGTTTGGGTCGGCTCCTGCCCCGCTGCGTCCCCTCCGGAGCCAGGGGAGCAGCCCGGGGGGTGCCTGTGTTCCGCACGGAGCCTGCCGTGCCTCGTCCCCGTGTCACCCAGACCAGGAACCTTCGCCTCAGTGGCAGGGGCCGGCGGAGGGCTGGCGGGTGCCGCGTGGTTGGAATCGCAGCCCCCAGCGACCTGCCACCCTCGCCCATGCCCGGGGACCCCAGCCCAGCCTGTTCTGGTGCTTCTTCAGCAGGAGAGGAGAGAGAAAGGGGCTGTGTCCCCCCCCGGACCAAGCCCACGATACTTTCACCACCTTAGAGCAGCCGTAGCTTCAATCTCTCCCAAGCTTCGCCTCCAAGCACCTGCCATGCCCCAAAATGGGGATTTTTGGGGGTCGCTTTCAAAGATCCCAGACACGGATGCGAGTTTTATGGCTCATCTTCTCCCTGCAAGGCAAGGGGGCGTGGGAAGCGGCTCAGCACCCCATCCCGGCGGGAAGGGCACAGCACCACGGCCCCCGCTCCGGTAACAGCCTGCACCCAGGGAGGGCTCCCGCCCCACCATGGGTGGGCACGTCCTTGTTTTCAAGCCCCTCGGGTGCAGTTGGATGGAGGTCACCGTTTCTTCACAGCCCGCGTGGGACAACGCCGCGGGGGACAGCGGGACCAACCCCACCAGGCCCTCGCGTGGGGAAGGGTGGGTTCGGATCAAGGCACCCAAGTGGGGAAGCCCTGAACCAGCCCAGAGCGGCCGGCTCCCTCCCCTTTCTCCGAGGCCCAGGGACCCCGAAGGCTCCGTCCAGCCTTGCCCCCGACCCTCGGGCCGGGTTTTCTTGCCCTGCTGGTCCCGAGGGGGGACAGCTGCAGCAAGGGCAGCCCCCCCTGCTCCGGCGTAATGGGCTCCGGCTGGCCCTACCCCACCTGAAACCACACACAGCCTTTGTTTCGGCTCTGCTGGCGAGAGGCAGCAACTTCCAGAACCCCCCTGAAAAGCAGAAAAAAAAAAAAAAAAAAAGAAAAAAAAAAAAGTCTCGGTGACTCTTCCCTGACCAGGCTTTCACCTTAGCTCCAGGGTTTTCCAGGCTGCAGACACTATCTCATTTCCCCCCTGCCCCCTCCCAGCCCCGGCAATTACTACTTAAGCTGTTAAAACAAGCGTTGCCAGTCTGGTACGAAGTGGAAAATCTGATCCTAGGGAAGCGAGCAGGCAGGGCAAAAGGGAGGTCAAGGGGAGGTGGGATGGGAGCCAGAGGGAAAAGGACCCGGCAAGGAGAAGCTTCCCAGGGGCTCCCAGCCCCGGCCAGCGCCTCCGAGCTGTCACCCGGCGGTGACACCGGTCCCCTGGGCTCCCTGTGGCATTGCTTCCCTCTCAGGCACGTTTATCCCAGGGTGACTTTCAGCTCCTTCCAGTCTGGGAGGGACGGGTGACACCCAGCTCCGCCCGAGGTCTCCTGGCCCCGAGAGGCATGTCAGGCTTCGACCGTGCTTGCCACAGCGGCCACAGGGCACCAGGGACCGCACGCAACCCCACGCGAGCCACGGGGAGCCTGGCTGCCTCCGGCCACCCATGCTACTAAAGCTCTGTTGCCTTAGGGCTCCGCTACCCCAAACCCGCATTGCTGTGAGCATCAAGCCTTTCAGAAGATCGCTTTTAGCTTCTGCGTTTGTAGAGAAGGGCAGAAAGAACCCCAGAGGCAGGAATGGGGACTTTAAGGACACCCCCCCCCCCCATGCCACACGAGGCTGACCCCTTTGAGGCTGACATGGAGGTGGCAACACGCCCCTCCACCACAAGCAGTCCCAAAGGCCCAGTTTTGGGCAAAACCCCTCCTCCTCTTCCCTTCAACCTCTTCCCAGCCCACGCAAACATTGATGCAACTTCTCCACCTTTCAAGGGGTAGTTCAAAACAAAACAAAACAAAGACTTTAATTTATACAAAACAAACCCATGTATAATCAGTTGAACAACATTGACTGTACAAAGGAATAAAAAAAAAAAAAAAAAAAAGGATAGTCCAAAAAACCAACCGGGGAATGGTACAAGTAGTGGAGAGCAGCTACAGACTAGTGTTGGCATCAGATGCAGGACTCTGCCTTTTAAATTAAAAAACAAAAGTTTTTTTGCTGAGCAAAGGCTCCAGGTAAATCTTTCATCCTCACTCCGGACAGGATCCGTTGAGACCTTAATATGGTGGGGGAAAAGCAAAAAAAAAAAAACCAAACCAAAACCCAACCAACCGCAGGGAAACAGGCGCGGGGAGGTGGCACGCGTGGCAAAGCCAAACCAAGCAGAGGTACGCCGAGCGTTTGCAGACATGCAGCAGCTTTGTGTGATTTCGGGAGGGAGACCCTCGCCGCTCCCACCCCGCGCGCCGGTGCCCGGGAGCGGCCCGGCGAAGGGCCCCCGCGGCGCCCGGGCGATGTTTTCCAGGAGAAGTGGCTCGCGGGGCGCATCACCTGTTGGCCGTATATCCCCGGGCTGCTGAGCCAGCGATTGTCTTCTGCTGCCTGCTAAGTGATGAGAAACAGGTGCCGGCCATCCCAGACAGGTTCTCGAAATCCCCCGGCCTCTGCGCCGAGCTCGGCTGCGGCTTTGCTCTTGAGCCAAACCACGACTACAAAGGATTCTTCTCCCCCCCTCCATCTGCCCGGGGTTTAATTCTCTCCTCGCTCATTTGAGCTGGGCAATAAAGCACGCCAGAGACGAGCCAAGAGCCCTACCCCTGCGCCGTGTTTTTTGTTGTACAGAGCGGGGAGGGGGAAGGCTCCGTGGCCTCCCAGGTCGGCTCAGAAGCACGGGGAAGGAGATGCTGCCCGTGGAGGGGCGCACGCCCCTGCCTGCTGCCTGGACAAAGCGGGTCCGTCGGCCGCCGCCGCGGCTTCATTCTGCCCGTGCGATGCAACAAGCTGCCCCGGGGCGGGGGAAGAGCAAGCCCAGGCCTGGAGGAGCAGCCAGCACCAGGAGGAACGTGGCAGCACCGGACCGGCTGGGCTCCTCGCCGAGGAGGAGACCCGGCCAGCCCAGGGCAAAGCAGTTCACTTTCTACCACACTACTCACAACCTACACGTCCCGGCCCCCCGACGAGCATCTGTCGACATAGCTTAGTGCCGCTGCCAAGCCCCGCTTCGCTTTTGCGACACGGGCGAGGCGTTATTTCTAAGTTTCAAGGTGAATTTGCAGCAGAGATCAGCCACGGGACGAAGCCAGGGAAGCACGTGCCCTTGCTTGACACGGGATCTTCTCCGACGGCACGTGCGCGTCTCGAGCTCTTGCCGCTGAGCACGTGTGCCCCTCTCAAATCCAGGAGCGCTCCTACAGAGCAAAGCAGTTTGCTTTCCTGATTTCCTGGCCCTGCCGTGAAAGCCGAGCGCATTCGCCACGACGGGACCTGGGGATCGCTGTTTTCCCACACAAACCTTTCACCTTCCCAGTCCCTGCTCCTTCACGCTCCAGTGGGAAAAGCCGCTTCTGTCCTTCCCCCACTTTCATCCAGGAGGAGCCGCAGCAGCGCTGGCTCGGGCAGAACGTCTTTGGAAAAGCAAAGCAAGAAGCAGCCGAGATCCGGGGGCTGGGGCACGGGGTGGTGTCGCGTCAGGGTCCGGAGGGCTGTGTGGTGGCTGGAGGGCTCCGGAAGCGACGGCTGAGGCTTTGCAGCAATAAGGGACAAATTCAGCACTTTCCCCTCTGCTTTCGGCGCAGCGCTTCCGCCCTCCGCTCCTCAGCCCCCACCGGCCGCGCGTCGGAAGGTGCGAAGCGAGCAAGGCACCAGTCTGACCTCAGAGCTGCCTCTTCGTCCTGCCTGCCGAAAACAAACCCCGAGACCCTGGCCCCTCCGCTCTGCCCCTTGACCCGCTTGCATCCCACCCTGCCTTCGGCACTCACAAGTTTTAGGGAATGATCGGAATAAAGCAGCTTGGGGTATGTTACACACGAACCGTTCTTTCCTTCTGCATATGTAGTATTTAAAAAACAACCCAGCACAAGCCCAGGTGGTGATTGAAAGTCTCTTAAAGCATTTGTGTATTTTCATCGGAAAATCCTCCACTTATCCCCCTTTGCTGACACTGGGAAAGTTAATCCAGTGCTTGTATTTACATGGCTGCATAAAGTTTTCCCTGACTGCTTATTTAAAAAAAAAAACCCTTAAAAAACAAGTGATATTATTTATATATAATATTTACATAAATAAATGAAGAAGGCAAGCAGACTGCTGCCTTCCCCTTTCCAATTGGCCAGCTCTTGCCTTGCTTGCTTTGTTTTTGGCAACAGCAGGTTAACATCCCGGTGAAAACTGTCCTTAGTCCCCTGCCCCCCGTTTCTTTTTTCCTACATCCAACCATCACTATTGCACCAGCAATCTGTTCAGGAGTCCAAGAGTTAAAGTTGCAGCACAGACTCTCCTTGCCTACTCCCTTAAGCCTCTCAATCTTCCATTAAATCCATTTCTCCATTGAGACTGGATGAGCTTTTTCCCCTTCCCCCCCCTCCCCAACCCGGCAGCTGCTGAATTTTCCACCCCAGGCCGAAAGGCAAAGCCCAAAGCATTCTTGGAGGGTCACTTGGCAGAGTCCTCTCCCCGCCAGCGCTGGGAGATCCAGCCGGCACCACGCTTCCTATGTGAAGCCAAAACGTGAGCGCATTCCCAACGCTTGTGCGTGCCATCAGAAAAGCAACCGCGGCCCATCCGAAAGGATCCAGTCGAAAAGGGTTAAGTGTGCAAACAGCTGTACATCGGTGGGTGGGTGTGGATACGTTAGAAGCTCACGGCGCCTCCATCCTGCTAAGAGATCTTGCAGTTGTTGCGCGAGCAGTTCTGTGGGGGGCTCTGGGGCGGACGAATTGATTTGGACCTCTTCAAGCTGTTCCCTTTGCTGCTGCTCCCACCCCCGCTGCTGGCCAAGGAGTACGAGCGGCCGTGCATCATCACCGCGTTCATCCCGTTGGCCATCGAGAAGGATTTCAGGTGACTCTTGATGGTGACGGGCAACGGCAGCTTGTCGATGAGGTGGACTGGGGTGCAGGAAACGATGGCTCGGCAGCACAGGTCCTGTAAGCTGAACACTGGTGGGAGAAGAGACCAGACAGTCAAGGGCCAAGAGATTTCAAGGGCTGCCTTTTCCAAAACTACAACTATTCCTTACGCCCTGCAGTTCCTGCTCCTTTGGGGAGAGAAGCTAATAATGGTTGCATAGGAGCCTTGAATAGGGAGCAGATTACTTAGGACAAAAGCTTGGGAAACTGCAGGTAAGCTCTGCCTTAGAGGGTAGTGCTCAGCAAGACGCCAGCTTTGGTGTCAACACGGGGCTTAGACGTTGCCACCCCTCCTCTCTGCACAGCGCCCGGGACAGGCAGCGCCTTGCTCACGTTCCTGCCAGACACTTGGCTTCTCAGGCCATCGTTTGGCAACCAGAAGGACATGCTCAGGGAAGGAGGCAACAGGGTCAGCAAGCCCCAGGGCAGGGTCTCACTTGGGACCTGCTCGGCGAGCAGCAGCCGTGGGGCCAGAGTGCCCGCAGCAACAGAGATCCCACCACGCCAGAAGGCGGCTCTGCCCTTGCAGGCTTCCCAGCGTCCTCAGTGCACATCGTGAGCCCGCTTTGGGAAGTCTGCTTGGAGGGGATGTCCCAGCCAGCAGCCACACGAGGGCACGCTTTCACCTCCAGCCTGCCGCGAAAGCCACGCTGCTGTTCCCAGTCTGAGAATGCAGCCCAGTTCCTCCTCTCCATCCCTCCAGTGAGCTGGAGACAGCAGCATGGCAGATAATTTGGCGACTGGGGCTTGCAAACTGGATTTTCCCCCCCTCGTGAGCAGGAGCTGAGGATCCATGTGAAGGCAGGTCACCCCCAGAGCGCAAATCTCCTGCTGCTCAGTGGGGCATGCTGCTGCCTCCAGCCAGGAACATGGGGCTTAAGGCTATTTTGCTTCAAATGCAACAGGCCGAGGTGCAACGCAGGCTCTGCTCGCAGCCTGCCACACCGCGGCACACGTGCCCGGATATATGGAATGCCCCAGCCCACTGCTCCGTGCCGACAGCCCTTTCAGTTCCCGGGGCTCATTCTGCCTCCACGGCTCTCCAAAAGAGGAGACACAGGCTCAGGCAAGGGCAAGGCCGCTTGGACTCATCCCACACAGCCATTTGATTAAAGTACTTTCAAGTTGTGAACTTAATTGCCCTCAGCCTCATCCAGAGTAAGTGGAGAAGTGTAGGATGCCCCAGAGCAATTCAGATCCTAGACATGCTGAGCTGCCTTCTGGAGCTGCCCATCCCTCACCACTGCCTGCCGGGTTCCTGCGCTACTGCAGGCAGCTTGTTGGGGCTCAGCTTCAGCTTGCCTGACCCAAGGCGTTCCGCCACGTCAGGTGCTTTCAGATCCCACTAATAAGCACACCTCCCACCTAGGCAGTGAGTCCTATCCCTCCGTTTCAGCCCACACAGCTCTCACGCCTTCCCCACGCGGAGCATCTTCCTCACTACTGACCTCTGTTGGGTCTCCAGATCTTCTCCATGCCGTGCCGCATGAGGACGATACGGGACAGCTCCGTGAAGGACTCTATGACGTTGAAGTTGCACAGGGGGCTGACCTCAAAAAAAGTCATGCAGTTCTTCTCCGCGTAAGCCCGGGCCTGCTCCGTTGGCACCTGCCGCTTGAAGGCGAGGTGAAGCCTGTTTCCCACCAGGATCCGAGGGACACCTGGGGCATGCTTAAAAAAGGAAAGAAGTGGAGAAATCACAGCTTGTCCTTCGTAAGGGCAGCCTACAACCCGTGTTCTGCTTAGACAGCAGCGAAGGGCAAAGAAATAGACTGCTCTGTGACCGAGAGGGACTGCCAAGATCAGTACTACATGGTGAGAAAGACTAATTTATTCCCCTGCAGTCCATTTTAGAGGCAACCTTCTCAGAGGGAACCTTCCTATCTTCCTTGGCCATTCCCGAGCCCTTTCCTACCACACCAGATTTATACAGATGTGGAGGGCAGACGCTTACTGCAGACAGCCATCGTTTCCTCTCCAGGCAGAGCCATTCTTGGCCCCATATCAGAGGTGGCACCTCCACAGATTTTTGCTACAGACCACTGCACATGTTCTTCCATTCAACTTACCTCATCTATTTCCTTTATCCATCGGTCTATCCCATCGAAGGACCAGCGATTAGTGATGTCGTACACCAAGAGAATTCCCTGGTGGAAGAAAATTGGGAGCAATCAGCAAGTTTCATAGCAGGCAAACTGAAAGGGAGACAGACCCAAAAGACCACCTCCATATGCAGAAACCAAGAGGCTAAGGGGCAAAATACTGCTCCAGCTGCATATTTGTGTGCTTGCTAAGGCAAAAATTGAGACAACAGGTCTGTACTACCTCAGTCCCAGACTATTAGGGAAGGTTTTACTCCTGTTTTGGTTTGAACATCCCCCAAATAATTTCCAAAGCAGTGGTCTCTACTGCCTCACTGACTGTGCATCCGGAGGAGCGAGGCTGTGCAGAACACACCCTCCTGCCATCACAAGGCTGACACAAACTCACTGAGGCAGAACCAGCCTTTTTTCTTTTCCCCTCATGCAGAACAGCTGCATTCAGTGGTAGGATGGTACCAGAACACGATGAAGTTAATAAAGCACACCCATCCTCGCCATGCTTTCCCTCTCCAGAACCTGTCTCATTCTCTTGTCCCGCTGCTGGCAGGGAAGGGGTTGAGCGACGCCAAGAAGCAACACAGCATCTCTGGAGGACAGATCTCATGACCGGGATCCACGCTGGGCTTTGCTGAAGGCAGCTGGTGTTGCAGATAGTCACTGTTTGTCTCCGCGCTGGCAGAGAATGCACACAGTACCGCAATGCTGGCAACCCCCAGATGGAAGGTCCCGCCGAAGGACCTTTCCCCAAAAGCGGCACCTACTGCATCCTCAGGCCCACACCCACCTTTCCTAAATGCTACCCACATTCACGACTCGTTTCCCTGTCACCTCTCAAGGTGCAGCACAACGATGCTGGCGACCAGGACAGGCACAACTCGAGGCAGGCAAGTTTGTGCCTGCAGCAGTGACAACGCAGAGCAGCACCTCGAAGGGTCTCTACCCTTGTCCCGAGGCCGGCTAGCAGGAGTCAGGACCACGACCAGACTGCTAGCCACCACCCAGGTCCACAGCAACTCTTAACAAATGAGCTTGCCTTGAGTGGAAGCATTTCTGAGGCTGTGCACAGCCCTGCAGGCACACAAGTCAAGGCGCCAGGCGCTGCCTCGCAGCACCAGTTGGGCACACACAGCGTTTATAGAGAATCATCTTAAGCAGCAGCCTTCCTGCAGCTCTCCCGTTATTTTTCTGACTTCTTGTCACTCTTTTCTTTGCAACCAAGGACATTTCAAGTGACAACGGGCGCTCCAAGGTTATTTCACAGAACCGCAATCGAAGATGCCCTGGAACACGAGCTATGGAGGAACAGATGATCCCGTGCCGTGAGCGGGGGGCGCAGCGCCGGATGAAAGGTAACCCAGCAGCAGTAAGATGAAGCTAAGGGCAAAACAAACCAGCCCGAGCTAGGCTCCAGAATAACAAAGCAGTTCGCAGCAAGCTCGGCAGAATCAGTCTTCTCTGAATCAGGGGTATCCTCCAGGAACAGCCGCCCCTATGGCAAGTCCCCAGCGCAAGCAGAAGAGATCTTAAGTTGGCAAAGGGAAGTCTCATCTGGCAGCCTGGTCCTCCCTAGGAGATGCCTGGATACAGCGCAGCAAAGGAGGGAGCTGACAACCTGCCTAGCATCCGCCCTGGTACGAGTCAGGGGCTATCAAGCACCATCGTGTACCAGTGGAGTCGCTCCTTTATTCATGGAAATGGAAGACCCACTGCGCAGATGGGAAACACAAACTACCCAGCCCTCCTGAAACGCAGCTTTAGGATCTTTGCTGCTGCCAGAGCCCTTGATGAACCAGGGGAAGCCTGTACAGAAGCCGTGCACGTGATATACCTCAAGTCTATGAAAAAATAGTCATCAGCATGAGATCTGGAGCACACGGGAATGATAAATGCCAGGGCATCCAAGCCACAAAGGCACTTGAATCCTTGTAACAAAGTCACGCCTTGAGCTGGAGCACTTGAAGTGCTCCCCCCGCTTGAAAAAGCAGCCTTTCCCTGAGTACGCCCCGACGTCGTTTGCCTTTCTCTCAAAGCTCTCTCAGAATAAGCAGCGCTCACGAAGCCTGCCCAATTTTATCGTTTTTAGAAGTCTTGGTCAGAAGAATCCTGACCCTTGATTGTTATCCCAACCTCATTGCCCAGCACTTCCATCCCAGGCAGTCGCTCTCCAGGTGGAGCTTGCTGCCTCTGTCCTCGCTGGCCCTCCAACACCTACACCTCTGCGTTTGAACCACCTGCAGAAAGGCTCAGATGTACAAAAAAAAAAAAGAAAAAAAAGAAGTGGAGAAGGTACAAAAGGCGAGTCATATGCAGTGGGTTGGTTTTCACGTCTGATAGCCCAACACAAAGAGTGAACCCTTCAAAGTTTGGGTTTGAGGTTTTTCTGAGGGACCTGGTGATGAGTTTTTATCACTGCAGAATGTGTGGGGTAGGGGGAGCAGATGTGCCTTCAGTTTCCTCCAAGGAAAGTCTAGAGCTCATGGCTAGAGTCCATAGTTTTTTTGCAGTGTCATTTCTAGAACAGCCAAAAATCTTCACACTCAAAAAGAACTGGAGGTCGTTTTAGTTTTGGAGGAGAGAATCAGTTTCTCCTAGGTTTAGGTAAGAAAAAACAAGAAGGAAGTAGTCATTTTCCATACTTAAAAAAAAAAATCCATGAACCCAAAGATACTGCTTTTCAAGAACCCAAATCAAGGAATACCAAGATACATCAAATTTAAAGGGCATTTAAACGCCCTTGTTATGCTTGTTTCGACTTTGAGCTTCCAAGGCTGCACGTGTGAATGAATGAGAGTTGGGAAATAACAAAGCAAAAAGCTTGACGACCCCCTTCCAAGACAAACTGCCAGCAAGTTAAATAAAGTCTACTTATTTTATTTCTGGATTGACAAGTTCCTTAGCCAAGAGAAACAGACCCAAGACCGAGTTTGTGAAGGCTGCTTCTGCCAGACATGCTCTGGGAGGACAGAGTTAAGCTTGCTGGCAGCTGCAGCCTTGGATCTTCTTTAAATAGGAATAAGGATAAAACATCAGCAAAACCGCATCCCCACGTCCTCAGGAGCAGGGTGGAAGGTCAAGACCATGGTATCTAAACGCACGAGACAGCACGCTGTCTGCCAGCTGACCCCCCCGAGTGCTAACACAGCTCCACACATGCACATTTAGAGTTCAGATTGTCAAGAGAAGCTTCCCAAAGGTCAGAAGACACCAAGGCCAAGTTGTCCAATGCCTTGCTTTGGCCCCAGCCTCCCTAGCATGGGTATTAAGACCAGCTTTACTGTAGCTCAGCAGAAGATGGGGAAAGCCGTCTAAAGCCTGTGGCCAGCTCACGGTGCTGCCAGATAACCTCATACTTTGTCCTGCTAGCACTGGCAGGCTCCAGACACCGCGTTTCTAGAGCGCACGTCCCAAACACACTTTGTCATGAGCATTTTCTCCCCTAAAGAGACCAGCACGCAGACAGGGAGCTGGCTCCACTTCTGCAGACTGTTCCAAGTAGGATCTGTTGGTTTGTTTCTTTTTCTTTTTTTTTTTTTTTAAAAGAAGTCTCCTTTGGAATAATGTGCACAGAATTTTAATTTACTCAACAAGACAAATGAACAGCTTCCCATTTGCAGCCTAAATTGTTCTCTAAGTGCGTAGGTGGTTGTCAACACCATAATATCTCCAGATCACCCAATTTTCAGTTTCAGAAGGCACCTTTGTAAGCGCTGGCTACCCCAGGGTCCCACAGGATGAAGCGAAAAGCTGCACCCTCAGGTTCTAAGATCCAGGGTACTCCGGAGCCCTCACCAACCCTCTAACAGCCTTTTCTTCTTCTCCTCAACCTGCCTACAGGCTTCTGTGTGAGGCTGGAAGACAACTGGACTCATCCCCAGCCCTGTCTCTGGTCTTTTCACAATTGATTTTCAAAGTTCATTTCCACTCTGTTTTTGTTCCACGCTTCTGGGATTGGCACGACCCTCAGCACACCAGCGACAGAAGCTTCCACGTGAGTACGTTGCGTAGCACACAAGGAACACTGAGAGATCATCTCTTATTGTATCCAGCAGTGTCCACACAAAGATGCTCACTCTGCCAAAACCCAAACATGTTTTCAGCAGGAGCTTACACAAAGATTTGTCCACATAACCAAGAGGGAAAAGAAAAAAAAGCATCGCTCCTGTCTGCTTGCTGCAGGTTTAGACCAGGCTTAGGAGCAAAAAGCTATTAAAAGTGAGAGAAATGCAGCGTGCTCACCCACCAGTGCAAAGCAGACTCCTCCAAAAACGCTTCTCTGATGCTTTAGGAGGGAGATCTCCAGCCCCTCGCACCAGCATGCGAGAACACGGCTGGGGGAAGCAAGCGCTCGCGCGACTGCCAAAGACTGCAGCTCAGCGCAGGCAGATGACAGGGCCAGGAAAGTGTCACTCCCTGGTATTCTCCACCGATGGAAAAAAGCTGTTGCTGAAGAAGCCTAGAAGACACCCCCCACCCTTGACTGGATCTCTCTGGCCCACAGGACAAAGTAAACCATAAACAAAGCTCCAGTGCTGACGGCGACCAGAACACTTTGTCTCTCCTGCCTGCTCTTTCAGAGCTACGTTTGGCCATGGCTTTTTCCAGCTGGCACCTCGGACCTTGGCTCATGGGCAATGACATCCTGCTGCCAAACCATTTCCCAGCAGTGTAACACGTTGGGGGGGTTTATTCATCACTAAGCTTTTGATAAGCATTTTGGCAAGCAGAGTGGATTCCTCCAGCAGCTGGACAACCCCATCGAAACGACCTGAGGCAGGTAAGATACTTGCAGCAACAAAGCAAGCCGTAAGGTAGAGCAGAGCTCTACACCTCGGAGTCTGCTCAGCTGCCAAAAAAGCCACCACCTTCCTGCATACTAAGAAGCCCTGAACAGGATCAACAGCAGCTACTCAAACCACCTGCCTAAGCAGAACTCAGCAATATTCATTAGTCTGTCAGGGCAGTAGCTTCGCTCTAAGACGGGAGCATCTTTGAATGTTGATTATGGCTTCCCGTAGATGGCCTGAAACTACTCACGAAGGACCTTCTGTACCACGCTGTCTGGGAAGAGCTGGCGAGCCACATTTCCAGAGGCAGTTTAAATCCCTGGCACACAAGGACATGAAGAATGATACTAGTGCTGCTTCTTCCTTGCCAGATGAGGAAGCGCCACCACAACCCTCTTTCTCCCCTCTGTGATGACTCGTGGAATAGCTTGCGTTTGCTCCCAGCAGCCCAAAGAGCCACAGCTGCACGCAACAGTCGAGACCAGCGTGCCAGCTCTGCCGTCGGTATGACTGAGACAAGCCAAGCAGAAGTCGTCAAAGAGCAGAAGTCCAAGAGCAAAAGGAAAGATTTCAGAAGCACCTTTAATCATCACTAAATGCCTTTCACCATATGTGACGCTGCGACAATATAAAAATCCTTCTGCAACACAGCAAGCTGCAGACTCCCCCAGTTTGTTCTGCAGGTTGCAGTACTGCTGGGTTTCCATCTCTACCCTCCCCTGGCCCTGCAGTCACCGTGACGTGGCCTGCACACTCCCCCTGCCCCACCAGTGCCTAGAGGCCAGTGTTCTGCTATCCCAGGCACGATTGCCCCTCTTTTGCCCCAAAGAGAGACCCTGAAGCGATGTGGTCAGGACCTGCAGGCCCAGCAGACCCTAAGAGGGAAGGGATGATGAAAGCAGCTGTGATAAGAGAAGGGAAACTCAAACCTCAGGGAAGCAAGAAGAGAAAAGGAGGGGGGGTCCCAGGGACACCAGGATGTCACGAGCCTCCACCTTGAGCCAAAGAGCTCCTTGCATCCCTGATGAGATCAGCTCAGCTAGGCAGGGCAGGGAGGGAAAGCAAGACAGGTCTGTGATCCTCGCAGCAAATCCTGAGGCAAACGTGGCTGGTCTGCCCTGGCTGAAAGAAGGGACTGGTCCTCATCTGAAGCCAACTCATCAAGGACAGTGAAGCTGTTGTACTTTAGATGTTTTCAAGAGGAAGAAGTTCCTGCCGAATGTGAAAGCCACATGGCTATGTACCCAGGCAAGTGGTGTGGAATCTAAATTGGGGAAGGCATGGAGGTGCTCAAGAAGAGTCCTTTCCCTGGGGAGGGACCACTGAGCAAAGCACGAGGCTATGCTGTGGGGGAAAGGTAAATTCCCGAGAAGGTCTGCTCCCTGTTTGGAGACTGGTTTTCCACTTTGCAACCTCTCCAGGGTTTACTTCAGAAGATTCGATTCTTATCGCTACA
Organism: Butorides virescens; assembly: GCA_017310255.1. Classification (NCBI taxonomy): domain Eukaryota; kingdom Metazoa; phylum Chordata; class Aves; order Pelecaniformes; family Ardeidae; genus Butorides; species Butorides virescens. Next base: position 24,042 of record JADKXX010004183.1, read on the forward strand.
CTTGAGAAGCAACAAGGTGTGTGTGGGAAAGTCAGGTGTGCGTCCCTTACTTGAAGGCACTTTTCATACCAAGTATTCCCTCAAGCACTGGCTATTCAGATAGACTCACCCTGCTCCCCATTACCCCTGTGAGGGCCGCCAGGTTGGTGAGCAGCCTCCTGCTCTCACAGCCAACCTGTCAAAGTCCTCTTTGGAAACTCATTCTTCAAGCTCCCCTTGTGCTCCTTATGGGAAGCTCAGTTCGGAGCCTCAGTCCTCTACTTGGCGAGAACCTTCTGCTAATTTTCAGTGGGAAGGTGCTCGTGGCCAGTTTATACCAAGGCGCTCTTGTACAAATATCACACTGCACTTTAAACAGAGCTTCCCCCACCCTGGCGTCTCTCCTCTCCGCTGTATTTATTCTTCCTGAGCTTTTGGCTTGTTAGGTTATAAAAAGCTGATTCTCTTGCCTCCAACTGGATTTGCATCAGGCTTCCTACAGCAGAAGCCTTGAAGTCTGACGATATCAAGATAGCAGAGAGGAAAGCAGACAGTTGAGGCAAAGAAGTCAGTACAGCCTGCAGCACGAAATACATCTTGAAGAAATAACAGAACTTGGGAGCATTTTATCCTTTTCCCCCTAAGATCACACTGGGTTAAGTTGTCTTTATGCTATGGCTATGCCAGAAGAAGTTAGCTTCTGTGTACTGAAAATACCTGGAGGTGTTTAAGTCCATTCTTGCAGTCACACAGTCATTTGCTACTCAAAGCAAACAGTCCTCTTGCTTTGGTTAACCATTAAAGAGCTTAATTTAAGGTACTTTCCTCTTCCACTGAAAGATGTGGCGAGTTATTTAAGAGAGACAACATCTATATTCCTGCTAGCACGGGAACATCGCTGTATTGCCACATGGGAGCCCATCACCTGATGCTGAAGCCAATCTAAGTTTCACTCTGAGCCGCCTGGAGAAGTTTGTACAGGGACTCCAGCTACCAGCCTTCAAGGGGCACCCGCTTTCTACTGTGCTCATCTCAAGAACACTTTCAGAGGGCAGTGGAGATATTTCACTTGGGAACTACCCCTCTGCCTACTGGGCAGGCTTGCTGGTTAGGGCTGTTTCGGTGTTTTTAAGCATAAAGGTTGACTATTTGGGCATATCAGGACCGAGGTGTCGCCACAGCCAGGGATTTGTTGCACAAGCAGAATACAGGCTTTGAGGCAGAGGCATAAGCTACGCCTTGCTGCCTAAGCTCGCTCCATACCCCAGCGCTCAGCAATAAAGGGCTGGCATTAGAGGTCCCTCTGCCTGGCGGATGAGGTTTATTGCGAACGTCCCTCAGGCTCACTCCTTGGGAGGGGTAAGCAGATAAGATGGACGAGGCAAGCCTTGCAGACATTCAGGTGAGAGTTCCTAAAGCAATACTGATAAATACAGCAGAAGGGCAAGGTGTTGCCTGCGAAGAAAGAACTTCATTTTGAGAACAGAAGATAAAAAGCAGTCTTCAATTTCAAACTTAAGGTCAGCCAGATACACGACACCTTATGGCATCCAGTGTCAAATCTCCAGGGAGAACAGGCTGCAGGAACCCAAAGGATGCATGGCACATGTGCCTTAGAGCTCCACTGCAGCTTCTAGGCAGATGTGTACCTGTCTCTCCCTCCAATTCAAGTATTCTCACCACTACTTATTCCACCTTTCCTGTCTGCCCCAGTTCGCTGTATGGCGGCAGCAGCAGCTATGAGCTCTGGCACGTGGGTGCAGCCCTGGGGAGCTCACAGTCTGCACGAAGGGGAGAAAGTTTTCCATACAGCAGTTTAGAAAAGCAGGTCATGCTGTAGACAGAGGTAAAAAGAGCTCAAATGATATTTCTGGACGCATGAGTTGAGAAGCCTGCCACCTTCTATTCCCAGTTTGATTTGGGCATCTGACACAGCACGTCTCAGAAAAAGACTGACCAAAGCCAAGCTACGTGGTCATCAGAAAACCACACTGCCTGATTCTGTTTATAACTGGTACGGGAAGTGACATGGTCTCAAGCCCACAGGTTATATTAGCGCTGGAGCTCGAGATTTTTCTGAAACGCAGTAAGGGCAGAGGGCAGCTTAAAGATAAACTCACAGGTTGGACCGAGCACGCGAATGGGAGATCCCCTTCTCTCACACTTCAGAAGGCATGCTCCAACACTCCTTGCCTTGCACCAGGAAATTGGCCTCTGCTTCAAAGGAGCTGCCTCAAGGAGCCGTCCACAGCAGCAGAGGTGTGCACAAACAAGAATAAACGAGACACTGGAGGAGGTATCAGCAGCACATCCCAGGTGAAGTGCTCTCACGTCTACGGCACAAGTGAATTTGCAGGAAGTCTTAGAGAAAGAGAGCACGGCGGATTTTGCCAGTTCGCAAAGCAAAGGTCTACAGCTACCAGGAGCAGAGCCAAGAGCAATAGGGGCAAGAGCTCGAATGAAAGTGGCAAAGGTTCCCAAAGGCTGGGAAGCTGCCAGGATACCAGCACAGCCAGGAGGTTGATATACAGCTTCCGACTCTTAGTGTCTGAGAGAGGAGGAATCTTCTCCAAAGTTTTCCAATTTGGAAACAAAAGGGAAAACACAGTAGTTTGTTTAACCCGGGAAGGCTATCCCGGAGGGACCCCATCACGTTACTGAAAGGATGGCAGTAAATCTGTAAGAAAGCACTGTTAACTAACAGCAATTTTTCAGAGGACGACAAGGTTTTTCTGCTGCTCGGAATCTAGATGCTGTTCTGGAGCAGGGCCCAGAGGAGAAGCTCTAAATGTGATGCTCTGCCTCATGTCTTAAGGAACACACTTTACGATCCAATTGAGCTGCTCTAGTTTCAAGTCTGCATCAAACACGCAAGTAGGAGCCACCCTATTTTTGGAGCTGACTTGAAGGCAACACAGACTGGAAGAACTCCATTGGGAAAGCCAGTGTCATATTTAAACAAATTTGACAAGCCTCAGAAAGTACGAGCTCCCACATTAAAGCTAAGGCAGACCTACAGCTGGAACTGCCTTGTCTTCCATAACCCCACCCTCTCAGCCCGTATCTACAAACTAATACTGAATACAGTCCGTAACAGACCTTTTCTGTAGCAGGCCAGCAAAGCCTGTCATTCACTCTCCTCTCTCCCACCATTTCATAAAAGCAGAACACTGGGCAGCAACACAACACGCAGCGCCTCTTGGCATTTACATAGATCCCACCCTTTTGATGCCTGATGCATTCCTCTTCGGAGCTCTTTACTATGGCACGGAAGGCTTTTACAGCCTAAAGTAAAAGTAAGTGTGCCCCATCAAAGCACCGAGAGCAGCACTTACCTGGGCTCCTCTAGAGTAGGATCTGAAAATGGTGCAAAATCTTCCTTGCCCTGATGTGTCCCTGCAACAAAGAAAAGTAAAGTTACAGCTATGAAATTTGGTGATTCAAATACCATACTGCACATCTGTTGGACTTAAAAAAAATCCATGTTGATCTTCTCAGATCTTTAGAACACGCATGGTACCCAGACTGCTCTGCATGGGTTTTTTGGGGAAGAATCAGTGGTGCATCACCACCTTTAGTTACAGTCAGACACGCTCCAGAGGTCCTCACTGTCTTTGTGCTTCCCACGGAGAAGGTACAAACCAAACCCACCCAGCTTCAGCGCTACCTTACGATGTACGAGGATGTAAGTCATTTTACTCCCTTGGGCAAAGGATTTTCTCTGTGGTTCCCTACAGTCCACGGGAATCCAAAGTCAGGGTGAGACTGCAGACCTCTCCCAGCCATGGAGAACAGCTGACCTATCCTAAAATGAACACAACCACTCAAGATGGGAGAAATTGTCCTGCACTGTCTTGCTTCATTTATTTTTCCAAACACGTTTTAAACAAAAATGAAAGGCAGCATCTTTACACCCAGACCTCTGACAGACAGACCTGGATGATCGTACCCTGCAGAGTGCTCAGGAACAGGACTAGGGAACAGCATTTCTAGCCCACTGTGACAATAAGGGGCTATTCAGTCGCTGTCATCTGTCCCGACTGCAACTCTTGACATGCTGTAAATCGGTTTTGACTGCACTACCAGCACCTCCCAGTGCCTGCGGGAACATCTGGGACAGCAAGCCAGAGCCCAGCACGCTGATTTAACCAGTATGTACTGAAATGCGTCAGGGTAATCAGAGACACGTTACAACGTTTGTCATATCTGTTCACTGGGCCAGGATAAAAGACACGTTAACGACCACGAGAAGCCTGATGAATTCCTCAGCCTCAGATTTGCACCAGCTATATGAACAAGGCAGTGACCTCAAGTTCAGGACAGTCATTCTTGCAGATGTAAAGCTTTCAAGGATCGTATTATTGGTCCTGGATGTTAATCTAACAGTCTGTACTTAAATCTCCTTCTCCCCCGACAATCAGCTATCGGGTTATATGAGGAAAGGAATTATATTAAGGCACCAGGAACCAATGCTACTGGCTTTTCGGGTTCTGTGCTGGTTCTTCAGCTCAAGAATTAGAGTATAACAAGAAGAAGGTTTCAAGAGGGAAGCAGTATGTAACCACACACTTGGGGCTGAAATGTTAAAACAGACATCTTATGAGAGAGATAAAAGAATATGAACAGCACATATAAACATAGAAGCTGGAAGAGATAAATTAGCTGCTTCCGCTCTTTTGTAAGAAAAATGAGGACATTCAGCTGCAGAGAGCAGGGGTATAATTAAAATACGAAACCATACGCTGCTGGAGTCAGTCACTGAGGCTGAGGACATGGCATTCGGTCCTATTTAACCATTCACACAGATTACTAATATTCCTGTTACTTGACACAAGCACTGGTAAAGGGGCTATTTAACTTCAGGTTTTAGGGACTGATGCAGGCCCTACCAGATCCGGGTGAACCTCAGAATCGGGGCAGACTACCTATCCTTCCCCTTTCATCTCGGGGATTGCTGTGGCAGCTCCTCAGCAAGTTAAAGCTCCGACAGAGCTCAGTCAGAAGGACTCCAGGTCTCCCTCCAGGGCTGACAGATAAGGCAGGGGTACCCCTCCCATGCAGAGTTCTCCTGTCTCCATCCCAGCGTCAGGTCTCTCCAGTCAGTCCAGCTCTCCGGGGGTTTACCATGCTCTGACACTAACTGTGAGGTCTGTTCACTGCTCTTGTTTTAATTTTCCACTCAAGTCATCGAGAAATATCCAGTTTCTGCAGGGACTAAGAGCTTCATCCATTTTTTTTTTCTCCTCCTTTCCTATTCTCTCAGCTGTATTTCTCACCCTAGGATTTCAGGAAAATCCAGTACTACTTCCAAAATCATATCATTCCCCCAGCGATCGAGAGCTGTACGGGAACACAGTCAGGTATGACAGAGAAAGACTGAAATCAGACTATTCCAACAAAGAACAGCACGCTGCTTGACGCTGTGTGTGCTGCTCTATTAACAGAAAGGGGTCTGGTCTGCTAGAACAACTCACTGGTAAGAACACCCAGCAAGCCTCGCCGCACGCCGGGGGATGCTCGGCACTCTCCACAGCCTGGTACAGCGCCCCCCTAGCAGCACCACTGCCCCCGTGCTCACAGCCAAAGCAGCTCAGAAACACTCACCAGAGCTCCAGCTTGACCCTTCTGCCATCCAACAAGATAGTAGTGGTCTTGTAGTCAATTCCTGAAAGAAAACCAATAAAAAGCTGAGCAAACGCCGAGCAGGTCTTCAGAAACAGACAAGAAGCCTGCTCTGCCAACCCAGACCCATCGCTTCATGTTTACAGCAAGTGATGTTTTCTCCCCCTTGCTTTATTGCGTGTTTGTGGAGGGCGACAGACTTGATGTACAGACCTCTGCTTTGAGGCAAAGCCTACTCTGGTGGAGCTCTCTCCCCTCCTCCCTAAAAATACTGCTAACGCCTGGATTGCTTCTTACTTCTCCACTGCTGGCTAAAGCCTGTTGGACTCCAGCTGCAGGAGATTCAGGTGTCTGTAGCGTTATCCCAAATGACAGCATTAAGTTACAGGCTTTTAGGGGGTGAGCCAGAGAGACGAACAATTCAGAAGCATCCCTGCTAAGTCAGCCTGCAGACCCACCATCTCTCAAACATCGCTGCCCAAAACATTCAAAGGATGTTTTGGGAGGCGAGCCGTACTGGAAGGCTGTCCAGAGGATGCCGTTTCTTCTTCCTGAGAGCAGCTCTCAGGTCCGTATCGTACCGGGCCAGGTAAGGCAGAAGGTGCTGCCCCTTTCCCAAGGGCTGAGACCGCAGAGCACGGACAGCCATTTTCCACAGAGCCACAGTACCAGAGCAGCGGCAGCCCCCCAAAACCACACCACCAGGCTGTGCTGGCACGTGACGCGTTGGCACGAGGGCTGCCCGGTGGCTTCAGAGACACAAAGAGGTCGTTAGAAACTGGGACCCTGTCTCTCACATTCAGGCAGAGAAGCTGTTTAAAAAAAGGGGCGACTCCACTTGCAAGCAACACGTCCGAGCCAAGCCGAGCACGCTGCGGCCCCAGGCACAGGAGGGACGAGGCACGACCGCACCTCCCACCTCCCTCCCCAAAACCTGGCCTCAGGAACAGCCGAGGGGCACCAGGTGCCCGGGAAAAGCAGCTCCTCCGCAAGCTCCAGTGAATAAGCTTCAAGCATATTGAAGTTGCCTCAACAGAGCAGCGTGTGCCATTCCTGCACACCCACTAAAGCATAAACTAATTTATAACCGTCTTTAATAAAGCAGAGTCACTTCACTCTGATTAGATCAACCTTATTTTTTCCTCTCACCGACATCAAACTTTGAATCCATGTTAAAAACCCACCGTTGTGTTACGGCCTGTGTTTCCCTGTTCCTGCACAGAGAATACTGCCCCAATAACAAGACAAGTTTGTCAATAAAGCAAATGGATTTTTCTGAGTCATCAGCAGGAGCTCCCTGTTAGTGAAAAACAAATTAGATTTCAGCCTTCACAGGGTGCTATAAAAAGCAATAAAGATCATTATCTTAAATTCCAGCTATTTCCAGTGCTTTATCACAGAAAATAGACAGTTTACATTTTATCTTCCTCCAGAGACAAGTGAATGATCCGTATTTATTTTCAGGCAGATCTAAATCTCCCTCGTCCCCAGGGATGGCGAGCAGCAGTGGGAGCAAGCCTGCTCCACAACCAGGAGGGAGCATCCAGACATCTCTCCCCCAGTTCCTGAACCAGGACCATCCCCAATGGGCCATTAGGGAAGGGGCTAATTAAGCCCACTGCCGTGTTTCAGATGCAAAATCCCCAGACAGCTCCTCCAGATCTGCCTCTCCTTAGGCACAAGAGCTCCCTGGGAGCTGGAGGTGCCACATCCTCCACACCAGCAGCCCAGTTGCGTGCAAGCACCAAGGACGTGGAATAACAAAGCCATTTTGGGGGCACAGAGGCAACGTGCTTTTTCAAAAATGCCACCATCGGGTGACGCAAATTGCTCAACTATCAGCTCTTAAAAGTGAGAGAGGTTCAGCTGGAAAGAGAAGAAAACTCGCTAATGGAAATGGCCAACCCCACAAACGCCCTCGTTAGGCTCCGCACTCCGGAGCTGCCCAGCCTACACCCCCAACACAGGGAACACACGTTCCCCGTCACAGAGCTACACCACTCAGTCACCAGAGCAATGCTTTAAATGCCCATTCCCTCCATGCCCACCTGAAACTACACCACGTGCTTTAAATCAGAGCAGCGCCGGCCTTTGGGCAGAACAATCTGGCCATGGCCAAAGTGGGCAACCACCAGAAAACAGCACTGGAAAACTTCCTGGGCTCCTGCTGCAACTGCTCCTTGCTCCAAAGACGCTCAGGGAAAATAAACAGGCAAAGTCAAGTCCTCCATGTCCTTCACAGCGACGTCTACGCTCAGAAGGCATGCCCAGGGGAGAGGCAGAGATGGCAGCCCATCGCTTCTGCGGGAAATTGAGAGCGCTCACCACGATGGAGCAGTTCTGGAAGACTCTCCAGGCACCTGGACGTCAAACGCTGAATGCAAAAATCACAGAAAAAGGGAAGTACCAAATCTAGCTCTTCACGTTTCCAGACAGCTGCCAGTCAACTGGTTTCGCTGCCTGGCCTCAGGGCAGTCCGTGTCCTTGTGCAGAGCATCTCTCCCTGGCATCGGAACGCTGGAGGTGAGGGGTAAAGGCCCTTCTGAGGGCGATGCACCCGTGGTACTGCCATGAAACTGGCCTGAGGAATTCACTCGAGCTAAAAGCAAAGCTGTTTTGACTTTTTTTTTCTAGGCTACAGTCAGCACTTAAGCAGTATCTGGTAATACAGCTTGGAGGAAAGTGATGCACTTTTTAACTCGCATACTCCCAAATTAGGACTAGGGGCTCAATTTACAAAAGGTTTTTGAGCAAAAACTACCTACAAGCTCGCTGATACGGACAAAAACTCTGCAATTGCAATATTTTGGAGAACATTTCAGCTTCCCTCTTCCATACTTGGTGCCTCAGGACAGCTCAAACAGACTCCCTTAAAGCTTACACACAACATCTTTTTGGTTTGGTCTGGTTTTTGAGCTGGTTGGTACTCAGAGCGGGACGCAGCTCACAAGCACTGCTCTCCCGTAGCTGCGCAGGACGGCTACGGCTCGCTGGTGCAAGAAAACTCGTGTTAATCACCGACACCCTTAAAATTGTGGGACTTACCACAGCAGCAAACGCCGGTTCCGGCCACCTCACAGCTGGTCCCTTACTGCTTGAGTCCCAGTCACACGCAGCAGTTTCCCCAGCTGCAGCCCAATACACGCTCCCCCCATTTACAGCTGACAAGGAAGCTGAGCAAGCCCAGCTCGCTTTCCTAGGCCCAGCCTACAGCTCAAGCTCAGACCTTGGCTTCCCCCTTGTCGCAGGGGGCCTCAGCCCTGCTGGCGCAGCAGCCACTAGATGCCACCATTGCACAGAGGCTGCTGGCGGAGCGTGCGGTGGCCCCGCCGCACCAGGGCTGCTCCTCTGCCTCCTCATTTCACGCAGCTCAGAGCCAATAAGTTAAAGGAAATTTTTAAAATTTCATTTCTGTAGTTGACAGGGTTTCCCCCACCAGAGCATCACCTCTGCTCGCAGACGAGTACAGCTCATTTCGAGACTGACATTTATGCTCCACCAGAACGTGTCTTTGATCCCCCGGAAGGGATGCGCCGCTCCGAACCCCACGCGATGCTCCTGCGGCACACGCAGCCTCAGCAACCCAGCCACTCGCCGCCAGCCGCTGCCTCCGCAACCCTGCCCGGCCCCCGGGGCACGCAGCGCTGAGGGAAAAGAGAACAGCCTTGTTTAAAGCTTATTTTATATCAACCCATCTCTTTCTTGACCAATATCTAGCATGATGCAAGAAAACGAAGGAGGCTCAGAAAACAAGTCTGGGCTGTTCTCTCTAATTTAGCATTCAGGCCAACTCCTCTGCTATTTTTCCAGCCCTGCTTTAGACTCCTACTTGCGCTGACGCCATCTCAACCCCACTTCTCGAGCAGCGAGCCGACCTGGCGCAGGGCGCTCTGCAAAGCCATCTGCTGTCACCAAGCCTGATGTCAGACACCCAACTCCCCTCCGCCGAGCCGGGTTTCACGCTCCCGGGCGAGACTCCAGGGAATTCCAAACCTTTATTTCCTTTGCCAATTGGCGTAAGGAAACCCGAGGAAAGCAAGCCATTTTCCCATGGGAATAGGCAGGATGTGTTATAGGAAACTCTGACCTCTTCCAAATTACTCATGCAGAGCACAGCACACTTCGCATCAATACGACCTGAGAAAAAACGCACGCCCAGTCTTAGCTTGGTTAAAGCTTAAGCCTTTCACCTGAAAGATTACACCTGATGTGACCAGGGAAAGTAAAACCCCTCCAAGTGAAATGATAATTTTCTTCCAGCACTGGATACCACTTCGTATCATGCTGTTAGTCCCCCTTCCTCGTGCGAATTCACAGCTCGGAGAAAGGCATCCCTCCGCTCTGCCAAGCCCCTGAACCCCATCTGCACGAGCAGTGAGCACACCAGAACCACAACGGAGGAGGCAGCAGGCAAGCAGATAAATGGAACTGGAAGTCACACTGGAAAAGGCAGCAAGACAACGGAGATGGGCACTTTGTGCTACTCTTGGGCTCTCCCTTTAAACAGATTAATATCGCAGAAAAGTTGCTTTAAATAGCTCAAGTGAAGAAGGCTCTGTAAGTATTTACCACTGTAAGCACAGCAGCTTCTTGGCTTTGTGTAGGTCTTTGTTTTAGCGAAAAGGAGACAATTTTGCAATCACAGACTCTCAGGATGACTCTGCCCTAATGCCTGGGCGGGGGACCAGAAGGGTTCACTCCCCTTAAAAATGCAGATTTGAGCAAAGCCTTGCGGCAGTAAGAGCAGCACGAGCCTTCTCCCTCCTTCAGCTTTCCGAGGCGATGCTGCCTTAGTGCTGGGGTGAGAGCAATTTCAGCGCTCGCTGCCATGCTAGAGCCAATACCACATTTTAGGTTATTGGTCCAAATCAAGCATCCCCCTCCAGAGGTGCTCCAATGACCCAACCCCCAACCAACAGCTTCACTGCACCCATACGAATATCACACAGGTACAACCGGGACTTGCCCTAGATTAAAGCAAGCCATCAGCGGGTTTCCCTGCGACCTTCCTCGAAGGCTAGGCTGCAGCGGGCTGGCTCCAGTTTGCATCGGCAGTGTCTTTGAGAAGAACATCATTTATTCACAAGTCTGGGGCAGAAGAGGTTCCAGGTGATGCTCAAGAATCTCTTCCCAAAGCGGGTAGGGGAAATAAAAAAAAAAAATAAAAGAAATCAACACACTTAAGTGAGACTGATATGGTTTTAAGACAAGCTGGCTTTCCTTCCGAGAGCCACTCTCTTTATCACTTAAAGTCACTTTCAGTTTGCATGAATCACGTTGGCCAGAGATGCTTTTGCCACCTCATTTCTTAAATGGACGGTTTTCTGCTCATGGGAGCTCGGAATCCACCACCTCACTTTCTGCTAGTCCACCCACCCACAACAAAAACAATGCACGTTATTTGGGCTATTAAAAATGTAACCAGTACCCCTGGCTTACAGACACGGCTGTATAATGCCACCTCAGCCTTTTTTTTTTTTTTTAATTAAATTAAACTGGGTTCAGATTATTTATAATTCAAAAGTAGTCAACCAGCCCATTTCCAAAGTGATATATAAGGTCAATAGTCAAAACCTGAGGTGCACAATGATGACGAGCCAAGGCCAATCCTTCACTCGATGCATTATATAAATAAGAAAGTAAGATAAATCGAGCAGACTTTTGTTACCTATCTGACTAACGCCGCTTTTTGGCAGATTGTTATTTCATCTCTAGCCGTAATTAAGCCAAAGTGGCTCTGTTCTGCACCTCACCTAATAACGATGGCAGTGGAGTCCTCAGAGGAGGACTGATGAGCGAGACGCGCCTGATCTGTCGGCACCTCTAGAGAAACGCTCCCACTCTACTGGGAAATTTTAACCCTGGCTCACAAGCCACCAGAAACACTCGCCGTGCCACCACAGCACCTCACCCAGCGAGCCTGGTGACGGACTTTCATTTGTGACTGTCATTAGTACAGCCAAAGCCACCCCGCCACAGCTGTCTAACTGAAAATCCTGGATTTTCCCCCAAAGCACTCCCAGATGTTTCTGGTTTCCTACAGGCCATCAGCTCTGCTGAGTCCAGAAAAAAAACGCCTAGGGCTTCTTAAAAGGTCTTCTTAAAATTTGCAGGGCTAATGTCACACTGACCAGCGACTGCTGGGAGGAGGGGAGAGCACGGGGCTGGAATAAAAAATAGAGAATACACATCAAATATTTAACTCGCTGCGGTATCACAGCGAACCCGAGTAACCGGCTATGAAGGGCTGGTCGTGCTGCATCGCGTTCGAGAGGATCCTCAGGAGAAAGCGATGTAGGTCTCTGTGAGCAACTGGCAAGTCAGTACTGAAAAATTTAAAGACATGCGGCGATTATAAAACGGGCGAACGCCATCAGGAGTATCGAGCAAACCCTGTTCCTCCTGGGGCAGCACTGACCTCCCAGTCAGCGTGGTGGACTTCACAGGCAAAGTGCAATGAACTTGTAACCCAAGTGTCTTGGAAATCCTTACTTAATACACAAGGAAGGAGCAGAAGCTGCAATCATCCAGTGTGCAGCTGGTCTTGTGGCAGTGAAAACATTTACTTAAAAGTAGATAAACACCGAGAAATACTTTAGAGTGGGTCAATGGGATGTAAATCATTTTTTCCTTCCCTTTTGCAAAAGGAAGAAGTTAAAGAGTGAGCCTCCAATAAAGCTTCTTAACAGCAAGGACTCCAAGAGCTGCAGCTAAGCAGAGCCAGGAAAATTTAGTTCAAAACCTTTATCACCAGTTCAGACAACGCTGCAGATGCCAGCAAGAACACCATAACCAACTGTGAATTTTTGGGAGGATGTAAACTACATACACGAGCCCTGCCCCTTGCCTGCCAGTCCCTTACCAGGCAGACAACCGCTCCCGAGCAGCCAGGCCAGGCTCCCCGGTACGGCCCCAGGAGGGGCCTGGGCAGGGCGCCCCCTCCTCCAAGACCCTCCTGCAGGGCTGGCAGAGCCTGGCTGGGTATCGCTTGGGCTCCATAACCTGCCACGGTCCCTTGGCTGGGCATCGCTTGGGCTCCCCAACCTGCCGCAGTCCCTCGGCACACCTTTGGGGATACGCAGGCAGGTTTTTTCATCATGTAAGCCAGCAGTCCTTTTAGTTGCATGTACAAAACACAAGCTGCTGGAAGGTCCCTCCTAAGCACTTGCGCAAACCTTCCAGCTGGATTAAAGGAGGAAAAACCAACCCAGCCAATAACCTGTGCAAAAACCAGTGCGGTGACCGTACAACAGACCTGGTAACTGGAGCCCTTCTGGGCTCCACTAAGTTCAGCCTAAAGCCATTAGTGCAGAAACTAATTTATCCCAAATGCCAGTAATAACTGAGCAGTGTCCAAAGACGACTGTTTATTCTACCGAGCCCCTGGGGGTCACAGATGTTAACTATACCTCTCTCAGCCATGACCCTCGCAGCTTGGTTTTAAAACAGAAAGCCTTGCCCCTGTGAGAGGCTGCCTGGCTCCTTCAGAAAGCCGGAGAGGCCGCAGCATGCCATGCACGTGGGGAGAGCGGCCAGCAAATTGACCACAGCCAATGTTTTTGTAGGGGCAAGTTAATGATGAAAAGCAATAATCCTTTCCAATGGGGTAGCAGCACCGTGCCACCCGATATCTGGGACAGTGTGCCACTTGGTTTCCCCCAAAACAAATTAGGGGGGATGCTGCTGTCCCTGCTGAGTGCAAAGGGCAGAAGCAGAAACATCCAGCCGGTCCCATCCTCACCAACAAGGCAAAGAGGGCAAACGAGGGAAGAGAAGTGCTGGGAGGTCACAAAATTGAGGCCAAAAGATGGGTGCAGTAGCTCCAGATCTGCCCTGAGACGAGACAGCGGACCAGCTCCAGAATAAGAGGATCATTCCCACTTCCAGGCCTCGGCACACAAAAACCCCACCCAAAACCCAAGGCAAACCCCACAGGCCACCACCAGCCCCATAACCAAACCACACTTGCTCGTGGGGCTGACAGCAGGACTTGGGACAGCAAGGCCACCAGGCCACCAGCACAGCAGCTCACACCACCGCCCGAACAGAGACCCTCCCCGCTAGGTTATTTCAGGGTGAAATAACCCCCCCCACCCACGGGGTGTTATCCACAAGCAGCACTCCCGGTAGCATCCCTCTCCAGTGCCCGGCTTTGGGGGTGTACTGGGAGCCAGGTCAGGCCAAGGGGGACAGAGCTACTCCAGAAGTTTCACAGCACCTTCCTGCGACACAGGCAGTGCCATACAAACTCACCGCCTTCTCCACGGACACTGTGCTCAAACCAGAGCGGGCACTGGCCTCCTACGACTCATTTTCCTGCAGAACCACCATATTCCACAGGCAGACAGCAGTTGTTACCCCCCCCCATACACACAGAGCCCCCGTCACCATGCTCACACGCTCCCTCGCGTTGCATCCCACATCCTGCACCTTTTTGTTTAAGAAGGGTTTATTGCGAGACGTTCAACCGCCAACCTACAGCTGCTGAGTCCAGCTGCCAAGGTGCTCCAAGAAGCAGAATACAAAGCCAGGATGCATTATGAGTGTAGTTCAAAATGCCTTATTTTTGGGGTTTTTCAGGTTCTGGGAGGGAGGGGGAGGTTGTGCCTTCACGTAAAAGGGCAGCCAGGGCTGAAGACTCATATCAGAATCGTTCGCATGTGGGCAAAGGTCGATACAGACAGACTTGTCATTTCATTTCTAGTCAAGCAAAGCAGATGGGCTCGGAAATGACAGCAGGCCAGGAGCTGCCAGCTGTTGAACGCGCGCGTTCAAAGCAAACGGGTTTTGCACCGCGGTGTGCAACAACTGAGTGTGTAAGCCCACCACCAAAACCCCCTCCTAGGCATGAGGCGGGTGCTGGGCCCAGCACCCAAGCAACCAAAGCCGCAGGTATCGAGATCCTCTGACTCCAGTAATTTAAACACAGAGGCGGTAGCATCCGTATGTAAGAAGATACCACCAGGGCATTACCTTCCACTGCAGCTCCTACCATTAACTTAGAGCAGTTACTTTCTCCACCATCTGTAAGTGATACCAAATCATTCAGAAAAAATGTGGTATGAGCACATAAACACTAGCTGATGAAAAAAGTGAATTCAAACTATTCAAATAACAACTGATGAAGTCACCCAACCTTAAAAAGTGTGTGCAACAGCACATTAACAGCAGCAATTTAGCTAGTCAGCTCAGAGCTGTAAGCCACAGAAAAAATCCCTTCCAAACAACACATGAGCTCATCAGTTTGAGTCATGCATTCAATTACCTACTCTTTAGAGAGACAAACAACAAATTATCTCCATCAACAAGAGGGGTCAACAAGACACATGCTTCCCAACAAAGGTGGATTCACCCCAGGTCTGTGACTTTTGGTGCTAGCATTTACCTCGGCAGCGTTCGTGCTTTGTTTTAAGCAGGGTGATAAAAGTTCCCGAACAGCATCGCTGCAGAACACCCCCAGCTCCTGCCCACAGAGCTGGAGCTGAGGGTCAGAACGCACGTGCTTTTTTTACCGCTGTCCTCCTGTCCTGCCTTGCAGCTGAGCAGCACCACGGGGACAGGATCAAGAGGTCTCAAGAGGTCTCAGCAGGCACGCAGGAGACCCCGGGGTCAGGGGAGGTGTAAGCCATCTCCTCAAGCCTTCAGTGTTTGCTCACAGCAGCAAATCTAAAATTCACCCTTGCTGCACAACTCTGTGGGAGGTAACGAGGAGCTTCCGATTATTTAACTGCGCAGCAGATGAGTTGGAGCTGTTTTGAGCCGAGGAGTTCGGCCCCACGCGCGCGGCCAGGAGCCCACGTCCCCGAACGAAACTCGGCGCACGTGGCGTGAGCTCCTGCCAACCAAAGGGACCTGCTGAGGCACTTGGGTGAGACGCCCAACAAGCTGCCAAGCACCTCGCACAGAGACCCATGCAGAAACAGAGACAGAACAAACACCTTTCAATTACTTGAAGTTACCTAAATTTGTGGGTTTTCGCCCCAAAAAAGTCTCCATTTTCCACTCGTATCCACCTTGTTTCAACTGGAAGCACTGTCGATTTAGGCTGGAAGCCTTTCACAAAAAGGCTGCTCGTGTCAGAGTTTGTTCCCAGGCATCTTCATCTACAGCTGAGGACTCGTAGGTGGGGATCTTGGCCAAATAACAGCTTGTTTGGTTTTGTAACCGGCCAAAAGCAAAACACTTACTTGGAGACCTCTAGGAAGCCCAGATTTACAGAAGACTTCACTTCCCCGCTGCCTGCTCCACAGCCCAGCAGTGTCCCAGCAGCTACGTGGTCCTCACACAGAGGAACTCTGTTCTGGGCTCATGTAAGGACGACAACTGCATCTGAAAACGGCATTCGGAGCCAGAGGCAAATCTGTTCCTAGAGCTCAAACCATTTCAGCGGACACCCGGGAAGCCACAGAAACAGTCAAAAGTCAGCCCAGAATTGGGGATGTTAAGTGGGTTTGTGCTTTAGAAGAAAATCAAGAATGATTTTATGTACAGAAGTGACAACAAACAAAAGAGTTTCTTCATGCTTTGCAGTTCGGATCTCCATAAAAGCTGTACAGCTGCACGCAGAAACAAAGACAGCCTATGAGGAAAATCAGAGGGCACCATAACAATCTTCATTGTTGCTGCATTACCGTACAAACACCAAGATATGCTTGGAGACGAACAAAACCACCCCACAACACTCAAAAAACTCCAAGTATTTATCCAAATACTGTCAATATCAGGATACTGAAGAGGTTCACCTTCCACATTTACACCTTTCAACACTGTGCACGTTAATAGCCGGGAAATGCTGCTGTGCAGCACCAGACCTTCGCGGCGTCACCAGCAGGCTGACGTGCACGGGATGCCGGGCTCACACGGACAGCTCACGGATCCCGCACACGGATCCGGACGCACACGGCGGCAGTTTCCCATCGGCAGGACACGAGTCCGCAGTTCCCTCCCGCCATCCACACCCCGCTGCTCAACGCTGGTTGGAGTCTCCAGGTTTTGCCATTTAAAGGGTCGCATTGCAACAGAGGCGGCCCGCAATGACGCGGCCATCTCCAGCCTGACGCTGTACACCCAAACACCCAGCGAGAAGGCTACAGCATTTCAGCTGGGTGTGGACAGGTTGAGCACCAGATTCCTGATGAGCACACGTACTTACAGAGCTCCCGGAGCAGCTACAGAGAGACTGCTCGCCGTGAACTTCACCGGCTCTTGCACTTGGTCTCGCTGCACCGACCGCGAGCCCTACGCCAGAAAGGGACCGCTCCATGCTGGAAGCATCAGGACGGCTGCTAACATTGGTCTCGCTTTGGTGTGCTGTTTGCAGGGGACTTGACCTAAAATACATCGCTGCGTACACTCAACAGTCCCTCCTTGCCCTTAGAGGCTCGGCTGGCCCTGCTAGCAGAGCAAGACCCCTCCACCCCCCCCGCAGGAAGCGTGCTGCGTCGCAGCGGCTCCACAGCAGCTCTCAACAGCCCCAAATCCTGCTTTCAAACCCTCCACTCTCAGAATAAATCAGAGCCTCGCAGGTCCTCTCCTCCTCCTCCTGACCTCCATCTGCTGCAAGGACAGAGACCTCACCCCAGCTACCCTGGCTGCAGCTCTGACGCATGACTTTTGCTGCTACCAGGAGAAAGCCAGCATTTTGCGTTTTTAAAAATAGGAAAAAAAAAAAAAAGTCTTGAATTTTAACCTTGCAATACAGATGATACCTACAAGAACACAAGCGAGCGTCAACCTAAGGAGGCATTTCACGGTCAACATGTTTGCTAGCATGGCGAGAAGCACAGATAAGCCTCTGGGGTTAGGTAAGATCAACCCCACGGACTTTCACCAACTTGTGCCGTAGCGCAGACCTGCGTGCTCTTCCCTGTAGGGATTTTACCACCAAGTTATTTCAGCAGATTCTCAGCATAAGAAAAAGAACAGCTCTCGGGATGACATGAGATGATTTAAGATTAAGTAAAGAGAAGAGGCAAAACAGCGGGGTGGGGGGTTTTGGGGTTTTTTTGAGGGTTTTGTTTGTTTATTTTCATCTAGTTAGGTCTCCTGTCCACCCGGCCTCCAGAACCACAGGCAAAATGGACTACAGCCTGTTGCTTCTGTACCGGTTTTAACAGCAAACAGAAGACAGGGTAACCTGTGTGTATGTGACTGGGGGTATGGGCAGAGAGCAACCATTTGCAAAGACTGGAAAGTGGTACAGTAAAACCCCCAAACAGGACAGGGAACTCGGAAGCTGGGCTGGAAAGTAAGTTAAACCGGCATCTCTAAAAAGAAATAAAAATCTGCATTTTCTTTGAAAGGAGATTGCTCCAGAATTGCACAGCACCTTCCATTAAACTGCCAGTTCAATACAGCCTTTCAGTGTCCCCTTCTGCCCGTCTGCTCCGTAACCACTGATGGTTTAAACAGCAAATATATTGTTTGAATAGCAGGAGGATTTTTTTGTCCAAATTCAATGCCCAATATTGAAACAGCCACGGCACCGCACAGCGCGTGCAGGACGCTAATCACTTTGGGGGCAGTATTTATAGGAGAGCAGGTGTCAAAGCTTTCAAATGATATAATATTGTCTCGTTTCCCGATGGGGTGATGGAAATGAGACAAAGAGGAGGTAGAAAAGAGGAAGAAAATCTAAAAAGCTACAGCTATGTAAAAATGCTCTGGCAAACAGAAGCCCTATAGGAACAAACGGTCTCTGAGCTGATGTCGCAACCCGACTGTTACTACAACTTTTGCAGAAACAAACAGACCTCTTCGACGGAGGGCCCTAGCCCTGAGCCACGGTCCTCTACACCCCGGGGAAATTTCCCTTTCAGGTGAGTCCCAACTCACAGCAAAGCCTTTAGCAAAACGGAGCCGAAGATTTTCACAGCAGAGCTTCCTTCCTCCTCCTCCTCTGCCTGCAATCAAATAGAAACCGGTATGACATAATGCCTCTGTATCACTGCTTGTTCTGTGCCGAGCCTGGGCTGCCAGAGGAAGGCGAGGGCTAAAGGGAAAGAAAATGAGATAAAAGGCAAGGTTATAAAACCTCAGCTCCGAAACCTAAACTTGTAGCGTAGCTATTTGCAAGCGCAAGGGAAAGATGCTCTGCTCTTCCGAGAGGGAGGCTGCCGGAGGAAAACATGCCAGGGAACAGCTGGAAACAAAAGCTGAAGGAGACGGGCGGAGAGGGAGGAGACATTTTCCATGGGCTCTCCTAGGCAGCTTATGTACCAAAACAACCCAACAAAAAACCCCCCGCACCAAGAGAAGTGGACAATGCCATCGCAGGATCTGGGTAGAGCAAAACCGGCTCGCTTTTAAAAAATAAAATAAAATAAAAACACCACAGAGAAACTTTTAATCCCAGTTATTAGAAGAACATTCCACCCATTTCAGATTTATGCTGCTCAGCTCACATCACCTTTGTGCACTTAGGGCTCAGGAACCCATTAACAGCTGCGTAAAAGCACAGCTTTTGTCCGGGGGATTAGAGGTGGCCAGGACTGCCCAGTGCCATTGAGAACTTTGCAGAGTAACTCCCCAGCTTTACAAAAACCCACCAAAACCACAACCCCCCTGTGGTGCTGTACATCCTTGATCCTGACTGAGAGAGAGCTGAAGACATCAAAACCGGCTAGGCACACAGTTTGGGGGTTGTTTTTTGTTTTGATGGGGTTTTTTGTTTGTTTGTTTGCTTGCTTTGGGTTTTGTTTTGTTTAAGTTTAAGCCACAGCCAGTTAGCCCCACATCAAGCAGAGATGGTTCAACGCTGTGCATTTGGAAATATTTGTCACACAAAGGATGAGGAGTAAACGATGGAGAAATGAGAGATGCTGGAGTTGTTTCTCAGCCAAAGCCTGCTCCGATGAGATGGGGTTTGTGTCCCCGATGACAGGGAAGCCAACATCCCTGAAGGACACTGATGCAAGTGCTGGCAGACGCAGGGAATTGCTGCAACAACCCCTCTCCACTCCACAAGCCATCGAGAGACATTTCTAGCAGCACGACCGGTGTGATCCAGCTGAAGCATTCCCCGCAGATCAATTCTGCGGCCACTACAGGGACGTGATGGCACGGCTGCACTTAGAACATTTTGCCTCAATCCCCCTCCCATCAGAGCACTAAAACCTCAAAATAAAACATTATTCCAATTAATACAGTCATGCCAGAAAATAAACAGCAGCTTCCACTGGCGCGTAGCATCTGAAACAGCAGGCCAGCCCAGCCGGAGGGGTCGTGTCTACCACCGACAGGGACAACGCTCCTCCGGCAGACAGCAGGGATGCAGCCGGCAGCACACGGCCAGGCGAGGAGGAGGAGGAGGAGGCAGCAGCAAAGCAGAACCAGGATCAATGTTTCCCTCCCTGCTGATGCCAGCGAGAGCCCTGACACACCGCAGCAACGCTGGGATGAGCACTCAGCTGCAGTCTCCAGGCTGCACTCAACACCTGCAGCTCTCCTGCCTATGCCCAGAAGGTGACGCCACATCAGTGCTGCTCCCACCGAGGTTTCATCCAACACAGCTACACCCAGCAACTGTTCCTTGTGTGCTCAAGAAGGGGAAGTTAGATACTCTCAGGTATTTACAGAGGTCCTGTCCTTACAGGAGCCGCAGAAGTTTAAAGCAGAACTGCTCGCCTGCACGCTTCGTTAAGGCTTGGGAAAAGCAAACCAGCGATGGCAAGCTCTGCAGCAGTGCGGTGGGACCTCCAGCCAAACATGGCAGCAAACACGGAGACTGTGGATGAGAAGCAAGAGACCACTGCCCCGATCAGTCTTGGAAGCTCGACAGGCAAGGAGGAAAAGCATTGGGAAGCATCCCCTCGCACATCCTCCTTGGCAGCGAGGAAGATGAGACAAGGCGTCCCCTTTCCTCCATCCCTGCGTATACTGGTTGTGGTAGAGGCGATCTCCTGGTTGTGGGCGACGATCTCCTGGTTGGCAAGTGACTACTAACTTGAAGACCACTACGAAGCGAAGCGGTTGTACAGGTGGTGTTTCTGGATGCACACTGGGGACTGAGGGGTCACAGGACATACCGGGAGAGTAATTGCTGTAGAGAAAGACTTGAAAGGCACAGCTCAGGGACCTCCACATTTAGACAGCAGCACAAAAACAACCAGAGGGAAAAGACATCCAAAGACGTGGGTGACTCAAATAAATGACCTGGTAATTAAACAGCAGTGGTGAGGTCCCCAGGCAAACAGCACCAGCTGGGAGGGTCCTGACCACCTCCTAGGGCTGAGTGGTGCCTTTGGCCACTCTTCCTTAACACTGCTGCTCCCTGCCCTCCTGCCCAGGGAAAGGGCACGAAGCCACACTGCCCCAGACCTTGCTCCTTGCAGGGACACTGAGCTGTGGTGGGCTCACTGCCCCTGCCCAAAAGCTGAATTCCTTGCACTTCTGCTACGGGGCAAGAGCTCTTGGGAAAGGTCCATTTTTTATCTGAACTATAAAACCTGTTGGTAGCTATTGCAATTGAGCACTGAAGTCGCCTTTTTCCAAACATTTCCTCGGGTCTTTGGACGGCAGTGGGGTAACAGAGCACCTAAGGATGGTGCCCAGATAAAGGCGCTGAGCCCCAGCTACGGGACAAGGCACCGGGGCTCGCTGCATTGGGGCCGGTCACAGCACCGTCCCTGTGGCAGGGCAACGCTTTCAGTTTAGCTTTCACGTGCTCTTTGAAAGGAGGTCAGAGAGCGGACATAAGGCTTCCTTCTCATCACTTTCTTAATACAAGCTGAGGACAGGGGAAAAAAATAAAAATAAAAAATCCATCCCCCTTCCAGTCAGAGCCATCTGCTCACAAACACACTCTACTCTTTCCCTAACACACATTTCTGCTTTCCCATGGGAAGAGCAGCAGGTGAGGGGGAAGGCTCAGAAAAAGCCCTCCATCACGTGGGGATGGAGCACATCACATTCACGTCTGCGTGGGGAGACCAGCCCGGCTCTATTCCTGCTGCACACGGGGCACCGTCTCCTACGGCAGCGGTGGCACTCGTGCCTGCCGCGCCAGGAGCCCTCCCCTGACTCACCGGGTGCTGATGCAGCCCGAGCAGGGCTGGCTCCTCAAGCAAGCCAACGAACCAGCTAGGCAAGATCATTTCAGCCCAAGCACATGAATAACTAGATATTCGAGAGTGGATGTATGACACAGGAGTGACAAAGCCACGGGCCCTTCAGGTGCGGAATAGCCTCCTCTTCCTCTTGCAGGATACATACGCTGCTTCCGCGCGCAGCTCCACCACATCTCGTTGTCCAAGACCACCCTGCGACCACAGGCACTTCTGTCCTGCTTCGGTACTTGGGGAAGGGTAACGACAGACCTCAAGAGGGCAACTTAAGCACCAAAGAGAAAAGTGATCTGTGTGGTTGACTCGTATCCGTAAGGCACCCAGTTCTGCTCTGAGTCAGCCGTAACGCCGCGGCTCACAGCACAAGGGCCAGAGCAGCCCCCCTGCCCCTCGGGAGGAGGCACGAGTGCTGAGAGGAGGGGGCATTCATGGGAAAGGCAGGGGGGTTGGTTCCTGGGTGAGGTCCTCTGGCTGTTGAGAGCAGTGGTGGGGCTCTGAGAATGGCACCCTGCCTCCCCAGCTGCAGATCTGGGGAGTGGGGTGGGTGAAAGTTGGGAAGGAGGACAACACTGGAAGCCCAGAAGCAGCTCCCAAAAGCCCACATTTTCACCAAAACACTAGTAAGGTGGTTCAATTCAGGGCCTTCTGTGCTGGCCAAGAAAAAGTCCTCCATGGTTACCAACCCTCCTGGGGACAGGAGGTGACAATATCCAGCCACACAACACAAACAACACTCCTGGGGGCAGACCCTGCTCTGCGCAGGGAGTGCTTGGCCTGGTGCTCCTGGAGACTGATACACCTGGTAACTTCTGCATGAACCCACTAAGATCCACACAGGTGACAACTGGACCTCAAATCCCGCCTTGAAATGCTGGTTTTAAGCCACCAGAAGTTCTGCATCCAGTGCCCCTGCAGCTTGGGTGCAGCAATGGTCAGGGGCATCACTCACGCCTCTTACTGCAAAGGCCATCAGCACCCGGGGAGTAACAACCACCTCTGCTTATGTGGACCAGATTAATTTCTAACAGCAATTTAGATAAACGACATGGCTAAGGTCTTGCTATCCACCATAGGAACTCACAGCGTCTAATTTAAGACATGCCTGAGGTAGTCTTACAGCTTGGCACCTCGTACTAAGTTGAGAAGTGATGCTTTGGCTCAGGGATCCTGAGCAAGGACAGACAGAAGCGACTACGACGCTTTAAGAAAGACAGAGCTCGTACCGCACCCGAGGCCTTCAGAAACTGGACGTAAGCAAGCAGAGGATGCCCGCTGCTTACCGCTCTCGAGAGCGATACTGATTTCTCTAAAGGGCTCTCTCTTGGTTGCCTGCTCTTCTGACACCCAGCCGCTCACGGAGAAGAGCGGGATCCCTCAAAGCCATTTCAAGAGCCCAGGTGTGTGGCAGATGAGCAGCAGGAAAACGAGAGCTTTGTTTCCAGAGCATGCCCTCCCAGAGCTGAAAGGACAACCCCTTTCACACTGCATTTCAAAAAGAACCTGTGTCAGATCATTTGCCAACATAGTAAAAGCAGCAAACCCCCATGAGACCGATAGGGCCCAACGGCTTTACCCTCCCCCCGCCCCGCAGAGGTTAGGGACCGAGCTTGACACGAGATGTCCCAACCACAACGTCAACCTAAAGCATACTCCGTTTCACACAGACAGGGGCAAGTTCTGTCTTCTAGGCAGATCAAACAAGTAGTAGGTGATACAATAGTTGTTTCAAACTGGGATGTGGGGTCTGGGAAGGGGTGAGGGGGAGGATGACGCACTTTACAAGTGAAGGATTTACTAAAAGAGCCTCTACATAACATTCCGCCTTCGGGACAGCATTAGGGACATGGCAAAGAGGAGGCCGGGCACTAGCTGCTCACAAAACACAAGCGCCTTCACGTCAGGGGATGGTCTCCGTCAGGGCAGAGCAAAGGCACACCGGCAGAGGAGCGTGCCCTGTCAGCACGCACATTCCGGCTGCACCGGAGACGGAGGGAGTTTGATTGCCACGGCTGTCAGGAATACCAGCAGTGTCAAATTCACTCAGATTTCAAAGCTTCTCCATGTGATTACCCAAAAGGCGCGTAGCTTCGCGGAAGCAACAGAAGCAGAGACTGTCGGAGCATATATTAATGTGGAAAACCAGTACGCGACCTAATTCTCTTACTGGGAATGGGTTTCACTGCCTGCAGAAGAAGAGGGAAGGTTCTGAAAACATTAGTTCACCGAGACTTCTTTTCCTAGAAGACAGACGGTGGTATTTTGTTGTTATAAAACAGCAGGTAGAGAGACAAAGCTTTTATAGCGTAGCCAAAGCCACCGTTCTTGGAGTTGTAAGTATACATCAAGAACCCGCCGCACACTCACTTTGCAATCGTCCTTACTACTCCTGCACCGCCTGCTGCAAAACCATTTCTATCAGAAGACAATTCTAACGTGAACACTTCACTTAAAACAACAACGGCCCCGTTAACGCTCTTTGTCCCTTTCTGCTTAGCACAGGCTAACCCCAAGGAGCAGCTCCTCAGCTCCCAGGTGAGGCAGGTTCTCCAGAGACACAAACTCTCCTCAGGGAAGCTTAAAAGCGCCAAGCATCTCCTCGAAGGCAAACCGCACCAGCTCAGCCAGACACCCAAGGAGATGAATGATACCACAGCCTTCTCGTTCCAGAATTTGCTGCTCTCATTTCACAAGCATCCTGACTTCTGAGTCACCACCTCTCCGTAAATCTCTGCGGAGCAGGTGCGCGCTTGCATCAGCTCCTACGAAGCTGGTAGTAGCTCCGAGAACCGAGCGCGCTGTCAGGAGCCGAGCCACGCCGCTCCTTTACGCTCTAAATTCAGCCAGCTTCACCACAGAGCACCGAGAAGCAGCCGATTCCCTCGGACTCCTGCTTACAGGCAAAACCGAGCACCACCTGCTCCAGCCCCGGGGCTGGCTGCGGCGATGATGCAGGGTCTGAACTGGGCAGCTCCTGCCGAGCCCTTGGGGACGTTATTTTGCGCAGAGGCTGGAGGGGAGGATGACAGATTGAAAACCACCCCAGGACCTGCACCCCGCCAGGCCGTGTTACACTTTAACTGTGGCGAGGGGACGCAGGAAACAGCGCAGCGCTGCTCCTTGGCTCTTAATTACGGTCTTGTGACACTGTAGTTAATGGCCTGTCATGGGCTCGATTAGAAACCTTGATGTTTGCAGGAGGCGGACCAGCCAAGCTGCGCTGGCGGCAGCCAGCTACCGAGCCGGAGCAGCTCTGGCCTGGCAATACCGCTCCCGTTCGGTTCTTTTGTTACAGACCCGCTCCTCCGGGCACAGCTCCGGGCACAGCTCGGTCCTGGCGCTAACGCCTGCGGTGGCCATGGCAAAGCAGCCGGGTCGGCTCCCCGAGCGGGGGGCGTCGAGGCAGAGCTCCGCTCGGGAACGTCCAGCTGCGCTGTGGGATTCGGGCACCCCGGGATTACCTCAGACACCGACCCCGCTGCCACCTCGCCAGCCAAATTCTCCCGCAGGTCTTTACGGTTTTCGGGAACGGCTGCGGCCTGTCCGCCGCCGGCAGCACGGCCCCCGATGAACCGCGCTGCGCCTCCAGTTGATAATAAAAAAAAAAAACCCACAAAGAAAAGCAGAGCCGCCCCTCCCTCCCTCCCTCCCTCCCCAGGGCCCCCTCACCGTTGCTGTAGGCGTAGGGGGACTCGGAGGCCCCGTCCTGCAGGCTCTCCAGGATCTCGCCCTTCCCCACGTCGCTGTCCCCCACCAGCAGGAACTTGAGGAGGTAATCGTAGCTCTTCACCGGGCTGCCCTGGGTTCCCATCCTCCCTCTCATCGGCGAGCAGGCCCCGTCCGCATCCTCCGCCGCCCGCCGGCCTGAGGGAGGGCTCCGGCCCCGCTCCGGGGAGGCCGCCGGGCCTCTGCCCCCGCCGCAGCTCACAGCCGGCCCTCCGCCTCGCCTCGCATCTTCCGCCGAGGGACGCGCTGGGGACCTGCGGCGGGAGGAGGAGGAGGAGGAGAAGGAGGAGGCGGGGGCAAACAGCCCGGCCCCGCCGGCTCCTCAGCGCCCCCCGCCGCTGACAAAGCCCCGCGCCCGCCCGCCCGCCCGCACAAAGCGCCGCCGCCCCGCCAGGCCCCGCGGCCCGGGTCCGCCCCGCCGCTCCCCCGCGCCCGGCCGGCCTCACCCACCTGCGGGCCGGGGCGCCCGGGGCCGGGCCGGGCCGCGCAGCCGCCACCACGGCCGCAGCCTCCGCCTGGCGCCGCCGCGCAGCGCCCGCCCGGACTGAGGGAGAGACGGCGGCAGCGCCCGCCCCCCGCCCGAGTACCGCCGCTCCCATAGGCGCGGCGACGCGTCCGTCAAAGCCGGCCCCGCTCCGGCGCGCCCCTCCGGGCTCTCGAGGGGCGGGGCCGCGGGGAGGGGCGGCTGTGGACTACAGCTCCCGGCGTGCCTTGCGGGAGGCGGCCGCGGCCCCGCGCGGCGCCACGGAGCAGAGCATGATGGGACAGCGAGGCTGGGGGGGTGGGGGGACCCGCGGGAGGGGGGG